>OY101451.1:30056325-30656325 GCA_956483635.1 Panzeria rudis | reverse complement strand
CCATTATCTCTATCCAATGGTTTCCATTAGCTTATCACTGAGACGTATTTGACGGCTGAATGCTTTTTTTTAATCAAAGGATATACTCTCTACGAAGACTTTCTTCAAGCAACTAACATCTGCATTGAAGCTGGTTATCAAAACCTGGTGATTTCATCAATTTACTCCTATTATAGAAAATCAATATATTAAATATATTAATTCACTAGGCCCAGGCTTTTTGGCCAACGGTGACTACAACGCTGAGCACACGTTCTGGGGATCTCGTCTCATCACACCAAAGGGACGCGTTTTGTTTGACACGATTTCTAAAATGCGTTTGAATGCTATATCAAGTGGGCAGCTTCAAACTACATAAGAAACACCTTCAGTTGCTCCATTCGAGAATCTTGTAAATTTGTGTGTTTAGTTGTCATGAGCTAACGCAGCATTAAAGTAAGCTAATGATGCTTGAAATTTTTATATTTACTTTGCTAACTACTAGATTTAGAGAAAAGTTGTAAGGGTATGAAATGTTGGAAATTTCAAGCTACATTTTTTTCCTAAAAAAAACTTTTATGTAAAACTAGTATTTTTGACGTTATGAGGCAATAAATAAAATTTTATAGTTTTTCCTAAATTTAAGCGGGCTGACGGACGGCACGTCTTCTTCTCGTGTATTTAAGATAGAATCTAGAATAAATTTCTGCTAAAGGAAAAAGTGTAGGAAACACTGATAGAATGTAAAAAAAATTTCTGCTAAAACACTATTAAAAATTTTGCACATTTTTCACTTGAGCAATCTATTATTTAATATTTAATCTTTTGTCATACAAATTTAAAATACTTTGAAGCACAAGTATTTTAAAATCGTTTTATTTCTCATTTGTTTGCTTCATGTTGCTAATGTGTCTGTTTTTGTTATTGTTAAAGAAAAAACGTGAATTTGAATGTAAAACAAGAAACTAAAGTTCTTTGTATGCTGCTGCATGCAGTTGCTTTTTTTTTTGCATCCCTTTTGTTGCTTTAACGTAGAATTGCTTGCAAAATCTAAAATACCTGCAAGTACACCTGATGCCATTTATGTTTTTCACTTTTTTTCACTATTATCTATTATGCTTGCTTGTATTAAACTTGATTTTGCACATTTTCTGTACATGGCAGTCATATTGTTGTATTTTATTCTTTTCTTTTTTTTGCCAACAACTGCTACAACAATTATGATGAAGATTTCAATGTAGTTAATACATATTATTTTTTTTATAAACATACATACTTCATGTCGACTCTCCTGGTTATCATTATATAAAAAATATAGAATAAATATTTTACTGCACTTTACAGCTTCAAGTACAACCTTTATGATACTTACATATTAATATACACATGTGTATATAAGTATATAAAATATACAAAATACATATAAGAAACAGAGCGCTTATAATAAATACAAGATGAGAACAAGAATGTCATAGGGAACATATTTTGTTGCTTTGGATTTTTGGTTTTTGGTGAAATTCGGTTACATATGATCTTTCAGATCAGCGTTACCGTTCGTCGACTAAAGTCGCAATTTGCGACCTTTTTGACGGCCACTGATTTTTTGTGCGATTTTTTTAAACTCATCTTATTTTGCCACATTTTTCGTTTTTGCCGACATTTATCCATTTTTTGGAGTTAACTAAAAAAACTAATTCCGTTTTACATGCATTCTCGGAAACTGCGCAAAATTTCCAATCGTGGGAGTTTACTGCAAGAATTTTAATGTACATCCTGATAAAATAACTTATAGTAGTGTTATTTTTAATAAAATTAAAAACTTATTTCCAAATGTTTAACCCTTAAGAGAACACCAGGTCCTAGCCAGGCAATTTTGAGCTTTTTTTAAATTTCTTTACTAGATAGCATAGACAGACCCTCCCAATTTTTTATGAATTCCTCAATAAAGACGTTTTCTGTGGAAAGAGTGAGAGAAACTAAATTTTGTTCTGTCTGTGGGAGTGGCAATAGTTCCCAAGATATGTTTACTCATGTTTGTACCACCACTATTGTATATAGGATGTAATACATAAAACCAAAACAAAATGTATAAAAAAACACGCAGCACATAAGAACTCTTTTCTTAGTTTTATTTCGAAGAATGGAGATTTTTGTTAAAAAATTTTCTTTCTGTTAGTGAGTGTGGAAGCAAAGTATGATTTACGGATGCTTACAAATTCAGGCCATCTTTTGGACTGGAGCAACGGAAAGCGCTGCTTTGTTATTTGGAGCGCTGAATTCGCATCTGCACTCGGTTTCTTCAAATTGGTTTTAGTTTTCCGGATATACTGTTCTGTCAAAAAACAAGCAGTTGTACGACAAATATTAACTGGAGAAAGGTTTGTCCTATTCAGTTAAATAAAAAATCCGAAACTCTGCAACAACATTGTCTTTAAGCCGTGCCAACATTGTTTTTTAATCAGCTCAGTAGTTTTCCAGAGATATTGTGGAAGTTGTGGCAAGAAAATTAAAACAATTTTTGTTTTTAAGAAATTCATAAAAATTAAAAAAGAACAAAAATTATATTTTATGTTCCAAACAAAATGACCATATTTCATTAAATTCAATTTATAGCTAACTCTTGGTTTTATTCACAATTAAGTTAGAGAACTCAATCGATAAAAATCACGATTTTAACTTCTGTTGTAGGGATTTTCCGGGATTTCCCATCCTGGGAATTCAAAAATTCTTCTTTTTCTTCAGGAAATAATATCTATGTAAGGGGAAAGAGACCAACGAAGGCTCGAAATGTATATTAAAATACTCTGGATTGAAGAACGAAGAAAAATAAGTTGTCTTTTTAATTAATTATTTAAAAGATAAATTTTTTTTAGTAAAATTAACTGCAATGTTAATTAATATATTGACCGTTTCAAAAAGCCATTTGCAACAAACAATATAAGCGTACAAATTGTCTAAGGGCAGAGAATTGTCATTGTATAACAAGAAGTAAAGGACTGAGTTTAATATTCTCAGACTGGTCTTTGTTAGCAACATTTATCCTAGACAACCTTTTAATCGCTCTTTAGACCACTTATGTCCTCTGACAAACACACGTTAAAATCATTGATGAATGATCAGAAATAAAACTACTTTGATTCGGATAAACTTTTAAAGTTTAGTTAGTTAGTGCTTGGTCTAAAAATAGTTTTCAAATACTAATTTCCCAAAAAATTTCGATAAAAAATATTCTTTTTTTTTAACCCCCGACCAAAGAAGAGGGGTGTTACAACTTTGTAAAGTGTATCTGTGTGTCTGTCCCCGCCATCGTAGAGCTCAAACGACTAAACCGATTTTAATTGAGTTTTTCTTGTTTGAAAAGTGATATAATCCATCTAGCGGCTTAGAAGTTATCACCTCTTTTACCTGTATCCTTTTGAATATGTGTGTCTGTGGCACCGTAGCTCCCAAACCACTGGATCGATATTAATCCAGTTTGTTTTTCGTTTTAAAGGTGACTTGATCTTCTAATCTATCATATATTTTCTTCAAGGGTTTTTAAAATTTTTAATTTTTTGCTTTTTTTTATCTCATTTCTTTAGGAACTACATATTTTGTTTTTGAAACACTTTGAAATAAACCTTAGTTTAAAATATGGAATGATTTAATAGTTCATTTTGCTAATATAAAAATTAATGGATTCCGAAAATTTAAATTTTTGTTAAATATTTTATTACGTTCTTTATTCCCGTGATCGCAAGAATTTATTTTTTATTTCCCGCTCTCCCGGAAAACAAAAAAGTCCGGGAATAAAAGCCATATTCTGCTGTAAAGCCTGGTCACATAATTAAAAAAAGAAAACAACGTTGTTACTACCCCATTTGTACTATTTTATAAAATTTTTTCCAACTCCTGTAAAATTTTAAGAACTTTAGTTACATGGCTTTTCGTTCTATATCATGCTTAGGTTTAACGGCTTGTATATTGATTTTGTTTGCTTGTTTGTTTTGTGTTTGGTTTGATTTGATTTGTTACTTTATTTTAGTTTTTCTTTCTTTAGTTTTTCCATAAATAAAAACCTAAAAAAATATGTGTGCGACTCGGGTTCGGATAAAGTGTTAAAGTTTAATAGACATGCTTGGTATCGTTACGGAAATACAAAGCAAAATTAATTTTATCCTAAATTCATTTCACCTTTAAATGTTTAAATATTTACATTCTCTTGTAAAGACGTTTTGCAGGTAAGTAGAGTAAAATGAGTGTCAAAATTACAAGGATAGCAAAGAAAGTTTAGGTTTCATAGGATGTCACAGTAAAACGGATATGTAAAGATTACGTGAAAGTTTCCGAAATGTGGGTGAGTATTGAACCAGACGGACGGACTCTGTTAATACCGTATTCCCCTACATCTAGAAGTTTACATTGAATGCAATGGACATTGACAGAGGAGGTGCTTGGAAATCTATTATTCTTCTTAATTTATACAACTTCTACAAAAATCTTCGTATAGGATATTCAGTCTCCTACACACAGAGAAATTTCATACTAAAAACGTCGAAAACCAGGTTAATATAAAACTTTTCTGTAGTGACTTTACGTCACATGTGTTTCTTGTTCATTCAACATGATTGACAAAAATCTTAAAAGACAATTTTTCCTTTTGAAATAACTATATATCATGTCGATTTAATATTCCTGTACAGTTAAATCAAAATGAAGTTGATACTGAAATAATACGAAGAATCTTGTTGAATAAAAATTATTTCAAGTTGAAACAACTTGAAATTGATATTGAAACACAAGGAATAATGTTTAATAAAAGTAATTTCAAGTTTAAACAACGTGAATTTGATATTGAAACAGCACGAAGAATCATATTGAATTAAAGTTATATCAAGTTGAAACAACATGACTTTAATGTAGCTATTTTAGTACTTGTTTTGCTTAGTGATGTGTATTAGCACAGGCATCACCAAAATTTGTGTTTTATCTGGCTGCCTTAGCCAAGATTTGAACTTGTGCCACTTGCATGGTAGTCAATGGGCTAACCAGCGCAGTCGCAACAGCTTCAAACTTTAGTTTAAATATGGGCATTTCCAGCGAAAAGTAACGTAACGCCATATTAGAATTAAGCTTGTTTTTCAGAAACATGTGGTTCGATTTTTTCTAAAAATTTTACTAGATATAGAGCTACTTACGACCTTCATAAATTGTACAAAGAAGTAAAACAAAATTGGGTTATCTTTGAAATACAGCTTAATTGCTTGTTGGCATTACGTTATGGAAAGTGGAATTTTCCCTGGAAATGCCCATATAAACTAAATAAATACCATCCTATGTAAAATTATTTTCATTTTAATTTAGCATGAATTAATTGATTATTTAACATAAAATTTATTTAAATTTTAGCTAAAGTTAAGATGTTATCGGACAGATAACTCTTTTTTCATTATTATAAGTAGACTTTAGGCAAAATCGTTCCGATAAGCTAAAGGAAAGTTCTTCTTGTGTTTAAATTTAATGTGAGGTTTATGCTATTGGAGCTGCCATAGTTTTTGAAAGTATTCAAATAAAAGAAATATTGAAACAATTTTCGAGCATAGTTTTAGGAGGAAAAATAATTTTTTTTCCTTTGCTGTGTGTACTAAAAGTATTTTAAAATGACGCCTAAAGGTAGTAATCGTTGTTTGCTCTGGTATTGCCATGTTTTGAAATAAGATACATTTTATTTTACAGGGAAGTTGTAATAACGAAAATAGTTACAGGTCACTGTATTCCTCATTTTATCTATGATTAACTTTTACAAATGTGTAGTTTACAGGCAAGTTGTAATAACGGGTCTTAGGGCCATTATTATAACTTGCCAATAGCTAAAGTTAAGATGTTATCGGACAGATAACTCGTTTTACATTATTATAAGTAGACTTTAGGCAAAATCGTTCCGATAAGCTAAAGGAAAGTTATTCTTGTGTTTAAATTTAATGTGAGGTTTATGCTATTGGAGCTGCCATAGTTTTTGAAAGTATTCAAATAAAAGAAATATTGAAACAATTTTCGAGCATAGTTTTAGGAGCAAAAAAATAAACATGTTTTTCCTTTGCTGTGTGTGTATCAAAAGTATTTTAAAGTGACGCCTAAAGGTAGTAATCGATGTTTGCTCTGGTATTGCCATGTTTTAAAATAAGATAAATTTTATTTTACAGGGAAGTTGTAATAACGAAAATAGTTACAGGTCACTGTATTCCTCATTTTTTACAAATCCGAACTTTACAGGCAAGTTGTAATAACGGGCCTTAATGTTAGATTAATAATTTTCCGTTTAAAATTAATATGAAGCACTGATCATTTTAAGCCAGCAGCACTAAATTTTCGCTGGTAATTCGTTCTATGTCGGCCCAACACCAACACACTTAATTAAAAAAGTTAATTAAAAAGTTATTTCTTGTAAATTTAATATGACTTCCAATTACATTCCTTTTTTTTCTGTCTGTAGCATGACCGCCAATAAGATAGTGCCCTATTATCACCGCTACGAGTACGCGTACCTGATGACAGAGATTCCGCGGTAGATCTTGCGTAGTTATAATGGAGCCGGATAGATATTGAAGCCTTAGATATGGATGCATTGGTCGGTCCTTCTGGTTTTTGCTTTCATAAATAGTTGCTGCTGAATTTGTACTTTGCAGATTTTCAATGGGACTACTTCTAGCCAATCGGTGACCCAATCTTGCAACCGAACACTCGCTTTGGCTAGCTCTCCCACGATTACGTTACCTGGGACACAGGGAAGATCCAAGTGGGAATATCTCGATATCTCATTTAAGGATGTGTGGAATTTTGAACCCAGATCGGATGTTGTGTAAACATCAGATAGAGCACATAATGCATGCGGCACCTATTCTGATATCCTGACCGATTAACCTGTTGAACGTTTTAATCACAGATATTTCAGCCTTAATGACACTACATTGCACAGACGGTTATTTGGATTATCTACGCCGCCTAAATTATTTGTTGCTGTTTAACTATTCTCAAGTACAAGATTTAAAGAAGAAATACTTTTATTATATTATATAAGCGATTTGTTGCAAAATATATCTTTAAAAACTAATGTTCATTTTTGAAACACTCTTAAGATTCATAACGATAATTGAGCTTCTCTGGCATGAGCAGAGAAATTGTATTAGATCATAATTAATTCTTATTATGTCAGAAGTCAATTTTGGATCATTAAGCAAATCTATTGGTATAATCGTCATTGATACTGCCAAAATTTGCCCATGGTAATACACCACACATCCATCCGCGCTTTTCTGCGGCGAAATTTTCGATTTTTCTTTTAAACTTTCAATTATGACGTTATCTGACAGAATAGTATAAAAAAGTCCTACATTGTTTTAAGACCAGTAGCTGCTCTCCATAGAGAATAATCTGTTTGAGGTGCTGTGGCGAGTTCTTGCAGTCATTTTTTGTATAATAATAGTTTTAGAATGGCAATATTATCGATTCTCTGACATAAAAATTATGTTGAAAGGATGTACTATCCTTTCAACATAATTTTTATGTCAGGGAATTGATAATATTGCCATTCTATTTGAACTCTCCTTTTTTAGACAAACTTGGTTCTACATATGCACAGATGCATAACAGATTCCTTTAAATAGTTCCGGTATAAAAATAAAATTAAAACTTCGCTGAAAGCGTTTGTAACTACCAAATTACAAAAAAATACGAACCAAAAGAAAACTATAAAAATTTCAGAATACATAATGACTAAAAAGGATAATACTAACCTTCTGGCTTTTCATACTTTTCAAAATAGCATATTGGGTTATAATCTGTAGGATATGAAAAAAATCAACATCATCATCATTGCTATCATCTTTATTATCGTTTATACCTGTGTTAAGGGAAATGCATATGCGCTTCTATATTTTATATATAAAATATATCTATTTACCATGTAGTCTCTAGATTACACTGGTACACAAATTTTCAACTTTTTGCAGTCACCTCAAAAATTATATGTTTGCTAAGCCAATTTGGGGTCGCTGAACACGAATATGACATTCATTTATTTTCTCAAGAAGCGTTTTCGAGTAATTTGGGAAAAACTAGTTTTTTGTAGTTCATAAAGCTATTTCCAAAACTCTTGAGAGCAGCTTATTTGAATTACGTAGTTTTTACACTGCTACATAGATCTGTTTTTCGTCTTTCAGCCCACATACAAAATGTGGCGATCGGATAAAAATACGCAAAGTTACACGTCGTTAGCTTTAAAAAATTAATCTTTTTCTACGTTTTTTTTTAAATTTACCATATTAATTCTCTCCAGTAAGGCATAATACAATTTTTAAAATGTATCTTAGACCCACATCTTAAAGAAAATTTTGTTCCAAATACATCAAGTGTAAAATTGATTACATCGGACAAACTATGAGAAAGTTAGGACATATTTAGTGAACACATACACATTTTAATTTTCATTCGTTGGTCCTCAGATCCATACGAGTTTTCGCTTATAAGTCCATTACTTTTACTCGATTGAAAAAGAATCGTCGACATATCACATACACAGAAAAAATTATCAGCAAAAAATGTGCAAACAAAAGTTTGTCTAAAATTAATTTTAATTTTCAGTAAATTTTTTTTACATAATAAATGAAATTTTTGTTTAACTCTTATTTAGGACACAAACACTAAAAACAGCAAGGAAAACTGTGTCGTACAAAACGACCCTGATGACGACATACACACAAATAACAACAACAATAATGATAGCAAAAGAAATGCGATTGTATCAAGTTTGTTTACTGAAGATTTTTGAGTGAATCAATTCGCTAATGTCGTTGCGTTAAGTCTCATTCATTTTCTTAGAGTATTTAGATAAACATTCAGACTTGAACACATTTAAAAAAGTGAAATTTTTTAAATGCTAGATGGATGTTGATGATAAAGACCCAGACAAAAATTTTCTTTGATATATTATAAAGAATCCGGTAAATACTTTTGTTTGATTAAGTAAACTATTTTGAAATTTTAATTATTTTGGTATGAGTTCGGTCTTAATTTAATTTTTCAATTAAATTATATTTTTATTTAGAGATAAATGTGAAGCATGTGAAGATGATATTCAGCTCTTGCCTGCAAACACCCGACTTTGGTCGAGTGGTCTAAGCGGTAAAGAACTCTGATGAGATTGGCGGGAGCTATCGAAACGTCAGTTCAACTCTCCGCGCAGTCAAAATTTTGCTTTGTCTACATGCTTCATATTTATCTCTAAATAAAAATATAATTTAATTGAAAAATTCAAGCCAAACTTATTAAAATTTCTTTGGATATAAGCCCATACAGTTCGACTAAACTCATAATTTAATTGTAAACTCTTTTGTTTAATATTTGCTAGTATTTGTGGACTAATTAAATCTTTTTGTATGATTTAGTAAATTGTTTTCTTTACAATTTGCGAGTATTTTTAGACAAATTGTTTTATAGATTTAAACAATTTGTTCACTGAATAAATACGAATTTTCAACAAAATTGTTCAGCTATTTTTGTCTATACTTACAAATTTGTTTGTAGGTCCGTTGCTAGGCAAAATATTTACTATTTCATTAAACTCCTTTACAGAAAATGAAAGTTATTTTTTTCTGTGTATCAAAATTACCAAAATTATGTGTAGCTTTCAACACTGTATTCAGATTTATTTAAATTTTTATGAAAGACTTATGGCCAAACAAATGGAAAAATGGTGCTATTAATATGCATTATAGATATTTTCCAGTGAAATTTTGCTGTTATATAGTAATTTACGTAATTAATCCTCAGCAAGTATAGAAAACTATGATTTACTTCTGAGAATCATCAGAATTCCTAAAAAATTTCCAAGAAATCTGAAAAATACAACCACCAAAAATTGTAAACTAGACTATTTTTTTCTAAAATCATATCTGTGAAGATACCTTTTAGAAATGTATGTATATAATAGTTATATGATACTTAAGAAAAAATTTATATAGAGATGACATCAAACAATTAGATAAGTGATTTCCTGATGCTGAGCAGGCATTTGATATTGAAAGGTGTGGTTACAGGCACTTTGTTTCAAACAATCTTTAGTGCTAAGTTTTGTTTTAGATGCTATTCTGTTTTCTTCGAATCATTTATTGCACTTTAATTTATTATTAATTTTTTTCATGATTTTAATATACTACGCATACTCAATCAAACTTCTCATGTACAACTCATTTTTTCGCTTTAATTTAATTATTATAAATAATGTTGCCGATTTAATCTTTGTAAGCATTGCCAACTTTTCAAATACATCCCGACTAGAAATTATTATGAGCTCCTAATGGGGAACCAACTGGGTTGTCCAATTGGTTTCCGAGTTGGGATGTAACGCAGAAACGTATTTGGGACCCGATGGGGCAAACCTTATAAGTTTCCCACCGGGCAATCCCGATAAGATCCCGATTTGGGTGCAATTGGGTTGCCCAATTGAGTGAAAATGACCGATTTCTCATTTAATTTATTTATTATATTTTATCCTTAATTTAAAAATTTATTATATTTTATCCTTAATTCAAAAATGTCTATAAATTGCATTTAAAACAATAATGTATTTATGCGTATACATATGCAAATACTTATGACATTATGACAGGTATTACAATAAATAGAAACTATTATAGGTACATACAAACATATATATAAAAATTATACGTAATGTTAAATTATACAATATGTATATGATTTGATGTCTCAGTAACGCACATTTTCAAGCTCCATGTATTTGAATCTGAAAATAGATAAAATTTCAATACTATTCCCCATGGTATAAGTATATAAGGTAGTTCCACTTTCTCTTTTTTTCTGACATATTGCCAATAAAGGAGATCTGACGTTTCAATAAAAAATCAAGCTACCATCCTAGTTTTAAAAATCCAATTTTTTATATTGTTGGAATTTTTTTGCTTCTAAAAAATTTAATTTTTTAAATTCAAAATAAAATAAAAGCCAACAAACACAACAAAAAACATTTCGTGATGCCTTGACTAATTTGAAGATGCTGTGGAACAGCAGTCCATATCAATTGATAAAGCTGGCATTACTACGACATTTACCTCTACATGATCTGTATTCACTGCAGAATATTCCATTTTCAGTGGTTGGATACTAAAGGCGACGACAATATTGATTTTTTTATGACATTTATTGTAAAATACATGCACGATGAATCAAGAGATAACAATGTCCAAATCTGTAAATGTTTCCGCCGTACGCGTTTGCCGCAAATATTTGTGGTGCATTTCAGATTGTGAGGGCGTATGCGACGCACAGAAAAGACGCAATAATTTTGTCATATTCAATACACACGATCCGTGGCTTGATGGTTTCTGACCAAGGTAGATTTAAATATATAAATCTGCCTTGGTTTCTGACGAACAACGCAAAAATTTGTGCCGCATGCTGGTGTGGTGCATTTGAAAAGAGAGTGCCACTTTTATTGTTTTATCATTTGCTTGAGCGGGGAGGCGCATTTATTTTCAGATAAAACATATATGTATGTATGTATTCATGTATGTTTGACATATTGAGAACAATATTTTGTTGCAGAAGTGGGCGTACCTTGTTTAATCGTGCTTGTATTTGCAAGTTCAACATTTTAGTTGAAGCTCTTTTCAGGCCTTCCAAGACAGTTATCATTAGATTTCTTACAATGTATATTCTTAGCTCCCATTTCGCTACAATGAAATATTAATTTTTGATAATCATCATAATGCCACATAAATAAATAAAGAGATGCAAACATACATACTTATGTACCTATGTAAGTATTTACATACTTAAATACATACCAACGTATCCTTTTTTGAAAAAAAAATTATTTTTTATTCAATAAATATTAAAAAACAAATTTTCAATTTCTTTAAAATTAATTTCACACTTTTGAAGTTTTTATATTTCAAAGGTTGCTTTTAAATTAAAATGTTTTATTTGTTAGAAAATAGATAGATAGATTTTCCTAACAAGTTCCCAGTAGGTTCCGACTTGGGAAGAACTGATGTTAAATCACTAATTTGTAGGTGGGCTATCCCAAAAACTTCCCGGCCAGATTCCGAATGGGATAAACCTTATTGGTTGGCCCCATTCATTCCCAAGTGGGCCCCAATATGTGTATTGGGACAATTTCTAGTCGGGATATGCTAAACTTTGATGGTTTTAATTCCAGAGAATGTGCATACAATATGCTCAGGGTTCCTGCAAAATAAAGGGTGGCCCTAACATCCTGCATTTAAATGCACAAAGTTTAAATAATCAAATTGATGAATTTAAATACTTATTTGTATCAGCAGGTGTTGATATCATTTGCGTTTCTGAAACATGGTTTCCATTAGATTTTCATGATTCTGTGTATAACTTACAGGGCCTTAGAGTTTCCAAATCTGAGAGAAGAATCCAAATGTTGAAACCAAAGCTAAAGGTGGTGGAATTGCAATATATGTACGCGACAGCATTCTTTGTAAAGTAAAGCTTATAACTAAAACTGAAAGTGAAATTCAGTATTTATTTCAAGATCTTTCAACATTCGACAAAAAGAACATTTTATTAGATAGTGTGTATAGACCTAATAGTAACATTAATATGTATCCTCTCATTTATATTCTTAAATAAATTTCTATTGAATATGAAGATATTGTTATCATTGTGGACTTTCATAATAACATTGTAGTCGATAACCCGTTAACCGAGTCTATGAACTTACTTAATCTTGATCCTTTCAATGTTTCTACGCCAACTCAATTTCACACTACATCTTGTAGTTTGATTGATCTAGTATTTGTTAATCACAAACCCAAAGTACTTTTCTATGATCAAATTTCAGCTTCAGTCTTTTCTAACAATTATAATCTCTTTTTGAGTTATGACTTGGGTATTCATTTTACTCGACTTTTCCATTGTTCGGTTAATTAATTAATCGAAATTGAGGTTTTTAAATTAATCGAAAAATCGAGTAACACTTTTATTTCGTTCCAATTATTCGAGTAAGCTTTACTGATAAAAATTATTCGAGCTAATCGGAAAAGTCTTTCAACCACAACATTGCACAGTTACAAACCTCTTATCTTGTGCACAGACTTTCAAAAACCATTTGAGAATTTACAAATGATAATATTTTTGAAAATCACAAAATAATAAGATAAGGGTAGTAGGCTTATAAACTTATACAAAACCCAGCAAATAATTTGTATTCGATATGTTTGAAGTCGAGTGAGAAACAGAGAAATGACATGCGTTGAAAAACTTTACTTGACCCAAGTGCAGTGCTTTTCACTTCATACCTCTGCTCTTGAGCAATATGGGAAGCTCATCTTCCTTAATTGCATAAGAACACTTATCTGATATCTCCATGTAAAATTTTATACTTGTTGTGTATGCACTGTTTCTTACAGTGTATTCTATATTTGGCCAATTGGCAACCCTAATGATATTGTTTTTATTAATTGTCATTGTAACCTAAAATGAGTTTTTTTGTATTAAAGTAGATATCAATATTATAACACGTTGTCTTATAAATAAAATGAATTAAATAAAGATATAAGAAAACGAATATAAAATTGGTGTCAGAAGTGATAAAAAAAGAGGAAAAAAAACATGGATGAAAAAGCAGTAAAAATATTAATGGATTCATTGAGTGCTTCATTACGGAGGGCAGTATATGATGCAACACAAGCTGCTGTTGCTGCAAATACGACTGCGAATTCTTCAAATTCTAACCCCTGTGTAAAGACTCCTTCTTTTTCCATGCCTGAATACAAAATGGAACAAGGCACATCGGTTGGCGATTACTTCCAACGCTTTGAGTAGGCGTTACATCTTAGTAAAATTCCTGCAAGCGACTATCACAATTACGCTCGCGTCCATATGGGCGCAGATTTAAACAACGCTTTAAAGATTTTGGTTAGTCCAAGGAGTCCAGAGGCTGTAACGTACCAAGAATTAAAGGACGAGCTGATCGATCATTTTGATAGTTTGGACACTTCTCTCAGCTTGTCCGTTGGTTGCTGGATGATACGGAGCTGTACGGTTATGATAAATAACACCACTTAATTTCAAGAAATTACGAAATTCAGCTGATGAGAAATTGGTCCCGTTGTCTGAAACAACCGTTTGTGGGACCCCATAAGCAGCGAAGAGGTCGTCCATTAGTCGGATGGTTGCAGACGATGTTGCCGATGGGATTATAGAATTAGAAATGGTTGATATATTTCCAAAATATTTAATTCTGCCCCACTGACATTTTTCTTATACTCATAATTAATAAAAATTTTTTATTAAAATTAAAATTAGGATGTTTTCGCCAAAGCAGTTTTAACTTTCTAACTTTTTGCACCATGTTAACAATTTTACTTATTGTATATTGGAAACAAAATTTTATTTAAAATACGGCTCAAAAAAAAAGGTTTTTTCTTTAATGGAACACTTCAAAAGGGTGAATATTGAAAAAACGCAAAAATAAAAATTTTTAAATATAAAGGCTTGTACCTCAGTGGATTTGTATCTGATCAACACAGTGCAAAATCTGCTTAATTCATTTAAACAGTAGTCGAGATTTTTGGAAATAGTTTTATAAGCTACTAAATATCTCGAAAACGCTTCTTAAGAAAAATAAATGAATACCATATTCGTGTTCAGCAGCCCCAATTTATCTTTAAAAAAATTTAATTGTATAGGTGCATTTTCTCTGTAGCATAGTGTTATCAATGAGGGTATACCACAAAAATAATAACTTGCACAATATGTATCGAAAATAATGCACGTGACATATGCACAATATTTCACTTGTATATAGTAGTCAAAAAGTTCTTAGGAGTGTAGAAATTTTAATATTTTTACAGCTCTTAATGTGGTTCCAAGTTCCACAAACATCATTTTATAGATTGGATGAAATTAAAATATCATACTATTATATAGCTCCTTAAAACTACCATATTGGAGATTTAAGTAATCTGTATTCTTAGTTTGCTGGTCCAAAGAACTAGCGGGCTTTTATGAACCTATGCAAATGCTAACAGAGATAAATAAGTCTTAATGTATTGCCAGTATACACATGGTTTTATAAAGGAATATAATAATTCTTATATCTATTTGGACATTTTTTTTACTTTTACATGCAATCAATTTACAAGACACACTTTTCTACTGGCAACTTTTTTGCTGTCAACACAAACAAAGCAAATGGATTTACGCTTATACAAAGCACATTTTCATATATTACTTAATAAAGCGTATGAAAACTGTCATTGCACTAAAAATTAAACATTTACAAATGCTTTTTGAAATATTCTATCTGAATGGAACTTTTTCGAAAGTTAATTATAAAAACTACTTCAAACAGAAGCTTGGCTCCACAATTAATGAAGAGTGTACTTAAAAAATTATCACCAAAAATTTTTCAAACAAAATTTTGTCTAAGATAAAATTTTATTTTCAATAAAGGTTCTTTACTAAATTAATGAATTTTTTGTTGGACTTTTGTTTAGGACGTAAACACCAAAAATAACAACAAAAACCGGTTTTCTTGGCTGTAAAAAAACAACACCGGTGACGACATCCACATAAAAAACGACAACAACAATGATAGAAAAAGCATTGCGATTGTACAAAGTTTATTTACTGGAGATTTTTGAGTGAACCAGTTCTTTAATGTTGTTGCATTAATTTTCATTCATTTTTTTAGAGTCTTTAGATACGCATTCAGAGTTGAACACATTTAACAAAATGGAATTTAATAAGTGCTTAACGGATGATGATAATGACTCGGACAAAAAGTATGTTTGATATATTACAAAAAAAATC
Organism: Panzeria rudis; assembly: GCA_956483635.1. Taxonomy (NCBI): domain Eukaryota; kingdom Metazoa; phylum Arthropoda; class Insecta; order Diptera; family Tachinidae; genus Panzeria; species Panzeria rudis. The sequence goes on along the minus strand of OY101451.1, from coordinate 30,640,503 downwards.
AGTAAATATTTTTGTTTAATTCGGTAAATTATTTTGTTTAATATTTATAAGTATTTTTAGGCAAATTGTTTTATAAACTCAGAAAAAAATATTATTTGATGAATATCACAGAGCATCCAGTAAATATTATTGTTTAATTCAGTAAATTATTTTGTTTAGATTTTGTAAATATTTTTAGGCAAAATATTTTACAGATTTATACAATTTGTTTACCGAAAAAGCAAGTTTTATATTGTAATGAATTTGTTTAGATATTTTTGACTGTATTTAAAAGTTTGTCGTTAGGTCCATTTCTAAACAAAATATTTACTAATTCATTCAATCTCTTTACTGGAAATGAAATTTAGTATTTTCTGTGTGTTTATAATAATACGTAAGGACACTTTACTCACTCAGGGTCAGCAGTAGTACCTTAGTGAAAAACTTTAAGGAATATTAAGTAAAATATAAATTTTTTAGTATCTTTACAAAATCATTTTTAATATGTATTTCGAAAACTTGAAAAAAGTTGTTTCTGAATTTCTCCTAATCTTAATTAAGCGCATAAATAACATTTGCTCTAAACTACTCAAGTGCTCAGCCATGTAAATTTTGCAATATTTGATAGTAGTCGATAAATCGATAAGATAATTACATAACCATCTGAATACAGTTTTTAAGTTGTTGTAAGAACCAAAGGATCCAAAGATATAATTTACTAACCTTTTCATCTGACGAATTTTTATGTCCCTCTATTGGAACCAAATATTCAGTTTTAGCTGAAAGATTTAAGCCTTTAAGTACGTGGGACTAAGAAGGCAGATACAATAGTTAAACAACACATTCTTGAAACTTTATAGAGTTCTTTAGTCAACACAACATTTATAAAATTTATGAATCAACTGAAGTTGCAAATGCTGCTGCAAGCAAACAAAAAATATGTAATAAAACTTTTATTATTTGTTATATCTGATCATTTTTAGGGAATATAAGCCCAGCAAAAAATAAATGAACGCGTGCAAGATGAAATAGTGTTTTTATGATTTCGGAAGAACTTGTTTCTTTGAATACATTCCTAATGCCATCGTAAATCTTAATAAATCAGTAGTTTTTGAACTCATGAAAAACGCATGCGATGTTGATAGACAATCATGCATAATATATTACATTAATTATCTAGTAAAAAACGCATGCAAGAGTGAGTTAAATCATCACATTTACATATTTTCCAGTGGTAAGTACTTTAAAGCAAGCTTTATCTAGAATATGGCTCAGCTGTAGAGTGCATGCTTTACGTTCGAGGATCCCGGGTTCGTATCCCAGCCGTGTTACTTTTTTTTATTTTGAATTTTTTATTAATATTTCGCATGCATGCAAAAACGGGTTAAAGTCATCGAGTTTTCATGGGTCATAAGCACTCATTTGAATGACGAGCAATATATTTACATGTGAACGCATGACTTCCAATGACACGCTAATGTTAAAATCATGCCTTTTTCATCCGAATTTGAGCGAATGCAGTATCATCAGAATACATTCTTTAACTCGTTTTTTTGCATGTCTTTTTTTTTGCTGGGAATGTGTACATAGAAATAAATTATTCTTTTGTTTTGAGTTCTAATTTAAAAACTAACTTATTCTTTTCATTTTCCGTACAACTTGTTTATTCCAATTTGTTTATTGTATGAAAGTTTATGTAGGCTTATTTGTGTGAAATAAAATGTATTTTCATAAAAAGGAATAAAAGTAAAAACAACAGTCTTATTTTGATAAATACTAAACTAAGACTTATTTTTTATTAATATGAACAAGGGAAAAATTAAAACTTTTTATAACTATTAATTGTACAAGTACCATCTCTCGGTAGGTAAGTTCCATCCACTGTTGCCAGAATTGCAGATTAGTCTGCACTTTATAGATTTTATTCCTCCAAAATGCAGATTTCAAGATGTTCCGCCGAAAAATTCTGATTTTTTAAATTCCTAAATATGCGTATGTAGACCAAATAAAGCATTTTAATTTTTCCTAAAATATACACTTGAAATTTCATCATATCACCAGATTGCCCGATATGAATAAATAAACTACAAAAGAATGCGGAATAAAATAATCTTTAAACAATTTCATACATAATTGTTTTATATATCGAACTCTTTCTTATATTTTTTTCGTGCAAAATTAAATATAAATTAAGATGTCAAAAATTTAAAATTTTTTCACTTATCAGAGTGCTACACTGAAAAAATTCCATGCAACATATTCACGAAAACACTCGTACATATTACGAAATATTTCGTAATTTCGCACCACGAAACTCTCTCATAAAATATACGAAATGTAAGAAAATAATCAAAAAATAAAAGTAAAAAAAAAAGTATGGCTCAAGCGGGGTACGAACTCGCAATCTTCATATTGCAGGGCAAGTACTCTACCCACTGAGCCACTTTCAACTTATTTCATAAGAGCTTAAAATTTGTTTTATTTACTTACATCTGAAAAATACGTCAATTTATAAAAAATTATTTAAATTTATTTTTTTATTTCAAATATATTTTTTAACAAGGAAAAATATTTACGAAAGGTTGTCGTTACTTTCGTAAATTCAAAAATATATTGCCTAAACTTTTTTTCATAATATATACTAAAGTTTCGTATATTATACGAAAAAGTCATTACGAAAGTTTTTTTCGTAAAATGTTACATTGATTATTTTCAGTGTAGATATATTCGGAATAAAATAAGTAAAGATTTTATTCAGAATTAAGTGAACGGGCTTAATTGAAAAAATTGGGATTTTCATACATACACACAAATCAAAATTTCTCTGTTGTATGGAAATTTGGATTTTTATTAACTGAGTTGCGTCAATTAGTTTTAAATAAAATGTAAATTTTTCACCGAGTTTATGGCTTATTTTATTTCTAATATGACCATCCTTCTGATAAATTCTGATAAAAATTTTTCCGTTTTAAATTTTTGTGGGTTTTTGAAAACGAAAAAACATGTAATTTGCACTAAAATTTTTTTCTGAATAGCTCCGAAACAGCCGAAAATATAAAACAAATTTATGTAAAGGTTTCTTAAAGTGTTTTATTCTGCATCTTTTAGTGCATTACTTACTTTAATCGAACAAATCGTTCTCGACTTATGACGAAATATAGTAGAGTGACAGCTCTATTCCGAGTTCCATATTAGCCATCCCACAGAGAAAAATCTGAAAACGGACTTCAGTTTAGCGCATTAGGGGCTATTCACATATTACGTAACGCTATTTTCTCTGTTTTTGGATAGATGTATGTGAAATACATCGCAATTTATTATAAAGCCGATTCGAATTTTTTTTAGTTAGGGCTTTTTGCGTTTTATTTAACGACATATTGTTTAAAAAAGTGATATTTCTTGTAACGATTTTTTTTACGATTTCGATGGATCATTTTGATGGTTTTGACGATTTTTTCCACAAAATTTGACAATTTTACCAGCCTTATCAACTCAGTGCTTTTCGCAACGTTTTTAGTGATTTTTCAACTTTTCAACGCGAAAAATTTTGGAGTTAGTGCTCGGTGATTTTTTAGTGTAATTTTTGGTGCTTTTATTTTTTGACAGAGGCACTAAGCCCAAAATTCAAATATTAATTTCTATATCTAAAAAATGTTTTTTAAGTGTAAAATTCTTTGCTAATATAACTATTTGCTGCAGTCTTACAGAAGAATGAAAAATTGATTCGAGCAATCAGTGGTGCTTCATTTTTTTTTTTTTTTGTCGAACCCCATTAAAACTAATTTTTGTACATATTTCGTTTGCGTGGCACTTCAGATTTCAAAAACTTTTCGCTGTCACGAAATTTGACATACATAAACATATATATTCTACTCTTGCGAACGCATCACGTGGCGTAAGAACTAGCCCGATACTTTTTATGGTTTCTTTTTATAGCCGTCTAAACTTTGGTATCTCGGCCATTTTTTAAGAAATGTTCGTCATATTCAAGACTGAATAACTTTAGAGCGCGTGATCACATATTAATGAAATTTATCTCATTCGAAAGGTTTTAGTCTCCTCCTAATAAGTATTGATTAAAAATGACATAGCTTCCCGCTAGAAATTCCTCTAAAATGCCAAAGGATCCTGAAAAAGGTATTTGTAATTTTCTTTATTTTTTAACCGGCATGAACAAAGAAGGAAGTTATGAATTCGTGTGTATTTTTTATGTTTGTAATGCCATAACTCTGACATTTGTGAACAGATTTTCAAAGTTATTTTATTGTTTGAAAGGGCTTGCTTGCAGTTTGGTTCCACATTTTTTTTCGAAAATCAGTGCGGAAATTCGCTCCCCCAATCAAAACGCTGCCATTTGTAAACCGATTTTTTTTGTTTCATAATTTTTTTCCAAAAGTTTTCTCTACCAAGCATAAGTCTGTCATATACAAACCGGTTTTAAAAATTTTTTTTTCGAAAATCTGTAGGGTATTATCCCCTCCCCCGCAAAAAAATTGATTATCGCATAGTCCTCCGTTTATGAACCAATTTTCAAAAAAAAATTTTTTTTCTGTTTCAAATGAATTGCTTGCAGTTTGAAGTGAAAATCGGGCGTAGAAAGTGGTAGCCCAATATATTAATTATCACATAACTCCGACATTTCTTGACAGATTTTCAAAATATTTTATTTGAAAGGACATGAAAAGTTTGGTACTATGCAAAATTGCGGGCGGCCACCCCATTTGTAGACAAGCATACCATTTGATCTAACACAAAATCGCGTAGGTTTTGTAATCAGGCACATAAGATCTTTACATTGAAATCTGGCTAATTATAGTTATTACAGAGCTAACTACAGGTCTTACAGGTCTTTATTGTACAAACAGATTCAAAAGTTATAGTTTTTTGTTTATGATAACCCGCCCATTTCTATGAAAAACCTGTAGCAATAACTATGATAATCATATATAAAGAATTAATATCGGATATGATATATTAAGCTCTAAAAATAGAAAAATACAAAAAAGTCTGCAATTGTTTTGCATTTAGTGGATTTAATTTTTCTAAAAGGATTCGATTTACAGAACAGGCAGATATATAACAACTTTTTTATATAAAACTAAAAAAATACAATTCAGTGCTTTTTTTCAAGAATTACGCGCTTTTTTACTTGTTTCAGTGCTTTTTGAAATCAAAAAGTTGACAACGCTGAATTTTACCTCTAATTTATCTGGCAGCTATTCCAGTGTTTATCTTTATACACGTTGGCGTATGAGTAACATTATTTCATGTATTGATAAAATATTATCTATACGCATTGTACCTATAGAAAGTCTCTATGCATGTGGCCGTATGAGTAATATTATTTAATGTATCTATAAAATATTAGTTATACACATCGTACTTACAAGAACTGAAATTCTTCCTATAGTAAAGACTTCATAATTTGGGATCTACTGGGGCTAGTCCTCTGGTTATATTTTTCTTTTTTTTAACAAAATTAAACTATTAATTTTCATTCTTTCGAAGGTGTCTGGCCCAATTACTGGTAGGTTTTATACCAAATAAGTCACGACATAATATTAAATTGCAGCAATATCGAAATCAATTTTACACCATATTTTCCATGGCAAAATCGTTTAGAATTTTCGTAGAATCATTAGAATTCTTCGTAGAATTGTAATGATTATTTTTTTCTAAAAACTCATAAAAAATAAAAACTGCGAATATCTTTAACTTTTAACCATTGTTCTAAATATATATGCAAATAAATCTGTGTGTATGTTTGTTTGCTTGTGTGTATGTTTCTAATAGGACGCCAAACGGTGCGACGGATCGTTATGAAATTTCGGCACTATCTTATTGACGATAGGAAAATTCAAAAAGGGGATTTTTTTTGGGGGGGTTGGAAACTGCACTTTTTTCTAAGAGCAGCTCACATTAAATTTGGAGAGTCTCACTCTTGTAGCTAAACAGATATAGGAAAATTTAAAAATTGCTTTGTATGGGGGGTGGATTTTTTATGAAAACTTTAACGCTTTTTTCAATTTATTATTCGAAAAATCTTTTGTATACAAATGTATTTATTTCTGTATATACAAACCCGAATTAACGTATATTTACACACTACACTGAAAGGAAAATCATTCATTTAGACAATGAAATGGTTTCATTAAATATTCTGCATTATATTAATGAAATTTACATTAATACAATGAGCAATTACATTCCATACATAAACTCTTTCAATATCTACTCTTCGTGAGTTCTTCATTTTAATGATTTCTAAATATATATATATATATTTTTATAAGTCGGAAGTTGTTATTATTCGGCTTAAGTTCAATAATTGACTCAATGTAAATTCAAATTATTTTCTTAAGAGTGGAATACTAGCAGAACGGATTAGTACTACTAATTTCGATAGCCGCGACGCTGTCATCATCAGTGTTCTCTATTCGCTTTTACCACGTTTGATCGTGAATACTAGTATTAATGAAACATCAGCTATTTAACCAAATTTTATGAGGAAATTGAAAATGAGTTATCTTATTCCTCTTATCAATATGGTGTGCCGAGATTTCACCTTCTGATTCCATATTCCAAATTTTCCAACTCTTATTTTTATTTTTGTTGTACTGTACTCCACTTCTGTGGAGCCTTGTAATTGATAAACTCCTGACAGACTAACGAGCAATGGACGATGATATATGAAGATGACATCGTTAGCCTTGTGAGGGGAAGTTTGAAGAGACGTTGTGTGACATTATACGAACGGATTAAGGATAGTGAAGGAATAGTGTTTATCTGTAGTGTGGAATATTAGCCCTGCAAAAACTACCATTGTTCCCTTCACCAGAAAGAGGCAAATTCTATGCTGGCAAAAGATCAGAGCAGATACTGTGCAAATAGAAAGCTCATTGGAAGTCAAGTATTTGGGAGTGATGTTAGACTCAAAGCTGTTTTGGCGACACTTCCACGCTGACAAAACATCTCAGTAGATAGAGTGCAATTAGAAAGCTCATTGGAGGTCCAGCATCGGCGAGTAATATTAGACTCAAAGCTGTTATGGAGACAGCATTTAGAGGGGAATATCGACAAGACAACAAAAGCGCTAATGGTTTCTAGATCTGTTGCAGGTAAAACATGGTGTTGCACACTCAAAATTTTGAGATGTATATATACCATGATAGTAAGACCTATCATCACTTGTTGTGCTGTTGCTTGGTCGGACAGAATTAGGCTGGCTACGGCCAGAGATTGGTTAAAGAAATTTTAGATGCTAGCATCCCTCTGTATAACAGGGGCTATGAGGGCGTATCATACGACGGGTATGAAAGTCTTCAGTGCACTCACATCTCTGACGATTGAATTAGAGACTGCTGCTTGCCAAAAAGTTATCAGCATCGCGGTGAAAAACACAGGCAAGTAGGGTCCAATTACCCAATGGGAATAATCATCCGTGGCAAGCCAATATACCCTACTTGCGCAATCTTCTGATGTAATGAATAAAGTATAAGACTTTGACAAGAGGTTTGAAACTGTTCTGGTTAACAGAAGGGAATGGACAAAATGGCATCCCGATATTCCTATGGAAGTGGCACTATCAGGTGGTACAGTGATGGTTCCACAACGCCATTAAGCTCTGGTGTGGGACGCGTAGGTCTGAGGATTAATTACGGCGAGTCCTAGGAAAAATCTCCTACCATTTTTTAATCGGAAGTTTATGCAATTGTGAAATGTGCACAATTTAACTTTGGAATGCTGCACTAAACTAAATCAGCTAAGTAGCATGAATACGGTCACACTCTGCTGGCTTCCTGGACACTTCGGGGTAGTAGGAAATGAAAATGCGGACAATCTGGCCAGGAGAGCGCCTAGTACACCCATGGTCGAACCAGAACCGTTTTGTGGACTTGGGTTTGATAAAATCCGAGAAGATATATCTATGGAGATCAAGAATACCAGAGAATAATTCTGGTTCAATCTCCCTTAATTCAGGCATGCAAAGCTAATGATTGAAACTTACATACATATAACAAAAATCGTTTCATAGACCTCATGTCCCTAAATAAAAACAATCTAAAATTGCAGACTGAGAAAACAGCTCAACAGACTTGGCATTGAGAGTAACAGCCTGTGCAGATTCTTTTTTTATGAGGACGAAAACTCCAGAGCATATTATGAAGGTCTGTTAAACTTTATGCCACAGATCAAATAGCCAATTGGGCAACCACCTATTGGAGGATAAGGTACTGCCAACACTAGAACCACTGGCAATCTTGAGATTCCTCAGGAAAGTAGGTCTATATAAGGTGCTCTAGCACCTGGTAAGGGAAACAATAGATCTTCTTCGGTCGCAGTGTCCTGTGTTTTCCGTACAACTTAAATTCATTCATTCAAATTCATACTTATAATATCTCAAAATAATAATTACTTTCTTTATTGAAAATAATTCGTTTATGAAAAAATTTTATTTTTCGTTTAACCTATTTATCCAAAATGAAACGATTAAAAAAGCAAAGGCCGTTGTATCGTGCAGGCGTGTTTTTAATATATCGCTTTATTTCGTTGTTTGAATACTATGGAGGCTCCACCAAAGTCATTGTGTGCAAAGTGTTTTAAATTTGCTGACTGCAACTTGCATTGCATGTCACATATGTAAAGCGAGATACCATTTTTTCTGTGCTAAAGTGAATGATAAACAAGTCGAAATATTTAATAAAAATTTTAATTTTGTTTATAATTGCAATGATTGCCTTTCCGCATCATCGAATATGATTTCTTTTATTTCATCCATGTCGGCTGAGTTAAGAGAATTAAAAAGTACTATTGTCTCGTCGATAAATGGAGGTTGCATACCTTCAGAGGTCAATAAACTTTCTGTAAAACAAGAAATCGAAAAGAATTGCCAAAACAAATCCAATGCTAATAAAGCAAATTTTTATAATCGAAATACAGAAAACAAAAACAATAATGTTGACCAAAGGTCACACGCAGAGATTATTGCTGGTACTTCAAACATTTTTAATAGGCAATGTAATGATGATACTTCTTCAATTGTATCGAACCCTACTGTTGCGTTTCAGTTAATTTCCAGCATGTGTGAGAATGATAGCCAACATACTGGTTGGACAAATGTAAGTAGACGAAAGCGTAGAGCTCGTGTTGTTGCTGTTGGTGAGAATACAACTGGCGATCTTGATGTTATTGCGCAAAAAAATATTTGCATGTTTCTTCTTTCAAACCATCAGTTACAAGTGATCAAATAATAAATTTTATTGGAAAAAACACAAACATAGATAAACAACACATTGAATGTACGAGGCTAGTTAAAAAAGGTACTGATGAAAAAACTTTAAAGCATGTGAACTTTAAAGTGGGTGTCTCTCCATAGTTTTATGCTGAAATAATTAAACCAACTTTATGGCCTTTGAACACAAAAGTTAGACCATTTATATTTTTTCCAAGGAAACCAGTGGAGTTGTCCAGTGCAGCTTAGTGAGCCAATCTAAGCCAAAAATCTATTTTCAAAATGTGTCTGGAATGCGCTCAAAGAGTAAAAGCCTGTTTGAGTTTTCTGCGCAATGTTGTTATGATATCTTTGTAATTGTTGAGACATGGCTAAATGATGAATTTTGTGATGCTGAGTATTTTTATCTATCCCTTTATCATGTTTGTCGTAAAGACCGATCTTACATAAGAACTGGCCTTGTAAGAGGTGGTGGTATTTTAATTGCTGTGAAGAAAGAATTCAATTCCTATGCTTGTTCCAATGTGGTTGTGGATGAATTGCTTGATCAACTGTTTGTAATAATTCCTGCACCAGATGGACTAATTTGCCTTTATGGTTCGTATATACCTCCTGCTAGTTCTTATGATCTTTATACGTCTCATGTAAATAATGTATTATATCTTTATGAGACAAAGGGTTCGACTGCTAGATTTATAGTTATTGGTGATTTTAATCTAAACAGTTTAGTATTGGTAGAAAGGGATAATAACATAATTCCTTTTAATATAAATAAGGATTATGAAATAAACCTAATAGATTCGTTCTTTGGAATTGATTTTCTGCAAGTTAATAATATGTTCAATAAATTAAATAAATTATTGGATCTGATATTTGTACAATCCAATTTTAAAACAGTAATTTATGAATGTTTAGAACCATTTTCTCCAATAAATATTCACAATAATGCCATAATTTTGGAAGTTGATGTGCTTAAATTCCTTAAAAATTCGAATAAGTTATCTTATAAATAATATGATTTTTCAAAATGAAATTTTGATGTGTTAAATTCTAAACTAATGGATTTTGCTTGGAATAATTTGATTAAAAATAAATCTACTAATCTGTCTTATGATATCTTTTTAAATAAATTTCTGAATATATGCAATCAATATATCCAAGTCAAAGTTAATTTTGCGTTCAGTCATCACAGGTATACTAAGGGCTTAACAATTTTGAAAAATAAAAGAAATAAGCTACATAAACGCTACTTATCGACGGGCTCTGAGGACATTCTTCGTCAATACAAGATATGTGCTAGAGAATTTAGTTTTCTTAATAAATTTTTGTATAAGCAGTATTTGCTTGGTATTGAAAATAATATAAAGAATAATCCTAATTATTTTTGGTCATTTATCCGCTCTAAAAAAGGTTGCACGGATATTCCATCGTCCATGGTTTTTCATAATGACTGTTCTGATAATCCTGATAAAATTGTAAACCTTTTCGCAAAATTGTTTAGTTCGAATTTTGAGCACTATACTCCAAATGCGAATACTGATTATAATATATATCCTAATATTAATTTGGGTCTAATAGTTTTATCTAGTGAAGACATTTTGAATGTCATTGATGGTGCAAAAAATTCTTTTAAGGTAGATGCATATGGCTTATGCACTTTTTTATTAAAGAAATGTGCTCACTAGATAGTTAACCCAATATTGAAAATCTTTAATAAATCTATATTTAAATCGGGAAACCGTAATGATGTTTGTAATTATAGATCTATTTCTAAATTAACTACTATATCAAAACTATTTGAGCATGATATATATATATATATATCATATATATATATATATATATATATATATATATATATATATATATATATATATATATATATATATATATATATATATATATATATATATATATATATATATATATATATATATATATATATATATATATATATATATATATATATATATATATATATATATATATATGTAGGGTATCTACCATAGTCGACCTTACCTGATGGGGTAGGAAGAGAGCGAGTACAAGACGAAATACTGACGGACAAGTAAAAGGCAGAACAGCGACAATGGAACAGACAGTTGATGGAGGGAAGACGAATTAGAGACGTGACAGTTTGTTGAAGTAAGTTGAGTAGTGAAGACCTGCGTACGCTAATGCTAAGTTTACATGTATTATTTTTAATTATCCCTTAAACTTTTAATAAATCACTATTATATTAAATCTAACTATATTTAACTAAAAGAAGTGTTTCATTTGATGCGGTAATGTTTTATCCTACAAATGGGGGCTCGCCCGATATGTTAAAACATCCCACGCTATTGGGATACCCGGTTTAAAGTGCATAAAAGTGGTTGAAAGGTGCAGACAATTTAGTGGAAAAACAATCCAAACAGTTTTATAGAAAATATGTCTGTATAGTCGGTTGAAGGTTTTTAAGATAAAGAAAAAGTGAAACATTTGAACAAAAGTTGAAATAATTATATAGAATTGGAAAAAAATTTGCCGTACTGAACTAGTAAATTTTGTGAGTCTGTGTAGAATGAAAAATAGATGTGTAAATGTTATATACTTGCACTAACAAGATATATACTATTGTTGTAACTGAAAGAAAAAATTCGCTAAGAAAGTTCCAGAATAAAACTGAAAGAAGGAATTTAAGCAAAAGTGATCGTTTGGATAAAGTTAATTGCATCATCCAACATCATAATGTTTTTTTTATAGCAATAGCTAGTAAAAACGAAATGAACAAGAATAGAGAAAAAGAGATGAAGAGAAACAGAGAACATTAGGAAACCCACCACCAAAATCACTTCAGTTGACGACTAATAAGGAATATGTGTGTTTGGGTATCCACAGAAAAACAAGTGTAGAACAGAAAATTGTGTTTGCTTCGGCAATGTGATGATGAGAAGAAATAAATAAGGAGACATTAGAGTTAAAGAAGAAGGAGAAGAAATCAATTTAACATTGTTGTTGTTGCCAAGTGAAGAGACAAGAGGTCTAGTTGTTGTGGAGAAATAGAAGTGAGTTTAATACTCAAAAGTGTAGAGTCTAAATATTGTTGTAGACTTTGTGGAGTGAAACATTTTTTGTTGTCGCTCAGAAAAAAGAAGAGACAAAGAGTTTGTGTGTAAAGATAAAAACTTGTTGTGTTGAGTGAAAACAGAACACATAGTTATTTTTTTTAAAGATAAACAGTCGTTAGAAAGAAGAAAAAAAAACAAATCTTTTGCAGCAATAAAAGAACAGATCGTGTTGTGTTGAGTGTGGTTACAAATATAAAACAACAATAGCTGAAAATAAACTGTGTGTGTATGGTGGTGCAAATAAAGAAAACTGAACGAGAAAAGAAAATCATTAAATTGAGTTGCTGAGAGGAGATTTAAGAAAAGGAAGAAAAGGGAGTAACAGCAGATAGCTTAGTGAAGGGTAAGCAGAATTTTTTGCCTAGAAAGAAGTGAATGCTGATGGTGTTGTGCAGACAAATTATTGATGACGTGTGCGGTGGCAGAATTGTAGCAGATAAGTAAAGTAGTGTGTCCATTGATTTATTTTTAAATTGTTAAAGAAAAATATTTTGGTTGCTTTGGCATATTGTAGAGTGACTTATGGTAGTTCGATTCGGACTTTTGACTGATTTGGGTTGGATCTTGGGGGGATTATTAGACAGAAGGAAATTCATTATAATTTCCCATAGTTTGGGGTATGATTGTATAACATTTTAGCGTTAACAGGTAGATTATTTTGATTATATGACGATTGGATTCTTTGATTAATTGTTGTTGGATTCTGAATTGGAATTCGGCGGATACTTTGATTTGATTTTGAATTGTTTGATTAAATGTCTGTGGATTTTTACTGGATTCGGGATTGATGTTAGTTGAGTATCTTTTGGTTGATTTTATTCAACTGAAATTTCATTTAATATATTGATTGGATTTTGGTATTATTATATTTTGATATTATTATATTTTGGTATTGTTATATTTTGACTGCATTGATTGTGATAATGGACAGAGAGACAATATTGGGTTTAGGTGTAGCTGGGTTGAGGGAGGAATTGGGTAGACTTGGCTTGGACACGGGTGGACTTAAGGCGGACTTACGGAAGAGACTGTTAGAACACTACGAACTAGATTTTTTGGACGCTTTGGAGGACGCCAGTGCAGTCGGTCCTGCTGTAGGTAATGCGGCCGGTGCCAGTGTGAGCGAAGTGGGAATAGTCCCTGTATCAAAAAGTATGTACACGCTTAAAGATGTTGAAGATAGCCTATCTACGTTTAGCGGAACGAATTCACCTGACGTTATTCAGTGGATTACTGACTTCGACGAAATGGCCGAAGTAGCGCAGTGGAGTTCACTTCAGATGTTTGTGTATGGGCGACAGTTGCTGGTTGGGGCTGCTAAAATGTTCGTTAAGAGCCAAAATGGCATAAAGAATTGGTCCAGCTTGAAGGAGTGTTTGAAGGGCGAATTTGGTGTAAATTTTTCGTCAGCAGAAGTGCATCGCCAGCTACGTGGTCGGAGATTAAATCGCAATGAAACAATGCTCGAGTATCTGTATAGCTTAATGGAGCTAGGAAAAAGAATAGATTTGGATGAGGCAAGCGTAGTTGATTATTTCATTGAGGGAATTCCGGACTCTAAATATAATAAAACCGTTTTGTACCAGGCGAGCGATATAAAAGAACTTAAAAGACAGATTCAGGTATACGAAAAGGTCAGACTCCATCCTCGGTCGCTAAACAGAGGTAAAGAGTTTGTGACAACGGAGAAGAGAGTAGAACCTGAAAGTCCGAAAACGGGTGAAACTAGCAGAAAGTGCTACAAATGCGGCGCGTCTACACATTTGGCAAGACAGTGTCCCGAGAGACAAGTGAAGTGTTTTAAATGTCAAAAGTTTGGACATCGTTCTTTCGAATGCCAGAATAGAAAACCCGAAACAAGAGCAGTAAAGTCAGAGCAGTCAGGCAAACATGGTGCGAAAGGGTCCGAATCTGATTTTCAAAGATATTTTAATAGAAGATAAAAGTCTGACAGCACTAATTGACACTGGTTGTGATGTGTGCATTATGCGAAACGATACGTTGGTACTGCTAGGTGACGTCGATTTTGTACCTGAAAGAGTAAATTTGTTTGGCATTGGTGACAGCGTTATCTGTACAATGGGTCGTTTCGATACACCGGTAGAAATAGATGGGTTGATTTTTGATATTACGTCTTATGTCGTTAGGGAGAATGACGCTATTCACTCCATAATGATAGGCAACAGTCTTATGAAAGAAGCTGAAGTAATTATCAAGAACGGCGAGGCATTATTTAGAAAGCCGTGTGAAGAGAATTATTTATTGAAAGAATTTGAGAGCATTTGTTTGAATGTCGAAGAATACAAGGCTGAAGTAGATTTAAAGCTCGATCACTTAGAGAAGAAAATTGCCGACAAAGTAAAAACTATGATTACAAATTATAAGCCACGTAATGATTTTAAGAGCCCAGTTGAGATGAAAATTGTTGTGAAAGATGATATACCAGTTTACCAACGACCGAGACGTATTCCATTTACCGATCAGCGTTGGGTAGATGAACAAATTTCAGAATGGTTGAAGCAGAAGATAATCCAGCCAAGCACAGCCGAGTATGCGTCACCAATAGTTTTGGCATCGAAAAAAGATGGCTCAAGGCGATTATGCTGCGACTATAGAAAGATAAATCAAAAAATCGTACGTGATCATTTTCCTATGCCACTGATGGATGAGGTTTTGGATAAATTGCAGAATGCTAACGTATACTCTACACTAGATTTAACGAATGGATTCTTCCACGTTCCAGTGGAAAAGTTGTCAAGGAAATATACGTCATTTGTAACAAGTAATGGGCAGTTTGAATTCCTCTATGTTCCCTTTGGTATATGCAATTCGCCAGCAGTTTTTACGCGATTCATAACAGCAGTGTTGATGGAGTTGATACGTGACGGTACTATTATCGTTTATATGGACGATATTGTAATTCCCTCCAAGGATGTGATAGACGGTCTGAGAAAGCTTGAAATCGTGTTGAATATAGCTGAACGGTATGGTCTTCGAATCAAATGGTCTAAGTGTCAAATATTACAGGATGAAGTAAACTTTTTAGGCTATGTGGTAAAGGGTGGTTCTATAAGGCCTTCAGATGAAAAGATCAGAGCAGTGAAATATTTTCCTATCCCCACCGATCGGAAAATGGTTGAAAGATTCCTAGGCTTGACGTCGTATTTCCGAAAATTTATAGAGAGTTATGCGGTAGTAGCTAAACCATTAACTGATTTGCTGCGAAAAAATATCCCTTTCAGGATCACAGAAGAAGTATTGCTATCGTGTCAGCAACTAAAGGAAGCTTTGGTGAGCGCTCCTGTGTTGAAATTATATGATCCAGGTGCGAAAACGGAAGTCCATGCGGACGCAAGCAAATATGGCTATGGTGCTATGCTGTTACAAAAGAGCTTAGACGATCAAGAACTACATCCAGTACAATTTATGAGTAGAAGAACAAAACCTTATGAGGAAAGGTATCATTCGTATGAACTCGAAGTTCTGGCTATTATCGAAGCGTTAAAAAAGTGGCGTGTGTATCTGTTGGGGTTACCGTTCAAAATTGTGACAGATTGTAGTGCATTTAAGATGACGATGAACAAAAGGGATGTTCCAGATAGAATATCTAGATGGGCCATGTTTTTACAAGATTTTTCTTATGAAATTGAACATAGGTGTTGTTAAGACCCAAGAAATAGTCGAGAAACAGTATTATATACCACGGTTGTCAAAAAAGGTCGCAAGAGTAGTCAGAGATTGTATCGAGTGCATTATCGCTGAAGCCAAATCAGGTAAAAAAGAGGGGTTTTTGCGGCCAATTGATAAAGAGGATATTCCTTTGAAAACATATCATGTCGACCATGTGGGTCCAATGGAGACTACCAGGAAGATGTACAATCATATTTTTGTTGTAGTGGATGGTTTTACCAAATTCGTATGGCTCTATCCGACGAAATCCACAGATTCGAAAGCAGTAATAGAGTGTTTAGAAAGGCAGTCGGCAGTTTTTGGAAACCCTACGCGAATTGTTAGCGACAGAGGTGCAGCGTTCACATCCCATGCATTCGAGAATTATTGTAAAGGGGAAAATATTCAGCATTTGTTAATCGCCACTGGTGTTCCGCGTGGAAATGGTCAGGTGGAACGAATTCACAAAATAGTCGTTCCGATGTTGTCAAAACTATGCAGTGAAGATCCTAGAAATTGGTATCGGCATGTGCGACGCGTTCAAAGTATTATAAATTCCACAACGTCCAGAAGCACGCAATTTTCGCCGTTTAAGTTGATGATCGGAGTAGATATGAGGTTGCCAGATTATCCCGATTTACGTGAAGCATTAGATGATGAAGCTCTAAGGGAGTTAATGGCTGATCGTGATGAAATTCGTTCAGAAGCTCGAGATAACATAGTCAAGATCCAGCGAGAGAATTGCAAGACATTCAATAGTAAGCGCAAAACTTAAGCAGAATACGGAGTTAATGAGTTGGTCGCCATCAAGCGGACTCAGTTTGGAACAGGGCTGAAGTTAAGGGGAAAGTTCCTCGGTCCTTACAAAATTACTGAGAAGTTACCTCACGAAGGTATGGTGTAGAAAAGGTTGGAGATCATGAGGGCCCTATGAGGACAACCACTGTAGCTGAATTTCTGAAAAGGTGGCAATCCGAGCCGTATTGCCGTCAGGAGGGCCGAATGTAGGGTATCTACCATAGTCGACCTTACCTGATGGGCTAGGAAGAGAGCGAGTACAAGACGAAATACTGACGGACAAGTAAAAGGCAGAACAGCGACAATGGAACAGACAGTTGATGGAGGGAAGACGAATTAGAGACGTGACAGTTTGTTGAAGTAAGTTGAGTAGTGAAGACCTGCGTACGCTAATGCTAAGTTTACATGTATTATTTTTAATTATCCCTTAAACTTTTAATAAATCACTATTATATTAAATCTAACTATATTTAACTAAAAGAAGTGTTTCATTTGATGCGGAAATAAGTGCGGTAATGTTTTATCCTACATATATATATATATATATATATATATATATATATATATATATATATATATATATATATATATATATATATATATATATATATATATATATATATATATATATATATATATATATATATATATATATATATATATATATATATATATATATATATATATATATATATATATATATATATATATATATATATATATATATATGACATTGTATATTTTAACACGAAATCCCCGATAATTTCTCAACAACATGGTTTTCGGAATAATAAATCTACAATCTCAAATCTTACTGTGTTCAGAGATTTTTGCTTTTCACAATTGGATTTAGGGTATCAAGTGGATACTATATATACTGATTTTTCGAAAGCCTTTGATAAAATTGCGCATGACATTTTATTAACAAAGTTATAATGTTTTGATATCCATTCATCCTTTTATATTTTGCTGTCGTCTTATTTGCGTAATAGGGTTTGTGTTGTTCAAATTGATGTACATCAATCGATTCCATATTAAAAATATTTTCTCGTATTAAATGTTTAGAGGATATGACAAAGTTGCAAAGTGATCTTGATTCTTTGATTGTTTGGTGTAAGAACAATAACCTGAAGTTTAATCTGAGAAAATGCTTTCTTGTTTCTTTTTCAAGGGCTAGAGTCCCATTATCTGCTTCTTATCTCCTGGATAATGTCAGTTTATCAAAAATAACTGAAGTTAGTGATTTGGGTATCCTATTTGATTCCAAATTGACTTTTAAGCCTCATTTAGATAAGCTTATACCTAAAGCTTACTCAATGCTTGCGTTTATAAAAAGAAATAGTAGAGATTTTGCAGATCCTTATACCATTAAACTTCTGTTTTCATCGTATGTTAGATCTAAATTAGAATATGGAGCTCTTATCTGGAGCCCTCACTGTGCGGTTCATATCGCCCGTATTGAAAAGATACAGAAACGTTTTTATATTTTATAAGCCCGCATCTATCGTATACAGCAAGGTGCTTGCATCTTGGTATGACTACTTTGGAAAAAAGACGTAACGTACAGTCAATGTTGTTTATATTTGACTTGATTAATGGAAATATTGATTTCCCGGAACTTTTAGAAAAAATACAGTTTTATGTACCATGAAGATTATCACTTCGTCATAGAAAATTATTTCACGTCGCATTACACCAAAGAAATTATGTATTAAATAGTCCAATGATTAGATCGTTAATTTGGAATTTAATGCGTCAAAAACTTGTTTTAAAAATTTTCTCGTACAAAATATGAATTAATATTGCTAATATTTTTGATTATTACTACATATAATATTGTAATCATTATATATTTTAAGTATTTAATAATTAAGTACTTTTTATTGGTCTGTTTAGGTTTACGCCTTTTAGGCTTAAATAAATAAATGAATAAATAAATATCCTACTTTATACAGTATTGTTAAACGGTGTAATATGTATATTAATCATACGTAAATGATATCTTATTTAACTACTCCTGAAGTTCTTCGACATTGCACCAATAATTGTTATTTTTTTAAAACAAGTTTAAACACAAATTGATACAATAAAACAAAAACAAATATAAATACCATATATAATCGAATATAAATACCATATAGAGTTAAAATTACTAAAAAGCAAAAGCATTATATGTATGTGTATAATTCAATAATATAAAAATTTAAAATTGATTCATCTATGTATTGATGTGCATATGTAGCACATATGTATTTACATAAGCTACATGTGTATATATAATAGACATATGTATACTTGTATATACATATGTATGTATATTGTATATATACATTGTATTATAACATCAAACAAGATATATAAAAAAAATTCCATAAAGAAAATAAATAAAATTGTTGTAAAATAAAATACTTCATAAACAATCAAATCGATTCTTTCAACATAAAAATTTTCATCTTACATACATACAAATTTATAAATCTTCCTTTGTGCATTTGTGTAAGAATTTTTTTTTTCATATTTCATTGTTAACGCAAAATTCTTTATTGTTCTGTAGCCTCCCTCAAAAGCGATGTTCATTTTGTATGCAAATCAGAAAAAATCATCCTCTGTAATTGTGTATATGAATGATACAAAACACAATTGATTTAGTAGTATAAAGATGTTTAAACCAAATCCTGACAAACTAAACTAAATAATTTAATATAAGCTCAAATAAAATATTGTATAAAAGATGTTTGTCAAATTATATTTCTCTGGCAATAAGGAATAAGTGTTCAAGTCAAGATAAGCAAATTTTGACTTAATATAACCATTGTATTCTCCATATTCAAAAGTACCTCTGGGCAAATTTTCACTTATTTTGTACGATTTTCCAGAAAATTATAGCGTGATCCAGCTTATCTTTTTCCAACTCATAATCTCATATGATATAATTGCTTAATTCAGCTTATAATATATTAAATTTCAAATTTAATATCTTTATTATAGTAGAAAGAACTATATATTCCCAACTTAAAAGAATCGAAGAACGAAAAGTCAACATTACGTGCATTAGGAATAAATTTCTAAAAATCCACTTGAACGTTTAAAAGTGCTATCCTACAAAACTATAAAATATGACTTAACCACTTTTTCCTTTTTGCCACAGATTTCTTGTATCCTTTGCTTGTACATGAAGTCAAATGCTCTATGAGGCATAAATTGAAAATATTATTGGTATGGCTTTCAAGGGCATATAAGAAAAGAAATAAAAATTGTATATATCAAAGCAAATATACCCAGCAAAACGTTGCTTACTGGTAGTCAAAAAATTATATGAATATTTAACTGGTTAATACCTATAATATGGCTCTATAGCTAATTATATTTGTTCGAGAAGTTCAAAAACAAGGGGTACCCCTTACAAAAGTATTTACATTGCAACAGCAATTAACCAGTTATTATTTGACTTACTTGAAGCTAAAAATTAACGGAAACGTGCTCGTTCAAATTTGAAGACAAGTACTTAACTCACTTAGCTATTGTTGACTTCTAATTTTAAGCGACAAAAGTATTTTTTCATATACGAACACATGTTGATTTAAAAAGTGCTTGTCTACCTACTTATTTTATGTATTAATACATAACAAAATTGTATAACTCGTTTCAAGTAATGAGACAAATACATACCAATTTTATTAATAACTACATTGTAGTCATAAAATAAATAAATAATACTCATGCAAAATTTATTTGCTGGTGCTTAAGCATTTTCTATATGCATATCATTGGTGCTTTGCCAAACCATCATTAGACTTCAAACACAATTTTGAACAGTTACAAACCCTTTATCTTAAATAAAAACTTTCAAAAACCATTTGAGAATTCACAAAAATGTAAATGATTTTCAAAAATAGGCATAGTAGGCTTTGAAAATTATACAAAAGCTCCAATGAAATGCATATAGACAATGCTTAAACACCAGCAAATAAATTTCACATAAAATAAAATTATGACAATATGTCAAATAATACATTTCTTAAAGGTTAAATACTACTCATCAATTTGCAGCCCATTAAAAGAGTACTAACGATTACAAAAATGCCAAAAGTTTTTGCTGGATAATAATCAAATAGCTAAACATATCGAAAAATATAAGTTATACCGGCTGGCCCAAAATTAACGAAGGTGTTTGAATAGTCTGTAAATCCATTATCTAAACATGCTCTTCTTCTATTTTTGCAGATTATTGTAAAGAAGATATGGGAAATTCAAACTGGAAAGGTTTACTATTGAACAACGACCATACAGCAAGAGAAACAATGACGTTGTTACGGAGCATTTTCATAGAATGCATTATTTCAAGAAGCAGTGATTTTATTAGCCGAACTAAACCACTCTCGAAGCGTTTCCTTTGGGTTATTTTAAAGATCGCGCATACGTATATAAGCCACAGACCATGATGACGCAACCAAAAAAAAAAAATAGTCGCGGAAAAATTCGAACAATGGCTTCGAAAATAATGAAAAGTCTTGGAAAGCCATGAAAATGTCCGGTAACAGCGCCATTGTTTCCCTTGGTGTACGTTCGTTGGTCAGTAGTAAACCTTTCCAATTTTAATTTCCCAAATCATCTTTATAACAATCTGAAAAAATACATTAAAAAATTTTAAGACAATGGAGTTATAGACTATTCAAAGCCCTTCGTTAATATTTGGCCACCCTGTCTGTACATACATATATGGGTAAAAACATATGTAACCGACCAACAAAAGTTATATTTTGTACCTGAGCCCTTTCGATTCATAAAAAATTTTGTACAAGTGCTGCTTCTGGCAAACATCGTTGCCAGTTAAGCCTTTTTGGAGCCACATCTAGCCTTTTATTTTGTATTTTAGCCTCGAAAATTGCTTTTTAGCTTCGTGGCTTTTTGTAATCTTTTTTTTTATTATTATTTATTTTTCATATATTTACAGTCGAACTACATACATTTTAGTCGAACTAAATTGTTTTTTTATCCAAAGTTATTTAACTAGTTTGGCTAAAGTTCGTTTTTAATTTAATCTTTCGACTAAATTATTTCTTTGTTTTAGAAGAAATTCTAAAGCATGTAAATATTGAATATTCAAATAAATTATTTATTTTTGCTTTGCGGAAGGTTGAACTGACATCAGAGGTTTCGAGTACACCACGTCTTCTCTTCTGCCACTCAGTTACTGTCTCAGTTACCTTTGCAAAAGATACCAGTATACCGAAACGCATAATAAAAAGTCTAGATTTCTCCCTTTGACAAGAGGGGTTCCGCAACGTTCTATAGTCAGCCCCTTTTTATTTTCGATATACTCCAATAACCTACCAACAATAATAGCAGGTTGCAAGATTGTGTCACATTGAAAAGCTATGCGACAGAAACGATCAGCACATGCAACTACATCAACGTTACGGTCGGCTAAATGAGCCTTTAGTTTTTATGCACAAGATAATTTATACGCGCCAGCCAGAACATCTTTACAATAGACTGACTTTCTTAGATAACTGCATAGATAAAAGATACGACCTTTAGGGTACAAGAGGCTAATGTCAAAATGGCATTTCTACATATCTGCAACATCTCTCTGAAACTCGATCCCCTATAGCAGTCAAGTTTTAAGTATCGCACAACATTTCAAAAAACAAATACTGCAACTGTTCTCAATGTAACTACATGCCAAAAGTTTATTCCACATATGTATAATATTTTATCTTCATTATTCATATTTTATTATTCTATTATTTTTTTAGTGTTTTAATATGTTTGAACCATCTGCCATATTCTTAGGAAATATTTTTGGTTGGTGGGGCTTAGTGAAACAAATTTTTTATGGAAATTCGTTTTACTGTCCTGAATTTATGTCAGTATTTGATTGATTTGTATACACTCTTTGTCTAACTTATTACTCAGTTCAACACTGCAATATAAGACATAAAGTCTTGTGTATACAGAAAAAATTATGATAGCTTTTTTTTAAACAAACATGTTTTTGAAACTGATTTTAAATCTTTATTATTGTCTCTATTTAGTTTGATAAATAATTTTGTTTGACTTATTATTTCATTTCATTTACCTACCGCCAATGTTAGCAACCTGATAAAATTATGAAATTCTTTGATTTATTTTTTATATTTCTCTAAAACATTTTTTGATTGAAACAATTTGTTTATTGAAAAAATCTGAATTTTTTTCAAACAAATTATTACAAATTTTTGCATTTGAATTTACAAATTTCTTTATAGGACCTAAATTGAACAAATTTACATTTGATTCAAGGAATTTGCTATTTGAAGTAAAAAATTCGTTTTTTCTGTGTATGGCACAATACAAATAAATCAAGAACCTTCTACTTCCGGAACTTTAGTAACGTGTAGATAACATTTTTTTCAGAAACACATATAAAAATGTCATAGCCGGCCCAATGATGTTCGCAACACCCATCGCCATAAAATAAATTAAAGAAATGTACATTGAAAAAACCCAGTTCTTTCTTCGTGTATCTTCTACTAAAAATACTAACTAATGAAAACTCTGAAATAGCCAGACTTTATTAATTTAATTTAAATTACACTTAGAATAGATGCCGCTTTTAAGCAAAATCCTGGTGGCATTGTAGAGAGGACATGGGGGAAAATAATTATGTACTAATTTCCCTATATCTTCAAAACAATGGCGTATGAAGGCTCACCGTGTTAGGCTAGGGCAATTACAAATTACTTTTTATGTGGGGTGTAGGTCTTTTGTTGAAAAGCTCAATGTCTTCTCAGTTTAACCTACAAACTAATTAGGGTGTCTCGGGTTGGTAGTTCTTCAGATATATGCAAGTTAATAAGTGCTTTGTATGGGGAATAGCCCTTCCCCCTTCCACTACCCCTCTACTACACTTTCAATATATTCCAAAAGCTATCTACATTTAAAGAGCCTCATTATTGTAGTTATATAGATATTGGAAAATTCACACTTACTTTATATGGTGGCTACCCGCCTCCCCACTCCACTACCACCAGGATTTTATTGAAATTTTTTCTTTGTTCTAAGAGTTGACCGCTTCAACTTTAGAGAGCTTCACTACTGTGGTTCTGCAGATATAATAAAATTAATAATTACCTTGTGTATGGGGTAACCGTAAACACCCCCTTACCCCACACCTATACCACCAAGATTTTGTACCAACTTTCACTTTGTTGCTCAGAAGTTACTCACATCGAATTAAGAAAGCCGCACAATTGCAGCTCTGCAGATATAGCAAAATTAATACATAATTACTTTGTTTGGGGGTACCGCTATTCCCTCCTATACCGCAAAAGTTTTGGATTTAGCACCCATTATTCTAAGAGTGACCAACATACAATTTAGAGATGCTCATTGATGTAGTTTTGCAGATATAGAGAAATTAAAAATGGATTTGTGTGCGGAGTACCCTTTTTTCAAAAAAAATTGCACTGTCAGTGCAACTCTTCCAAAATGTCAACACGTTTGGCTTCCTATAAGTTTGGCTTCCTATAAGGAAAAAAAAACAAAAAATCGCCTTCAGCACCACATGTTGAGAATTTTTTTTCTTTTTTCCTAAGCCTACGCGCAGCAATTTCGAACAAACCCGCAGAAAGAAGTTTCCAATTTGGTCCAGTTGTTTTTAAGTTTTAAGCAACCGAACAAACCTAAATCAATTTTGAAAAATTAAGATTTATCCTTTTTCCTCACGAGGGCATATTTTCCACATATGTGCACTCTAAAACACTTTTGTTGAAAATTAGGTCGATAATAATAGGCAACACTTTACAGACTACTTTCGACTTAAAATTACACACGCATTATTTTTGAACAAAATGTTTTTACTAAAAAAAAGCGATTGGCTTTGTACAGGTTTGAGCTCCTGACTGATAGTATGACGTATCTACCATTCAGCCATAGCCGTATTATACTTTATGTTGAATTTTTTCCACTTGGACTATATATGTTTGTTATGAAGTTTTTTTTCTTTAATAAAATAACTACAAAATCGATGTAATTTTAGACAAGGAGAAATTTTCATCACAAATTTAGACAATATATGATCGTAAATTTTAAGTAATGTTTTGGAGTGTGGGCATATACTTGTGAGTCCCACAAAATTGCATGAAACTATTTTCACATCTCTGTAAAGTGAATACCAATAAAATACTGCCGAAAAACAAATGTTGCGGAATTTTGCGCGCTTTTGTGCCTTTTTAAGTTTTATATACACTCTAAAACACTTTTGTTAAAAATTACGTCGATAATAGTCGGCAACACTTTACAGATTATTATCGGCCTAAAATTACACACGCATTATTTTTCAATAAAATGTGTTTACTAAAAAAAGCGATTGGCTGCGTGCATGTTTGAACCGAGACCTCCTGACTGATAGTCTGACGTATCTACCATTCAGCCATAGCCGTATTATACAATATATGATCATAAATTTGAAGTAATGTCTTAGAGTGTACACTCTAAAACACTTTTGCTGAAAATTAGGTCGATACTAGTCGGCAACACCTTACAGATTATTATCGACGTAAAATTACACACGCATTATTTTTCACCAAAATGTTTTTACTAAAAAAAGCGATTGGCTGCGTGCAGGTTTGAACCGCGACCTCCTGACTGATAGTCTGACGTATCTACCAATCAGCCATAGCCGTATTATACTTTATGTTACATTTTTTCCACTTGGACTAAATATCTTTAATATGAAAGGGTTTTTACTTCGCTCGCTTAATGTTCGCGTTATGACAATAAGGTGTCTATAAAATACTATAATATAGCGTTATTTATATATTGATTAAAGATGCCATTATGCAAAATAAACATTGCTACCAATGTAAAAAAAAAAACAATAAACTCTATCTAATTTTCAACAACGTTTATATTAGTACAGTAGTGTACATTTTCGTTCTTTTAGATTTTTTCTATTTTAACTTAGAAATGAGGTATTTTATTGCGGTAAAAAGTAGCCTATGTTTGAATCAGGACTCTAAACTACCTCCATACACAATTTCATGAACATCCATTCAGTGCTTTTCGCGTGAAGCGTGTTCGGACAGACAGACAGACAAAAATTCCAAAATTTGGTGTTTTGTTCTCTATATCGATTACTGTTTACGCCACCATAACGATTTTCAAAAAATATTTCATGTACATACATTCCCCTTTTACAGTTTTTTTATTTTATTTTACTTTATTTTATTTTATTTATTTATTTATTTATAAAACGTATAGATATAATATTAAATGCGCATAGGAACTAGCTAATACCCCTCGCCAATCAATTTCAATGTGTTTTTAAGAAAGCAATTAATATTTTACTAAATAATTAAAATAAAAAAATGTTCTTTGTCTATATATAAAAATATAAGTTAATTGAAAAATTAAATTTAAAAACAATCGAACTCAAGCCAAAATAGTAAAGATTAAAAACAAAATGTAAATATAAGTACAAACGATAAAAAAGTGTGTCATAGTATTTAATACATTAATAATATAGTGCATCAGATGATCATCAAGGAAATTCGTTAAGTAAAAGAGAATAAACTAAAAAAATACTAATGTGATATTTCCATAATGCAAACAAACAAGCGACTTGAGTATAAAATTTGTATGTATCTCTCAAGAAACAGTGCTTTTCATATAAATTTTAGACAAACATTGCTTGTTTGCATTGTGCCAACAACAAACACATTAATCCGGACTATAGGCCGATTGGTAGCAATGCTAGCCAGTCAGTCAAAAGGTCTCTGACTCGATTCTGGTTAGAGACTCTGAGTGTTTTAGCAGACAAGCTTCATTAATAGCTTCGCTAAGTATGTTTATGAATATAAAAATAAATAAAATAAAAAGAATTTTATATGTAAGTGGAATTTTTTTTAATTATTGGCTCTTTCTTTTGTAGAGAAAAACTTTAAATTTTTTACCCTTTTCAGTGAAAATTTGAAATAGAAGGAATTTTTGAAATATTGAATTTATTACAAGTTATATGACCATTTATCAACGTTAATTTTCAATCTTTGCTTAAAAATTTAAATAATTTTTACAGTTTTCTTAGAAAACGACATAGTCTAAACAAAATTTAATACATATTCTGCCGAATTTGGTAGGAACCTACCACCAATAGCAACGCTGGTGGTGATCAAAGGTCATGGAAAAATTTTCATTTTGTTGCATAGTGTTTCTCTTTACAAATTTATTCTTATGGGGTTGACGTGACAATAGTTACAGGATATGGAAGATTGGAATCTATGTTATCACTACAACTAGAAATAAAAGATACAAAAATCAATATACGCAACTGTTTTAGAGTATAAATGTATAACCTTAAACATATAAATCAAGTGTTCAAAAAAAGGCGGCAAAGTCACGCATGAAAAATTTTACCATTATTTTATTCCATTTTGTTTAACTACCAAACTCGCATGTTGTATAGTATTTATGAATGTATACACCCTGCAGGCAAAATAAACAGTATTGGTTGCACGGCTGCTAGGTTTGACGATTTATCGTAATTTTGACGATGTTATGTTCCAAAACTAGCAAAGTGACGATTTGACGATTTTTTAATAAAAAGTGACGATTTTATGCTGTGTTAAAAATATAAAAATTTTCTTTTAATAAATATTATGTCAATGAGACAGTTGGATTTCCCTCGTGTTATAGGTCATAAATAGAAAAGGGCGTATCAAAAAGTCCGTGCGTTTTTAATTTTCCGCATCTTAACTGAAAGGGCAACACCGCTCCTTTCAATAGGTATCCGTCAGTTGATAGAAGCAATATTGCCCTTTCAGTTAAAAGGCGGAAAATTCAAAAAGTCACGGACTTATTGACACGTCCTCGTATATGTATCACGTCTTGTGTTTGAAATCCATTGATAGTAGACTACCCACAATATATAAAAAAAAATTAGCCGTACAGTATACCAGAGCCACCTATCTACAAGTATTTCGCTGCGCTAAATCCGAATCTGAGGAGGCCCGTTTGACTCGTTGCTCCTCAAATTTGGAGCAAATAGCGAAAAGTAGCAGATTTTGGAGATTTTTAAGAGCTTTTCGAAATTAGCGGGGTAACTAGCTGCGAACAGATATTGTCATGTTATAGTTTTATTGTTTTTTGACAAAACTGTCAATAAATGATTTGAATTTTCTGGTGCCCGATTTTTTTCACGATTTTTAACAGTTGAAATGACGATATTTTTTTTTTATCGTCAAATTGACGATTTTCCGGCAAATTTATCCGGCATCCTTGACTGGTTGCCTTTTAATTCAGCCTAGTTGCGTATCTGTTCTTTTTAGTGTTCCGTACACTAAAAGTGTTAAGGACACCTATTGTTTTCGCTACGCTGTCCGTCTGTCTGTTCGTCCGTCTGTCTGTCTGTCACAGTCTGTAAGAGCTACGGACCTGAAATTTTCACAGAATATATAAAACTTTGGCCGTTACAACAACTAATATATACCAGCTAAAAATTAAACGGTATTCTAAAGTGAGCAACGAAAAATGTTTAACCCTTATGTGCGCACCTAGGTACCCGGGTACCTTTGGCGTGTTCAACCAAACATTTTTAATTGAAATTAATAATCTGCATATCTGAAACTTTTTGAGAACTTCTAACTTTCAAAAAAGTTTGTATTTTTGCAGCCGTATAGTTAAAAAAATTTTTGTAATTTACGTTAGAGACCAATTTACTCTTAACACCCTTAAATACGCACCAAGGTACCCGGGCACCTGTACGTGTTTTATATGGGAATGAGGCCATTGTAAGTACTTATATTTGTTGTTAGTTATTAGTAGCTCTGCATAAATAAATAGAAGTCTATATAAACGTGGTAGACGTAGAAATTTCTAATCAAATTAAGCATCATTTATGTGCACGACAAAAAACACCTTCTATTGCGCCGCAAGGTAGCCGGGTACCTATATAAAAGTTACGTTGAAAAGAAGTACTTTCGCACTAAATATCAAGTTGAAACCTAGTAAAATATATATGAGATTGGCTACAGATATATATTGTCAATCCCATATTTATTTTATACATACATATTTAGTGCGAAAATATTTGTTTTCTACGTAACTTTTATGTAGGTACCCGGGTACCTTGCAGGTGTTTCTTTTTGCCGCGCACATAAGGGTTAAATACTAATGTTATACACAGACACTTATATAAATAAATTTTCAAAGTTAATGGTAATTGGTGTATTCTGCAGAATAGACTACACCAATTAACACCCATATATAAAACAATAAAAATGAAAGGGTGTTCTATCAGTTAATGTAATTTTGACTATGTAATTTATACAATTTGCTGTATCTTGGAAACCGTAAGAGGTAAAATTTTCAAATTGTAAAAAACGCTAAAACTAAAAAAAATCAAAATTAATAAAACATCAAAAGGAAAGATCGTCAAATGAAAAAAAAACGCTTAAAGAAAAAAAGCACCAAAAAATAAAAAAAATCGCTAAGACGCAAAAGTTAACCAAAACCCGCTAAAACTAAAAATATTGTCAAAAAACGAAAGAAAAAAATTACAAAAAGGGAAAAAATTAGGGATGTAATGAATACCGATACCGATACCGATATATCGGCGATACTTCAGATTTTCCGATACATCGGTATCGGCGATATTTTACTGTCGATACGACGATACTTTTAAAATTGTTTTCAGAGTTTGTTTTAACAAATAATTTATTTTTGTTCAATTTTGCCATGAATTAAATTCACTTCGTTATTTTTTATATCTTATTAATATCAATTTTAAAAATTAATAATATTTTATGCTATTATTTTGTAAAAAAAATTATTTATTTTTTGTTAATTTTACCATGAATTCAAATTCAAGTCGTTGTTTTTTAAATCTTATTCCAGCAAAAAAAGACACTCCAAAGAAGTCATGAAAATGTAGAATTCGCGATCCGGAAGTATTGGAAATTTGGATAATTTCTAATTAGTTTTACATATCCTAGCCATTGCAAGAAGTTCTGTTTTTCGATTACCAATCACCGAATTGGAAGCGATGCTAGGACAAATTTCTTTTTCGGTGTTCTATAATGGTTTTTCCTCAAGGAAAGAGGATAAAAAATTACCCATTTTCACAATTTTTTTATGCGAATTTAAACTCAAAACTTTATTTTCATGTAAATTTAAGTGAATAAATATAAACTTTTAGAAGACTTTTAATAATTAAGCTATTAAGTTATTTAGAAGAATATTAGTTGATAAATGTTCTTTAAAAAATCGATTTTTTAAAAAGCATGGCGAGTATTTTTTTTAATTACAAAGGAATTAAAAATTTTTTCTTGCTTTTCTACTAATTATCTGCATATTTTTAATATAGATTTTTTTGAAGCAAAGAAAATGTAGCTCCTTAAAAACTACTTCCAATTTTTTATACTGGGTTAAATTCAATTTTAAATATTATCTCTTACAATGTAATTTTGTATAATAAAAAAATTGCACTTGAGTTTTGTTGATCTAAACTTGAACTCAATTTCAATATTCGTATCGGTATCGGAATCGGTATCGGCGATATTTAATTTTAAGTATCGGTATCGGTATCGGATCGGCAAAACGGCGTATCGTTACATCCCTAGAAAAAATCATCAAAACGAAAAAAGTGCCAAACAAAAAAGCGCCAAAGCTACAAAAAAAATCCTTTTCCAAAAAGTACTTTTTCTAAAAAGTAGCTTTTACAAAAATGAGTTTTTCCAACATGTTTTTTAAGTGCATTTCCAGTGTACAGTTTTTCTAGAGGACATTGCGAAAAAAGTACCATTTCCATAAAGTACCTTTTTTCAAAAAGTATATTTTCCAAAAATTGCCTTTCTAAAAGTACTATTTCCAAATAGTAGATTTAAAAAGTACCTTTTCCAAAAGGTACCACTAGCAAGCAGCAAGTACCTTTTCCAAAATAAATAGTTTTCAAAAAATATTTTTTAAAAAATTACCTTTACCAAAAAAAAACTAATTTTTTTTCCAAAAAAGGACCATTTCCAAAATGTACCATTTTTTGAAAACACACTTTTAAAAATTACTTTTCTAATAAAGTGCCTTTTTTAAAAAGTACCTTTTCTAAAAAGTACATTATTAAAAAAAAGTGCCTTTTTTAAAAATGCATATTTTTTAAAAAGTACGATTTCTTAAAAGTATATTACAAAAAAGTCAATTTCCAAATAGGTACTTTTTTCATAAGTACATTTTGAAAAAAGTTGTTTTTCTAAGAAGTACCTTGTCAAAAAAATTTCAGTTGCCAAAAAGTAAATTTTTAAAAAAGTATATTTTGCAAAGATTATCTATTAAAAAACTATCAAATATATTCCCAATTTTCACCTTTATTGCCTTTCTTCAAAAATTCAATACAATCAGTTAAGTTCTGTGTGACTTAAGGAACCTGCGGTGCTAATTTTGTGAAAATTGGCCCAATAGTTTTGAATGCAATGAATTTTGTTTGGTTCACCCTATTTTGTTAACCTGGCCAGACATCCCGCTTTTGGCGGCAGTACCCTGCTTTTTGAGGTCGATCCCGCTTAAACAACATAGTGAGATTTTTATAGTAAAAGCGGCATGAAAATGTTAATGCCGCCAAAAGCGGGATGTCTGGTCCTGTAGAAACAATTTTTTTTCTAAAATCAGCTTTTATTGCGTGGTATGGTTTCTGAAATATCCATAAACCATATCAATACACATAAAAAATATATGCATAAAAAACTATCAAATTGTAATACGGTTTTTACGTTTTTCGGAATAAAATATTCATGTTTTTTGAGTATAATGATAAAATTTTGTGTGGAGTTACATTCGAAAGTATGTAGTACAGAGGTAGTAATATGTAAATATATGTGAATTTATAAAAAATAGTTTAAACATATTTTATTATTTAAATTTATTTTATTTTATAGATATTTTTGCCGTTTTTTAACTACACAGAGAAAACAGATCATTTGGAAAACAGTTACAACTAATAAAATTTCATTATATTAATTTATATTCCATTACATGTACTGAATTTCACTAAATTCAATAATATTTCTGTTCTTATATCTGAAATAATATACTTCTGATATATATTCATTTACAATAGCAAAACTTTATTATATAAATTCGGTTGTAAGTTTCAAAGTAGTGATTTGGGTCTTCCAATCGAATAAAAATTTAAAATAATCAATATATGATTAGAAGAATTTGACATGTTAAATTATTAATTTAAATATTATAAAATTTTTGAAGTCACATACAACATTAGAAATGGCCTCAAAATCTAAATAGTTTCGCATATCAATTTTAATCCTGCTTATTGCTGAACGGTAAGTTTTCTATTTTTAATTATGTAATTCCGTCGTTATACGCAATGATTTATTTTGTATTTCCTCAAATTGATGGCGAAAGCATATGCTGTCCTTGGATTAAATACTTTTGAAGTATTCAGCCGTGAAACGGTGGAAGCATAGCAAAGTTTGCGTGATGTAAGTAACCTCTACTTTTGAAGTGGAATAATTCTAGAAAGATAACTTCATTATAATAGAGTTAAATTCTTCTACATAAATCGTGCAGATACAGCCACCAGCTCCTTGATAAATTGTTATTCATTTAGTAAAATCATCAAATTTCTTAAATTTTTTGTTAAGAAATTACCAAGGTAAGTTTAGCAAATTGTCTGTTCCTAGAACAGTTTTTTTCTTTGTATGCCCATTTTTGTAATATCTTTACAGTCAAGACCACAAGTCACATTCAAATTAATAATAGTACCTTAAGGGGTTATGGACCTTATAAATAAGCATCAACAACTGCGACAGTGAGAGTTTTTAGATTTAATAATGTGTTTTATGTTTATGTATCGGCCATGTTCTGAAAACCATTTCGTTTTGAAATCGCCAAATTTCATGAAATAATTCAACTGAAAAGCACACTTATTGCAGCTTTTTAATTGGTTTTTATGTTTTAGATGTTTCAGATATTTTAACCAAACTTAACTTCGAATGCACTAAATTGTCCGATTAAGAGATCGCAGTTTTTCGTTTTTGAAATTTTGCGGTTTCAAAACGAAATGGTTTTCAGAATATAGCCGTATATGTATTTATTTTTATGTGTTATATGATTGGTTTGTGACTTCAGTAAATTAAACATTTATATATATTTCAAAATTAATTCACAATAGTTTTTTATATTTGAATGCGTCATGCTGTGATATTCTGTTCCGTGTACCGAATCCATTCAGCAGTTACAATCGCATTATACGATAGTACACAGAACCGACTAAATTCGATTGGCAACAAGTTCCTTGGAATATTAATCACGCCCAATTCTTTCTGAATATAACGTTACGAACCTTAGCCTAATAATCAATTTGGATTCACAAAGCAAATACGTTCGAAATAATCATATTAATAAACAATTAGCTACTGGCTTGAGCCTTTCACATGTTTACATGTTCATATATACTTAAGTATAAAATCAAACCAAAAAAGTTTGTCTTGAGTAGAACAAAAATCAGAAAAATGGGAATGAAGAAAAATAAACCGATGGCAACGCTGGGAAAGTGCACTTTAATATCAACTTGAGAGTGAGTTAATTCTCGTATTCAATTTTCACGAAAAAGTTGTATATAAGAATTAAAATCACATTCAACAGAGCCACCTCACAAGTGGTGATAAGCAAATGCACGTGAGCACTGACGATGGAAGTGTAGCGGCTTCCGAAAGTGGCGCTACTCTGTTCTGCTGTGTACGTTGAAAAATTAAGTTGATGTTAATTTTTCCCTTGTTCCTTGGAATATTAATCATGCCCAATTCTTTCTGAATATAACGTTACGAAGCTTAGCCTAATAATCAATTTGGATTCACAAAGCAAATACGTTCGAAATAATCATATTAATAAACAATTAGCTACTGGCTTGAGCCTTTCACATGTTTACATGTTCATATATACTTAAGTATAAAATCAAACCAAAAAAGTTTGTCTTGAGTAGAACAAAAATCAGAAAAATGGGAATGAAGAAAAATAAACCGATGGCAACGCTGGGAAAGTGCACTTTAATATCAACTTGAGAGTGAGTTAATTCTCGTATTCAATTTTCACGAAAAAGTTGTATATAAGAATTAAAATCACATTCAACAGAGCCACCTCACAAGTGGTGATAAGCAAATGCACGTGAGCACTGACGATGGAAGTGTAGCGGCTTCCGAAAGTGGCGCTACTCTGTTCTGCTGTGTACGTTGAAAAATTAAGTTGATGTTAATTTTTCCCTTGTTCCTTGGAATATTAATCATGCCCAATTCTTTCTGAATATAACGTTACGAACCTTAGCCTAATAATCAATTTGGATTCACAAAGCAAATACGTTCGAAATAATCATATTAATAAACAAATTCGGTTATTCCAATGAATCTGATTTCTCTGTGTAGTATCGCCGCTAGTCCCGTCACGACTAGTAATATGGCTGTCACAAAACGTAATTAGCTATAAATTTAACTGCAGGGTATTGACTTGTATTTATTTATTTGTATATTTTTATATTCACCAATCTCAGTTTCAGAAAATGCCTTAAATTTTACAAAGTTTAAAGTTATATATTAGTTTTTTATCCATTGAAACATAACATATATGTATAGTAGAGTGATAGACTCGGTTTTTCAATCGGTTTTTAGCACGGGTTTTTTCGCAATACGGTTGCCGGTTTTTTCAAAATGTTGATTTTTCGAATGTCGAATAGTCCGGTTTTTTTAATAAAAAAATCTGCTGAGTCGAATACTTTTTGATTTGTATATTTTGCAATAAAACTAGTTTTTACTATATCAAAACTTATACGAAGGTTTTCTGTTGTATTTTTAACTATTTTTTTTAGTGTAAATGTTCTAGATATATTTTGGGTATGTCAACATTTACTGAAACATGCAATTAAATCAAAATAATTTCACTAGGATCCAGCCCGGTGCACAGTGGCTGAAAATCGTTTTTCATTGGCCAAAAGTCAAATATTTTTTTGTCGCCGATTTTTAAAATTTTTACGCCTTTTTATAGCTAATATATCCAGATTAAGGTAGCAAAAAAATTAGGTTAAACTATTGATAATTGTGGGCGTGGCATGCTTTCAAACTCAACTTGTTTTTTTAATTTCAGGAAAATGTGTTTTTCTTTTGTTTTTTATCAAAAATAAATGTTTACTACTCGCAAGCTATCATCGATAATGGCCTGCGGTCTTTTTTATAATGTTGGTAGGATTATAGTCTTTAGTTGTTGTAAGTGGTCACAGCTCTAGCGTTTAATATTAAGGGGGTTATGAAATATTTATGAAACTACTATATTTTTCTCAAATTTAAATTTTAGTGGAATAGAACTTCTAGGGAACAAAAGGGAACAAGAAACGTATACCACTAGGAGAAAGGTGAAAGTGTCCTCTTTAACGCTATATATACTTTTGCACCCGTGACGAGCCGTGGGTAGAACACTTTTTTCATTTTAATGAAATTACTCTAAAAAAAATTCAAATTAATTTAAACAGCCCTATAAGTACTCGTATACAATGGTGTATTAAATTTTCACTTTTTTGCCTAAAAGTTTATGTTTTTTTTTACTTTAGACTACGTAAAACTAAAAAAAATTAAATATAATACCTGCGAAAGGGTTTAATGGCTTTGTTTTGATCAGCAAAAAATAAGTCATAAAATTATCACAATAGGTTCTACAGTACACATATGATCTCTTTCTAAATTTACCTGTTATCAAATGTTAGGGTCAACCAAAGTCATAAACAATTTTATAACGAGATACTAATCAGTTTTACCTGATATTAAGGTCTGGATAACATGTGCAGTTTTGTTCAATTTAAGCACTACCTGCTATGAAATTAAAGATCAATGTGTGAATAACATGTATCTAAAAATGTATAAAACTACGGATTCGATAAGGGATTACTCAGTAATAAGTTAATCCTTTAAGTGTACGGATAAAACATAACAGACACAAATAAAAATATTCAGAAAAATATGGAGAGCTTCAGTTATAAAGAACTGGCCGAAGAGTATTTTAGAAACAACAACCAGGAAGATGTTCTTAGCTACGTTAAAATAAAATTAAACTTAAATTCGTGTAGCACCGAAATGCAAGAGCAATTATCTAATTTCGTCAAAGCACTAAAAAAACGCTACAAAGAAGTTAGGTACAGTAAACAAAACTTTTATATAAAAAGTGCAAACTGGTTAGAAGGCCAACTTACTGTCGCTGCAGAAACAGCAAAGCAAGAAAAGGCTGGAAGACCACGCAAATCATTAATGGGCAACTGCAGCGATAGATCTAAGAGGCGGAAACTTAAAGATATTAACGATGCAATTGGTTGTACAAATATAAAAGAATCTTTCCTACATCAATTGCGATCACAGAACCAATTAACAAAAGTGGATATCATTGAAAAAGTTTTTAAAGCTAGTCCAGTGAGAACAAAACGGATTCTTAAAAGTATACCAACTCCGAGTGATGCAATACAGTACACAAATGAGGAGGCATTAGCATTATTTCTGGATTTGAAATTAACAAAACAGCAATATATTAAGCTCAGACTGCGTGCGATATAAAAAGGCTCAAATATGTACCCAGCATATCATCACATAACCGCTGCTAAAATGGACTGTTTGCCATCAAAGGACACTATTACAATCACACCAATTTCGGCAGAGATACAACTACAATCTCTACTTGATCACACAGCCGAACGCTTGCTACAATCAATAACAGGAAATGAGTTAAAGAAATATGGAAACACAAAGTTAATTCTTTTTTGTAAATGGGGATGTGATAGTTCTTCGGGACAAAAACAATACAAACAAGCTGTATGTGAAAATATATCGGACTCAGATATGTTCATGGTATCATTTGTACCATTGCGATTGAAAAAGATTTTGGAAGATTCAGAGCCTTCGACTAGTACAACGCAAACAATGGATATTTGGAAAAATGAGACACCATCTTCTACGAAATACTGCAGGCCAATCAAATTTGAATTCAAAAAAGAAACTCATGATGCCATTAACAAAGAAGTTAGTGATATCAAGACCCAAATTGCAACACTACAGCCATTACAATTATAGTTAGATGGGCAGCAAATTGAAGTAAGCTACCAATTAGTGCTGACAATGATAGATGGAAAAGAAGGTCAGGCTTTGACTAGCACGAAGGCTGCATCCAGCTGCATTATATGCCAAGCAACATCAACCCAATTAAACCAAGTCTCGACAAAATCATTAGATAATACCGATGCATATGAATTTGTATTATCACCACTACATGCAAGAATACGACTTATGGAACACATACTAAAAATCAGTTATGATTTGGATTTCGGGTCTTCAGGATCAATAAGAAGCAACGAAACCAACAAAGAGTTAAGAAGTTCAAAAAAGAAACATGTTCAAGATGAATATCGCAAATTAGGATTGATTATAGATCAGCCAAAACAAGGGTCAGCCAATACAAATGATGGCAATACCGCAAGAAGATTCTTTTCAGATCCAGAAACAGCATCTGAAATAACAGGAGTGGATTTAAACCTTATTTTCAGATTTAAAATAATCCTAGAAGTACTTGCGTGCAATGAAGAAATTGACTCTAGAAAATTTGGAGATTATGCTAAGGAAACTGCAAAAATATATACAACCAACTACCCATGGAGAAATATGTCTGCAACAGTTCACAAAATCCTTTATCATGGAGAAGATGTCATTAAATATCATTTGGTGCCACTTGGAGATCTATCAGAGGAGGCTCAGGAAAAAAGGAACAAGGATTACAGATTTTATAGAGAGCACAATACTAGAAAAATTTCAAGAAATTCAACAAATGAAGATCTATTTAATATATTATTGGCAACGTCAGATCCGTTCATCTCCAGTATTCGAAATCAATGGAAAGTGGAACATCGGGATTTAGATGAAGAAGCCAAAAAACTACTAAAGAACAGAAATAGCACAGAACAAAATATGGAATATTTGCAATCAATATTTGAGTCAAATGAATAATAATTATAATTGCCTTTCATTGTTATATAAGTACGAAAAACATAGTATTAGTAAAAAATAATAATAACAGAACCTACCATTGTTACAAATACTATTAAAATTTATTGCAGTTTTTATTTTTAATATGTTTTCCAAAATGATCAAATTTGACAGAAAAAAAAATAAATTTTTCTGTAGTAATAGCAATATTTTTAGATAATATTATTAACGTTTTTTAAGTGTAACTATTCTTTGATTGTAAACAAATTTGCAAATTAGACAGCAACAAATTTTTAATTTTTCTGTAATAATAGCAAAATCTCCAGTTGATTTTACTATTTTTTTTAGTGTAAAAATTTTTTTTAGTGTAACATTAAAAAAATTTCATTATAACAAAAAATATTTATAATTATTATTAATTTCCATATATTAAATTTTTTAATAAATAAAAAAAATAATAAACCCATATTTCACTCTAAAAGTTAAAAAAAATTCAAAAGTTCAACTTTGACCTAGAATTCCTTAAAAAGTCCTCAATCAATTTTAATGTAATTAAAACTGAGTTAAGCTGAACTAAATATCTATCCATTAAAATAAAAATTACTTCAATATTTTGATCGGTTCAAAAGTTACAGAATTTTGGCCAATGAAAAACGATTTTCAGCCACTGTGCGGTGGTGGAAATTTGACCGCTTTATCCGTAACCGGGTATGTTTGTAACGGGTTTGGGCCAGGTTTTTTAGGCAAAAAAAAATATAGTGTGCATATCTTAGTAAATACCTTTTAAAACATATCGTAGGCTTAGTCGGCAAATATGCTAAGTCCACTTTTTATACAAATTGAGTTTTTAATTTAGAATGCTAGTGTAACTCAAAACACATCATTTCCAAAAATTAAAATGTCGTTCAATTATTTTTTCTTGCTGTTATACAGTGGTAAACAAATAAGCTAAGTAAAAAAAAAAAACAGAAAAACGCCTGTTAAGTCCAGTGGAAAAAGATCTGCATCTAGTGTACTTGCATTTATTTAACAAATAACTTGTTTGTGTTAATTTAAAATAACAAAATTAATAGTTTCGTTGTCCTCGCACACATCTAGTTTCAATAAATTTCTTCAATACTATTTTTTTTCTAATAAGACGAAATATTTTAACTTCAATGGTAATTATTACTTACATATACACTGTTTAAGAATTGTCGTGGATTCTGCTGACATAAATAACTTATATCATGATGATTACGGTATTGAATTGGATGACGAAGTTCAAGGACTTGTTCCCTACAGATTTAATAGTGATAGCGATGATTCTTACTAGCTGCCATCGACATCAAAACGACGTAAGAAGAGAGCTCGCGCAGAAAAACCTGCTTGGTTTACTTGAGTTACTTGGGAAAACAGAAAGCAGGACTTATGAAAAAAGATAAGAACCACGTACAATGAAAGAAAGATGTAGGTGTAAAAAATTTTGCAATGAAGTGTACTTGAATACTTTGATTCAAATTGCTCCAACTTTAAGACATCGAAATAGAAAAGTGGTCAATGAATCTAAAAGATGTCGAACCTTACAATACTATCCGAGAGTATAAGATGCTAACATTCGATTGTGTAGTTCATTTTTCTTGAACAACTTTAACATTGGAGGACAAATCGATTTTAATTGGCTGCAAAAGTCTTCAGTTTCAACAATTTCAACGAAAACTGCTAAAAATAAAAGAAACACAACAGCTGAAAGGCAATGCCTTAATTCTTTAATTGATTCTATGTCATCAATGAAGTATCCTTATTGTCGTGCTGATACTAAAAAATATATTTGCTGACAGAGTGGAGCTCAAAAAGTAAACTATACGACTTTTATGTCAATGACCGGTGTAATAAAAACAACATTCGACCACTTTCTCTTTCCGTTTTTTATCAAACGTTTGCTGCCAAAAATATGGCCTTGTTTGCGCCTAAAAAAGACCAATGTGAAGAAATATGTACAAGACTTTCAGTCGATAATCTCTCGCAAGAAGAATACCATATTCACAAAAAAAAAGAAGGAAGAGGCTAGAAATAAAAAAATCAAAGACAGGGATGAACAAACACAGTAAATTCGCAGTAAATCTGCAAGCTGTATTAATGGCTCCAAAATTAGTACCAGCAGCTTATACTACCACACAAAGTTACAGCTTCACAATTTGGTTTTTTTGTTACCTTAAAACCCAAAAAGCTTACTGCTTCTTATGGAATGAAGTGAAAGGTGGATTAGGTGCTGAAGAGTTTGCAAGCATTTGGACTTATTTTATTGAAAAAAGTGCTTTGTGGAAACGAGAATCCAAAAAAATTATAATTTTTTATAGTGATGGTTGTACTTATCAAAATCAAAATTCTGTGATGAGTAATGCCCTGCTTAATTCAGCAATCCTACATAATATTTCTTTTGAGAAAAATTCTTGAAATAGGCCACACGCAACTGGAAGCAGGCAGTGTACACTCCACCATTGAACGAGCTATGAAAAAGAGAAATGTTGATGTCCCTGCTAAATACATTGGCATCTACAAAACCGCTCGAAAAAAGCCTGAGCCGTATGAAGTCACATATTTGGATTTTTCGTTTTTTTTTAATTTTAGTACCGTCCAATTTTATAAAAGTATTCGACCTGGACGAGGTAAAGGCGATTCCAAATTAACGGATATTCGAGCCATTAAATACACTCCAAATAGTGATATATATTTAAAACTTCGATTCTCTGAAGATTGGAAAATTTTACCTCAAAATATAAATTAAAATATAGGTGCTATGAAGTTTTCAAATTTGAAACAACTTTACCAGGAAAGAAGAAAAATAACAGCTTGAAAATACGAAGACTGACAATTATTTTTAACTAACACAATCCGCGAAGCGGGAATCGAACACACGATCTCTGGACTGACAGGATAGCATCACTACCACTCAGCCACATGGTCACACTATTTTTTTTTTTTTAATAACAATTTTTTACTTTTTTTGAACTAACACAATCCCCGAAGCGATTTATTAACTTACCCAAAGACCGCCATAAATTTTATGATGTTTTACCTCACCCATGAATTGTTTTTTAATTACTAGCGGTCCTTTTCACAATGTATGATTAAGAGTTAACGTGAACTTTAACGGCAAGTTCGGCATGCACTCCATGTTGAAAAGGCCATAATTCTCTTAATTTAAAAGTACAAACATGTATATATTAAATTATATATGTAAAAAGCAAAGAAAGAAGACTGTATTAACTATTTATTTTATTTTTGTCAACAGCAATAAAATAAGTCTGATTTTTTTATTTAAAAAATAATAATAAAAAAAATCAATAAAATTGAAATAAAATGTGCTCATTTAAAATATAAGATCATAAAGAGCAAATATGTTAAGCCCAAATAGAGTATATAAGTCTGTAAAAGCTATTTTTTGGAATTCTCCCAGCAAAAACTTTTCTTACTGGTACGCAAAAAAGTATGTGAGGATTTAAGTCGTAACTACTTACAATTTGACTCGATACATTGTCACAGCAATTAGCTAGTTATTATTTGGCTTACTTGAAGCTAAGAAATAAGTAGTCAAATAAACAAATTAAAATAAAAAAAAATTTATACACATTAGTGATGTTACGAATATCAATTTTTCTATATTCGCGAATCTGAAACAATATTCGCCGAATTCGAATACGCATACGAATATTCAATCTAAATAGTTAGTACCACTTAATATTTCAAATTTAATTGAAAAAAACTCTACACTTTGAGTCAATAACAATAAATTGAGAAAAAGTGTCACAACACTATAGATATTTAACATCATTATAATATTCAGATGACGTAATTTGAAATTATTAACTTAGCACCAGAATGCTACTTTTTTTAATTTTTTATGGAAAGTAAATAAGGGAAAATACGAACTTCTTTTACCTATACCCAGGCAATATTTAGTGAAACCAGCGGCGAGTGTTCCGAGCGACCGAATGTTTAGTGGCGAGGAGCTTATTTACACACCGCGCAAACAGGACTTTACTTTTTAAATAACATGTCGTTGTGAAATATATTTTGTTTCTTATTTTCTTTACTAAAAGAAGATTATTGTTTTGCGTTATAGACAAATTTTGTTTAGTAAAAGTTAATATTTTTTGTTTAGTTTTCAGTATTTTTTATGTATTATTTTTTAGAATTATTAGTATTATTTTTGGGATGGGTAACGGGGTAGAGAAGCATAGCAAATATAGCCTCTCCTACCCAAATGACAACCTCACCTGCACGTGGTGCATCCTGCCGATAACAGAAGAGGCTCTGTCGACCGAAGTTGGGCGGTATAACCCTAAGGATACGGTGACTAAATATACTGGCCACTGCTCGCCTGGCTTTGCTGGCAGCCCCAGGCTTGGATGCTTTAGTCCAATCAGCTATTCATCTTAAATCAGAAGATTACAGAAGCCACAACATATCAATGGCCCTATGCTCGTTATAGGAACTACGGGAACTTATATATATTTTGGAACGTATTCACAAAATATTCGTGAAATATTCGCTTGAATTTGGCGAATACGAATACGAATATCATGAAAGAGGCGAATATTCGGCGATTCGAATACGAATACGAATATTCGTAACATCATTATGTTTTATTTGTATTTTTTTCAATTTTATTTTAGTTTCTTATTTATTTATTTTTTTTTTGACCCAGCTGCGATACGAACCTGCTATCATTAAAATATGAAGAAAACATCTTTACCGACTCAGCTATTATTGACTTATAAGCTTAAGCGACAAAAATTAGTTTTCATTACAAACTCATGTTGACGTAAAAAGTGGTTGTCTACTTATTTTATTAATACATATCAACAAATTGTAGCTACTTTCAGATAATGAGAAAAATACGTACTAATTTTATTAAAAAATAAGTAGCAGTTATAATTTCAAGCATAATAATAAGATAAATAAGTACCACTCATTACTTTGTAAGCCATTAATAAAGTACTATCGATTACAAAAATAACATAAGTTTTTGCTGGGCTGCGACTGTTTGTATTCAAACAAGATGAGATAAAGAAGAAACTTGCGTTTACAGATTGAAAAACCATTCACAAAAAATAGTTAGACAGTTTTTTGTCCCTCCTGAAAAATAAAAAAAAACGGACTCGGCATATTTGCCGACTAAGCCAACGATATATGTTTCATCAATACTAATGGACAATAAGATATGTAAAAGTGTTCGACAAAATATTGTGTGGACTATTCATATATAAGATAAGGTGATAGCGGGATCGAATTAAATTGGCCTTGTGGAAATCAAACTCCATATGTAAAAGGTGTTGTTTAGTTTTGTCGACATTTTGCTTCATATAATTAGTATAAGGAGTCTTATAAATGTAAAGAAATAAAGAAAAAGAAGAAAAAAATTAAATCTGTTTGAGGACTTCACACTCAATTGTGCAAAAGTGGCAAAGAGAATGGTTTTTTGGAGGTGTAAACTTTCAACCAGCTACAAGCCTGCATTATTAACACCAATACATGCACACTTTGCAAAAACAAATGAATGTAAAATACACTAAACACACGAAAATGAGTATACGTATACATTTATGCCAGATGAATATTCATCCTTTGTGTTTCGGACAGAACAAAAATTGTGCCCTTAATAATTGTTCTCGTATGTGAAGCTTCTTTGAAACGCACTTTGGAACAATTTGCCGCCTGAAACTATTGGAACTGAAAAGAAATTCGGTACATGTTCATTAGGGTACATCAAAATAAATTTTTTTTGCTATCAAATCAAAAATCTCACCCATAAGATCTGCTCAATGTTTTGCTTCTACGCGATGCATGGCTCAACGACTTTCACTTTTTCCATATAAATTATATATTACAAAATTTGCTTTTGTATTTTCCAAACAAAACTACAAAAAAAATTTTTTTTACAATTTTGATGGGCATATTCTTGTAGGAAACAAAGGCCCTAATTGTGTAAATCAT
Source organism: Panzeria rudis (assembly GCA_956483635.1). Classification (NCBI taxonomy): domain Eukaryota; kingdom Metazoa; phylum Arthropoda; class Insecta; order Diptera; family Tachinidae; genus Panzeria; species Panzeria rudis. The sequence continues at coordinate 30,596,743 of OY101451.1, read as the reverse complement.
GTCACCAAAGTGAAATTTTTATAGAGAAGAAAAACAAATTTTCAAATATTTTATATATTTGTTTTATTTTTTACACAAATTTTTGAATTTTTGAAAGGTAAAGCAACGCTTCAATTTCTAGGCGTTTGTTTGGAAAACAAATATTTAAAATTTTATAATTTTGTTTTTGCTTTAATACAAATTTCACTTCGGTGACGTGATTTACACAAATAGAGCCTAAATTTTCCACAAAGATCCTCCTACATAAAGATCCTTTTTTACAGGAGCACAAGCCAAGCATCATTCTATATAAATATGCAAAAATGTGTAGTACCAAAATCAGGGGAATTAGTATGTATGTATTTCGATTCGACAAGCAAATAATTCGAATTTGTATATCTCATACGTTGTGCTTCAAAAGTGTTTTCTTTCCATTCGAAATACATAGTCATCCCCACCAGCTGTTGATATTAATCCGACGATTAATATTATAAGCTGATTTTGATTGTAGGTATACACTTTTTTATACATACATATAGGTAGATACAGTGTTTGTCCACCTTCGGGTGAGAAAAAACGAACTCTACGCAAAATTCTATGAAAATTACCCTATGAAAGTAGTCGTCTAAAATAGAAACCTAGCTCCCGCCGAGAGACATCAAAATTCAAGCTTTTTCTTGGGTAAAAACAATTATAACAAAAAAAATATAAGCAAAATTTCGGACTTTAGCCCTTCCGATTTTGGTCAAAAATATAGTACGATTGATGCCTCTGGCATAACTACCATTAATGGAAAATCTGGTTCTCGAAATAAAGCGACTTGAAAATGAGGAAATTCAAAAAATGTACTCCAGTCGCTATATTTCGTTTTTGCAGGACGCCTTTCACTTTTTTCTCACCCGAACAAATTGACCCACCCTAATACATATGTATGTAATGAGCTCAATTTTTATGTTTTAACTTTAATTTTTATAGTATTTTATAGTATTTACATGAACTGTTAACTCTTTTATATTCAATAAAGCAAATTAAAATCAAAACTTTTATATAATAATTTTCTCACTAAAAGGAGCGATTTTTTCTGAACTTTGAAAACCGTAACCAGTTTTTTTTTAAATTTCAAATAGTCGAACTATTCAAAACCCGGTTTCTGGAACATGTCGATTAATCGATCACCCTAGTGTATACACACTTACATATTTGTTATTTGAAATTTATTACGATTGTTTCATCTTATGTTTATTTTACTATATATGCTGCACGTAGTTAGCGCCCATTCCTTCTATTTTTTTAAATCTTATAAAGGCTTCTTCTGCAACAACATTTTCTATATTTGTTCACTTATGAATGAATATTTTGGAAAACTGTCTACTTTATTTAAGTGCTTATTTAATGTTTCTTTATTTGCTGAGGTATGTAAATTACACGAATATGAATAATTTATTTCTTTTAGGTAGATTATTATGAATTCTCAGTGGAGATATTAAGTTATGTACAATTTTGATTAGACATTATATATACATATAACCTTTTAGAAGGAGCAATAAAGGATATCAAAATCAGTTCAAAAACAGCAGCTAATAGGGAAATGCGGAAAAAACCAATAATGATAATAATGATAACCTTTTGGTGCTTTATGAGAGGGATATTGAGTATGAAGTTTAATATTTTTAAAACAGCGCAGTAGAACTAGCTAGTAGAACCTGGGAGGTTGCGGGAATAATATCCTTTTTTTCCTTTGCTACATACAATTAAAATTAGTGTATGCTTTTCTCGTGTCTGTTGAAAGTATAGTAAAATATTGCAGAAAATAAAAGCATAATTTTTAAAATGAAAACTACTTTAGTGTGTTTTAAAAGAATATAAATAAATGTACTTTAGGGTGAGCCAAAAAAAATTTTTCAATTTATACTCCACAAAATATGTTAGAAGGACACCTCAAAAAAGTTCTATCCAAGTATGAGCTCTTCATTTTAATTGGAATGTCCTCCGCCTCTTAGTTTTTTCTTTTCTCCCTAATATTAGCAAGAAAAATTAATATATCGTTATGTCGCATTGGGAAAAATATCTCGTCTAACATATTTGTAGGATATTTAATTCTCTACATAAAAGGTCTCTTATAATTTGTTTGTAAATCTCACCGTTTAAAAGTTATTAAATGTTGAAGTTTGCTTATTTTCAGGCAGATAATAATAAAAAAAATAATAAGGAGCTTAAAATAATAATTTAATCGAAAGATTAAATTAAAAACGAACTTAAGCCAAACTAATTAAATAATTTATTGGAACCCAAGAAAATACAACGAACTTCTATTTCAAGTTACAATAGTAGAATAATAATTTTATTGAAAAATATTTGACAACTTAATTATTAAAGGTTACTAGATATTACAAATATCAAAAAGTATTTTGTTGACAAGTTAAATTCAAATTCAACATCCCCTCTCAACAAAATATACCTTTAATTAATTGTCGGAGTTTCGGAAGTGGTAAAGCCTTCGTGAGAAAATCTGCTACTTGTTCGTCTGTAGGACAATACGTAACTTTAATAACACCATTATCATGAAGGCTCTTTATATGGTGATATTTTACATCAATATGTTTTGTTCTTGCACTAAATTTTGCAGACTCGATTATTTTAATACAGCTCTGGTTATCTTCGTAAATATGAATGGGTGTGCGTACATGAATTGACATATCTTCAAACAATTGCTTAATCCATAATAATTCTTGAGCTGCAAATGAAGCTGCTATGAATTCTGCTTCAGTAGACGATAATGCAATTGTTGATTGTTTTTTGGATGACCATGAAATAGCATTTCCGCCTAACAAAAATATAAAACCACTATTAGACTTCCTGTCACTATGATCTCCAGCCCAATTAGCATCGGTATAACATTTTAATTTTAGATCAGCTTTCGCTCTAATTATTAGCCGTTTGTGAATTGTGCCTTTAAGGTATTTCACAACTTTCTTCGATGCTTCCCAATCACATTTTCTGGGGTTTTTAACTCTTCTACACAATATTGAAACCGCTACCGCTATATCTGGCCTTGTAGTTATTGAAATATGAAGTAACATACCTATAATAGATCTATAATTTTCATTATTAGGTAATAAATTTTCATTATGAGTAATTTTGATAAATTCTGGATCCATTGGAATTGAACTCAGCTTTCCGTCTTCCAGTTTTATTTCTTTTATCAGTTTCTTGATTTTGTCTTCTTGATGAAGGAGAAAATCTCCGTTAGAATTTCGGTTTATTTGTATCCCCAAATAAGCTTTTACGTTTCCAAGATTCTTACATTCAAAATATTCATTTAATTGACTATTAATCTCTTCAATATTTGCTTCCTTTTTAGCACAAACTAATATATCATCTACATATATTAGTAAATTGACTATTTCATTGTTAATAACTTTTGACTATAGACAAGTATCTGATTTTCCAGCTTTAAAGCCAATTGTTAACAAAATTTCATTCAATTTGTCATACCAAGACTTTGCTGCCTGCTTAAGTCCATAAAGTGATTTTTGTAATTTGCAAACAAGATTTTCTTTACCTTCTTCTATATAACCTTCAGGCTGTTCCATAAATATTTCCTCCTGAATAACACCATTCAAAAAGGCTGACTTGACATCTAAATGTTTAACAGTATACTTTTTAATTGCACTTACTGCCAAAAGAGCTCTGAAAGTAACAAATTTTCCTACTGGAGCAAATGTTTCATCAAAGTCTTCAGCAAACGATTGTGTATAACCCTTAGCTACTAATCTAGCTTTGTATTTAGGGTTTTCCAAAGCATCACCTTTCATTTGAAACACCCATTTACATCCAATAACTTTCTTTCCTTTTGGAACTTTAACCAATTTTCATGTTTCTTTATTTTTTTAAACAATCGATTTCTGCATTCGCAGCTGTCATCCATAGGTCCCTGTTTGGTTTAGATAAATCCAGCATCTCGTCCCACGAACCAGGAATGGCATCATTGTTAAATATTGCACTCTTTGCAATTTGCTTGTAATTAAGTTTTGGTTTATTCTTAAGTCGTTCAGACTGACGAATTGTAGATTGGGGAACTGGTAAATCGTCTATTTCACATGATTCATTTACATCATCATCATCTTCAGAAAAACCCTGTAACTCATCGGCAGATTGAAAATTGGACTCTTCGACGTCGGTGTCTTCTCTTTTATTTGTTATATCTACGAGAATCATTTCATCAACTTGTTTACACGGCTTATTTGGTGTATTGAAATCCTCAACAAATTTTACATCTTTACTTATTATAACTTTATTACTTTCATTCTGCAGAATTCTATATCCTTTACAGTTTTCAGCATAACCAACTAATACGCCTTCAACTGATACATTATCAAGTTTACGACGTTTACACATCGGCAATTGTACGTAAGCTTTACTACCATACACTTTTATATTACTCAGATCAGGATTTCTGCCAAACCAAATTTCGTAAGGAGTTCTACTAATGCATTTGGTAGGCAATGGGTTTTGTATATAGTTAGCAGCAATTACACATTCTGCCCACAGCTTCTTAGGTAAATTAGATTCATTAAGCATGGCTCTAATCATTTCCACTAATGTACGGTTTTTACGCTCCGCTACACCATTCTGTTCTGGACAATAGGGTACTGTAGTTTGCCCCCATTGTCGCAGCGAAATACTTTCAGCTTCTTGCCCGTAAAGTTCTGAGCCTCTGTTAAAAATTCTTTAAATTTATTGAACACCTCATTTTTCATCGCAATAGCATATATTTTTGAGTACCGTGAAAAATCGTCGATAAATGTCAAGAAATATCTTTTACCTATATGAGAATTAATTTCAAATGGTTCACATACATCTGAGTGCACGAGATCTAGCACTTCTTTTGATTTTGTGTTACTTTCTTTGGGAAATGGTAGTCTTGTTAATTTACATTTTGCACAAATATCGCAAACTGTTTCTTTATGGCAGCGTTTGATATCAATACCATGAGCTAATTTTTGTAATTTATTTACATCAGCTAAATTACGGTGACCTAATCTTCTATGCCACAAATGAACACATTTACCTGAATACTGGGCACAATATGCTTCAGTTTTATTAATTTCATTCAGAACGTACAAATTTTCTTTAAATATTCCATCAGCTATAATTTCGTTATTTTTAAAAATTTTGCATATATTTTCTTCAAACACAATTTTGCAGCCCCTTCTGGTCATAGCTTTCACTGACATTTAACTGCCATTTAAACTTGGAACATACAACACATTTTGAAGTAAAATCTGATTATATTTAGCATATATAACACCTTATCCAATTCCAGTTGAATCAAGAGCTCTACCATCTGCTATGTGAACTTTGCTATCTCTCTTTTCCATTTTTAGAAAGAAATTTGGATCGTTTGTCATGTGAATCGAAGCGCCGCAGTCGATTACCCAGCCTCTTTTCATGTCACATACGTTCAAACAAATTTTTGTTGACGCTACGTGTTGCTGATATCTGCCGTTTCTCTTTTAAATTTGTAGCAATCCTTTTTAATATGACCTAGCTTTTGACAATGAGAACATTTTAACTGCTTTCTTTTCTTGAATTTTGCATGCTGACTTTTCAGTGCTTCATTTCCAGGATCATTTGATACATTTTCGGACTCACCTCTTCCTTCAGCTTCATCTAACAGTTTTTCTTGCACGTATTCTAATTTTATTGAATCCTCCGGCTGACCTTCAATTGATGTAACCAAAGCTCCAAAGGATTTAGGCAAACTGTTTAGCGTAATCGCTACCATCGAGTTGTCTTTGATTTCTTCTCCTCTATCTAGCAACTGGGCTCTTAAAAGATTTAAACTATTAATATGTTCTTGCATACTTTCACCTTCTATCATTCTTTTATTATAAAGCTTCCGCAATAAATGTAATTTAGAAGTCATTGTTTTCCTCTCATAAGTCTGCTTTATTTTCAACCACATCGATTTTGATGACGTGACCATTCTTACAAGATGGACTTGGGAACTATCCACACACATTGCAATCGCAGCTCTTGCTTTTTGATCAGTTTTGATAAACTCCGCAGTAGTGGGATTCGGGGTTGGATTTTCCACTACATCCCATAGATCATGTTGAATTAAATGCATTTGCATTTTAAATTTCCACGTAAAATAGTTTGTGGAGTTTAACAATGGAAATATACACCTTTGTTCCATATTGCACTAATTTGCTAATTCTACGCTTTAAATTATTCATGATCTGGACCCATAACCTATTGGAACCCAAGAAAATACAACGAACTTCTATTTCAAGTTACAATAGTAGAATAATAATTTTATTGAAAAATATTTGACAACTTAATTATTAAAGGTTACTAGATATTACAAATATCAAAAAGTATTTTGTTGACAAGTTAAATTCAAATTCAACAAACTTTGCATAAAAAAAACCCATACATTTCGACTAAAATTCATAACTCAATACTTAAAATTTTAAAACAACAAGTTATAACATTTTAACACAATAGAAAAAACCTATTCATAACTGGCATTCTATTGTTATTAATCAAATATGGTGACTTTTAATTAACACATAATATTAATTATTTAATTTCATTACCACTTAATATTATACGTTTGTTATTATCAGGGAAACCGCAAATATGCCCTATAAAATTATTTTTATGCGCTTTATATATGCACTAAAAACTTAAAAATGGGCTCCTAAAAATTAAAAAAATTATGCTCTTAAAACTTTATTATTTCGTTTATAATTTATTTAATATTCATTTCTGACACCACAAAATATGTCCATATATTTTTGTGGCATGCTATAATGTCCAAGAAGGTAACGTCCACGGACATTATTTCCACTTCAAAAAGGAAATATTATGTCCAAGGGAATGTCAATAGTGGCACAGAGTAAAGGTTTTCTGTGTAGTCAAAAATCTAAACTCTGCGAAAGCACTATTCGACATACCTAGAGAAGAATACAATTAATACCGTCCAACGCGGCAATGCGCATATAACGTAATGCTGTAATGCTCGTAACGTTTTTCACAAAATGTTCAGTATAAATTAGCACCAAAGCCCGGCTATGCAGTCAATCTTCGCTCTGCAGTAGCATTTGCTCGAGCGTTAGTTATTTGCATTTTTTTTATGGATATTATTTCCTTTTCAACGTGAAAATAATGTCTATGGACACTATATCATTGGTTCCTTATGGGCACGGAAGTTAATTTAGCAATGCCAGCATTGATTTTCATCTGTCCGAATATAAAATGTTGGGCACTAAGACACAAACACATATGATTCTTATTAGGATGAGCAAAGTCACATAAATAGCTTGAACATTAGCAAAACGCGACTATTCTCGTCCAGCTATTTTTCTATGCAATGCAAATAGGCCAACAATCTCAAAAAAAATTTAATTGCTCAAAAAACCTCAAAACTGGAAATAAATCAATAGAATGAGGAAAATGTTTAAGAAATTTTGGGAAAAAATACATTAGAGTAAATTTAAAATCGAAAAATATTTTTATAAAGGGTCCGCCACATAAATTTTTTTTTTTTGAAAATGCTATAAAAAAAACTACTGAATATTTTGTCAAATTTCTTTTTTTATTTGAAAGTACAATCCTTCCGGTTAATAATGAAAAATAATTTCATTCAAATGGCTGCCTCGGCTGGCCATGCAGTAGCCTACACGATCGGTTCAATTTTTAAGCACATTATCGATTCTGTGCAGCTGTATTTCACCAATGGCTTCACGAATATTGTCCTTTAAAGCGTCAATTGTCTCTGGCTTGTCGGCGTAACACTTATCTTTGACGGCACCCCACAAATAATAGTCCAACGGTGTCAAATCGCAACTCCGAGGTGGCCAAACGACATCAGCTCTGCGGCTGATAATGCGATCTTCAAAAACACGGCGCAAAACATAGAGTGTAGCTACGGCTGTGTGGCACGTAGTGCCGTCCTGTTGAAACCAAATGTTGCCAGTATCCTCCTCTTCAATTTTTGTGAAAAAAAATTCGTTCAACATGGCCCGATAACGATCTCCATTGCCTGTAACGGCCACTCCTTCCTCATTTTCGAAGAAAAATGGCCCAATTCTGCCTCTGGACCAAAATCCTCACTAAACAGTGACTCGTTTTGGGTGCGTCGGCTTTTCAATGTATGCGTGCAGGTTTTCTGTGCCCCAAATGCGACAATTTTGCTATTTACATACCCGCCAAGATCAAAATGCGCTTCATCTGAAAAGATGATTTTTTTTGGCAAAATCGGCATCTTCTGTAAGTCGATCGGAGGCCCATACACAACCATATTCGCAAGCGTATACACAACCATATTCGTTCAGCGGAAGGATAAAACTAATTATCTGTCAAATCAGAGATGACCTAAGTGTTACCATTCACGAAATATTTATGTGGAAAAGTTTCTAAATTTTCGATGGCAAAACAGACTTTTTTAGTTTTTTTTTGTAAATATGCATATTAAAATTTAAAAAAGCAAAAATAAGCAGGAAATAGATAAATATGCCACAAAAATAGAGCAAATTCCCCAAATATGAGACTTAGTGTAAATATACAAAAACATGCTGTAAAGGGTAAAATATGCAAAAATATGCACTAACAAATCCATGCCAAAATTCTTAAAAAGTTCTGAAACAATTAAGTTATGAGTTAAGTCAACCTGTATGGGCTTATATCTAAACAAATTTAATTATTTTTGCCTTGAGTTCGGTTTAAATATAATTTTTCAATTAAACTATATTTTTATTTAGAGATAAATGTGAAGCATTTAGACAAAGAAAATTTTGACTGCGCGGAGGGTTGAACTAACGTTTCGATAGCTCCCGCTAATCTCATCAGAGTTATTTACCGCTTAGACCTGATTAAAAGTAGATGATATTCAGCTCTTGACTGCAAACCACCGACTTTGGACGAGTGGCCTAAGTGGTAAAGAACTCTAATGAGATTAGCGAGTGCTATCGAAACGTCAGTTCAAGCCTCCACGCAGTCAAAATTTTCTTTGTCTACATGCTTTACATTTATCTCTAAATAAAAAAATATTTTAATTGAAAAATTAAATTAAAGCCGAACTCAAGCCAAAAATAAATAAAAATTGTTTAATCAAAATTGTTTCAAAATTATATTTCCCTGAAGAAGCTACAAAATGTGGTAGCGAAATGTTGGATTTAATAAATTGTTTTAATTTTTTTTATAAAAAAAACAAAATGTGGATCTTTATCTTGAAGAGGTGAGACTATATAAAATAAAAAGTTCCAAAAACTTAGAATAACATTACTTGAATTTAACAAATCTGCTTTGTTCTTAAATAAAATGTTTTTTAGTTGGTAATATAACTTATTTTTAATCTTCAAAAAAAAAATCATGCAGTGATGTCAAATTCGCGACACAATCTGCCTCCGGATAGAGGTGGATAACTATCGATGGCACTATCGATAGTATCGATATTAAAATATTTTTGTGACTATCGATATTTTAATTCTGCAATCGATTATTATTTGAAAACAATCGATATTTTTTTGCCGCTATCGATAGTAAATGATCTACTACTATTGTTGTACTCGACATTATTTTCAACGATCATCAGTTAGTTAAATTGGACTTAAAAATCACTGAACTCACACATTTTTCTTATATTGAAATGTTACAAGGATTTTAGTTTTGTTATTTATGGAGCTACGAAATAATGTTCTGTTTTATTTAAAAACCTTTTTCATTAGCATTTTTACATATGTACATATATTTAGTGCATTCTCTGAGAACTATAAAACTTTGATAGTATCACGATAGTATCGTCGATATATCGATAGTTTTTCTAACTTTTGATAGCTTAGAATCGATATATCGATATGTTTTTTCAAAATATCGAAAATTTTCGATAGTGACACTATCGATAGTTTTCCACCTCTACCTCCATATTCAAAGCTTCAAATACAAAAATATATTAATAAAACTTTACGTATAGATTCACCTCGCCCTTTAGCACCATTTTATGGTTGAGCCCTATTAAAATCGAAAAAAAATGTTTTGACCCAGTCTAATGTGCATATAATTATAATAAATAATATACAGGAAAAAATTTAAAATTTTTATTTTCAGACAAGTATTAATTACAATTAAATTTCAAATTTAATAAATAGTTTTTCGGATGTTTCATTTTGAGCTCTTGTTTACACTAAAAACAACAAAAAACCCCGTTTTATTTTCAGAAAATGTGTTGAACTTTCATGGTTCGTTTTAAATTAAAATTTGTCTCAATTTATGAGCTCTTTTACTGATTTTGAAAACAAATTTTATACAATTGTTTTATCTGATTCAGAAACTGTTTTTTTCAATATGTTTTTTTCATTAGGGAATACAACAACAACGTTTCAATATTTTTTTGAGTGGAACAATGTTTTGTTTTTTTTATGTTTTGTGTGAACTTATATTTTTTGCATTGGTCCTTTAGCCCGTTTCCGACTATAATACAAGTATTAATACTTTTGAAGAAATTGCCTCCCTGATATAATTGTTGTTTGAAATTAAAAAAAAATTATCATGTCAGGGCTTCATTTTTCTCAAAAGTATTAATATTTATTTGTATTATAGTAGGAAACGGCCTTTCTTAATAATAATTAAGTTAAATTTTTCTGCACATATTATCATAGAAATGGAGTGTATTTACTACATCCCGCTTTCCACAAGATATTTCTTAAGCCTCGGCTTTTGGTCATAGTTTCTTCAGAGTCTCGCGTTTCAATAGTTCTTGCATCGCTTTTTTGCAAAAAACTTCTGCTCACGTTAAGCATGAGTCTTCGTAAAGAAAGCTATGTAACACAATTTATTTCATAAGCAAAAACCCGCGAAAATGAAGACTATATAAATTACTTTACACTTATTTTCCTCCGTTTTGCAACTCAATCAAATGCAACGGAGAAAAGCGCAAAGATAAATGTGCCAATTTTTCCAAACCATCAAAAAAAAAGTTGATAACCAAGAACCACAAAACATAAAGTGTTGCAATAATTCAATTTCTAATTTAACCCTTTAAATGCGAAAAAAGATAATACAATATGTTGCATAAGGGAATTTGCATATAGATAAATTTCTGACTTAAGAAATTATGAGAGACAAATATTTTTAAGCACCAAAATGTATTGAAGTATTAGAGTTATATCATAGAAATTAAGTACATAATTCACGCTCATAGCTGAAGTTCACTAAATAATCATTAAATTGTCATTGCTACAATATAAGCTAGATATCCCTTAAGGGTTTAAATGAAGAGCAATGCAAGTAGCAGGAAAATAAAAAAGAAGAGCATGTACTAACCAAAAGCCAAAGAGCCCCAAACAGTCATCTATCCTTCTGTTCAAACAACCGCGCAAACAAATATTATGAAGGTATCGCTTTTAAGTATTTATATATGTACTTGATTCAAAAAAAGTTATAACTTTATGAAAGAGCTACAATAACTTAACTTGATTTACGATATTTGAACATCAAGTCGTGGTTATTATTAAATACAAAAAAAATGCTTATAAAAAATATAAAAACGGTATAGGGAAAAACCATAAAATCAAAAGAAGCACCAAGAATAAAAATAGAGAATAAAAAACAAACTTCTATCAAAGTAGCACATAGAATATATTGTATAAACTAAACCCCAAGGTCTCTCTTTTTGAGGACATATAATACATTGTTGTTAAAAAAAAAATAAGCAATAAGAAAATAAAAAACAAACTGTCGAAATTTTTCACTTGCACACATAAAATTTAAACACATAAAATATTTTGAGCTGCAGATTTTTAGCAAAAACTCTTTCGTACACTTGAACAAAGCGTTAACAACAGAGTGGTGAACAAGAAGACCATACATCTTTGTAAATTTGCGACCAGTAACAGGGGATTGTTCAGATAAAAGGCGATTATTAGCTTAGCAGGCCCACAAAAAGCGATCGCCAACTTTATTGCGTATCGCCTTAAGGCACCACTCATCGTATTCAATCTAGCTCATCGTACTTGACCATCCACGTCGTACTTGACCATCCACATTTTCAGCTTCAACAATCACAATATCGCCCACAGCTGTTGGCTTAGCTCGTTCTATGCATTTCACGTTCTGCGATTATTTCTGGCGGTCGGGTGAATGTACCTTGAATGATACAAGCTTCCTAGCAGAAAATTATCCTGACTGATGTCCGTTTGAAAACACTATGCAACAAGAAAAATGCCGGGGAGTACCACTATTTTTTTTTTTTTTTTTGATGTGTTATAGTCAGTCCGACTACAAAAACAGTCACAATTTAAATTTCTATGGATAAGTTTTTTGTTTTACTTTTTAATTTCCCAGCAAAAACTTTGCTTACTTGTAGGCAAAAAAAAGTATATGAGGATTTAGGTCGTAACTTCTTACAATTTGACTCAAAAAATAAAGGGTACCCCTTACAAATGTATTTACATTGTCACAGCAATTAACTACTTATTATTCGTCTTACTTGAACACAGAAAAAAATATCATCAAACTGCAACTAACAATTTCAATTGTTAATATATTATTTAAATTCAAACAAACCAAATGTTTTGTTATGTATTGTGAAAAAAATGAACAATCATCATTGTTAATATAACAAATGAATGCACACACGTATGTAGATGAAACAAAGCAAATTACGTTTTGTTTGTATTCATTATTTGCATATTTAATAACGAATTTCTCTGTAGCTGAGAGTTATGAACGTTAGTCTATTAGTCCAGAAGTCGCCGGTTCGATTCCGCCCAAAGACATTTAGAAAAATACGTACTAATTATATTAAAGACTAAGTAGCAGTTCTAATTTGAAGCATAGTAATAAGATAAATAAGTACCCCTAATTACTTTTTAACTAATTAATAAAATACTACCGACTACAAAAATTACAAAAGTTTTTGCTGGACTATTTCTAAAATTTGGGATTTCTCAAGAGGCTGTTTAACCAATTTTATCATAACTTCGAAACAGGTTATCGAGTTTTCTTACGAAAAACAATTAAGCATTTGGAATAAAATGGGCTTTAAGCCATTCTAACATTATTTTTTTACATACTGAATACTTTCGGAATTATGAAGACCGCAATGATTAAATATATATTATTTTATACAAATTAGGAAATTTTTATTACGAGTATTAAAAAATTTATAAAAAATCGAAAAGGGCAAAAGTTTACCAATTTTATTAACTAGTCATAAGCCACATATATTAGAAATAAAATTAAGTTTTATTTCATGAAAATCGATGGATAATATTGATTTTATTCATAATAAGTTGAAGGCAGCTACACCCAGAAAATAAATGGAATGTAAAATCAACATAACGCAATTGTGATTGGAAATCATATTAAATTTAGAAGAAATAATTTGTCGTTTAAGTGTGTTAGCGCTTATTTCCTTTGTTCAGTATTACAGTTCACTGTTGCGCTTAGTTGTGTGACTTGTTTTTTTTTTTTTTTTTTTTTTTTTTTTTATAAGTGTTTATTTATTGCAAAAATATGAAAATTTACATGTACTTTAAATAAACAAAAAGTTATAGAAGTTTGTATATACTTAGTCCTACACGGATACCTCAAGTATAAAGCCTATTTACCAACCTACACTATTGTACTTTTATTATTTTTCAAATTAAATATGCTTATATATAATATGTTAGTAATATTATTTTGTGATAATTGATATGTAATGAAAATATAAGAAAAACATCACTCCTATATATGTACATAATGGAAAAAAAAATACTACAGCTAATGGTCAAATAGTTTAAAATTATAAGACAAAATTATGAAATGATTCAATCTGAGAGCCACCAAAATTTATTCCTGTCAAGGTTTGCAAATATGTTTTTCTCTATTGAGGATATAACAGTGCTAAATCTACTGTTGTCGGTTGTTATTTGATTTTCAAACACCGTTTTGTTATTTGCTCTTCTGTAAATATGGTAGAGAATGGGAATTCCATCATTATTTTGAATGAAACCTCTCCTATCTAGGTATGTCAAGCATTCAGGTGGAACATATCCATTTATTAGACACAACATTACATATCTTTCGTTGCAATAATATGGCGCTGATATTAAATTATTAATGTCGCAAGAAGTACTTTTTAATATGTGCTTCCTTATTAACTGGATAATGAAATTATCGATTCTCGTTACTTTTACAGTATCATACAGCTTTATGTTTGAAATATATTTAATATAATTACTATTATGTGACCTATAAAGTGAAAGACACGCTCTAATGCATTTCCTTTCAAATATGCGATATTTTTCCATATAAGATGGTGCGATATTGACCCATATTGGACATCCATATGTCAATATTGGTCTAATAAGTGTTCTGTATAAAGATATTTTTACATTTGGTCGTATACTCTTTGAGTAAAATAACTTTTTATAAATAAAAAATGGAATTTTGGCCTTACTTAGTTGAATATTTATATGTTTGTTGAAGTATAGAAATTTGTCCAAGTTTACACCTAAATATTTAACTATATCCTTGTTTGGTATTCTCACATTCAGATATGATTTGATTCCAAATTCCTTCCAATTCATTCTGATGTCGCTATTACATTTGTTTACCGGTGGTCGAAATAATATTGTTTCGCATTTGTCTATGTTTATTTTTAGATGCCAGTCCCTTGCAAATTTTTCTACATTTCTGAAGTAATATTGTAAGTTTTTGTTTATTTTTTCGATTTTATCATCGGCATGGTAGATTATTACGTCATCAGCAAAAGCAATTATGTTGTCGATTTTTTGCACCAATTCGCAAAGATATAAATTAAAAAGTGTAGGTGAGTTTACCATACCCTGTTGCAGCCCATTACAAATAGCAAATGTATTAGTGCTTATCTTTCCCATATTGCATACTCTGAATGATTTACCACTTAACATATTATGTATCAGTATTCTGAAATATAGTGGCATATTATATTTTTGGAGTTTGTAAAGTAGACCTGGAAGCCAAACATTATCGAATGCTTTTTCAAAATCTATTAGGCACGCTCCGGTGTATTTCTTTCTGTTCCAGTTCCAATAAACATTAGAAACTAATACATTTATTGCGTGGGTAGTTGAGTGTTGAAATTTAAAACCGAACTGTCTTTCACTGTTAAGATTTTGCTTATCGCAAAATTTTAACAAATTAATGTTTACGCAAACTTCGAAAACTTTACTGATGTTTGGCAAGAGACTTATGGGTCGCAAATTTTTCAATATTCGTGAATCTTTGTTCTTTTTAGGAATTACCACTACTTTCGCAATTTTCCAAGCTAAGGGGAAGTATGAGTTGTTTAGCATATTATTAAACACAGTGCAATACTGACGAATTAGTGCATTAGGAATGTGTTTTAGAACAATATTAGGGATTTTGTCTATTCCGGATGACAATTTGTTACTGAGGTTGCTAAAAATGTAAGTTAATGAGTCTAATGTTACAAAATAATCGTCTGTCTGGGGTAAACTAAGTTCATTTGCTTTTTTATCATTGCTGAAATTTGTTATTGATGTATGATTTTCTTCGTGTTCGGCTTCTGCACCCAGAAGTGCGTCGAAGCAATCATTAACTTCTACATGTAACTCGTTATTTGAATCAATTTCTTTCTTAGAATGAACTAATTCAAGATATGAACCGATTACATTAAGTATTTGTTCATCGTCGTTTATTGCATAACCCTCATCTCCTACATCAAGGTCATTCCTATCGAGTTGCATCTTCTCTAAAACAATGTCTTCATTGCGTGAGATTTTTATAGTGTTTATGTTCCTAGCTTTTGTCTTGAACTGTTTCTTGATTTCTCTAAACATGAACTCCGTATTTTTGGCGTTAAATTTTGAAAGTTTTTCAGATAATTTTTTATTTATTTGCAGCGTGAAGTTGTCATTTATAATTTTCTTTATTAACTTTAATTTCACTTTAAGGAGATTCAGAGAAGGCGGTGGCAATTGAATTTGTCTTCTGTTATGTTTTTTAATTGCGGAAAGTATTTTGCTTTTCTCCTGATGTAATTTCCTTATAACTGGGTTTAATAAATTGTTAATACTATTGAACTTATTAAGTTTTTGGACAGTTCTGTCTACAGCTAGCGTGATGCAGTCGCTCATGTTTTTCAAATAACTTTCTATTTCTGAGTTGGTGAGATTCTTATTGTTGGGTGGCACTTCAAAATTTTTCAACTCCCTTAAAATGTTATCATTAAATTTTTTTGAGTTAGTATATCTGAAATTATATAAAGGTGTTGTGTGACTTGTTGTTGTTTACTCTTACATGTGTCGGCTATGTAGACGACTAAAAACGAATTACCAGCGAAAATTTATTGCTGCTGTTTTAAAATTACCATTGTTTTATATTAATTTTAAATGAAAAATTATTAATCTAATATTAAATCTCTTTGATTTAAAATTTTTCACTGTTAACACAACTTTGTTACATTTCATTTTAAATCAATATGACTATAACTTAAATTTCAAATAAGTTTTATGTTAAATAATCATTCAAATCATGTTGGATTAAAATTAAATTAATTTTACATATGATGGTATTTATTTAGTGTATAGCTAAACTAAAATTTTAAGCTGTTGTGGCTGCAGTGGTTAGCGCGTGGCTGAGTCATCCAACTACAACATAAAATTTGCTGATGCCTATGCTAATAACAATCACGTAAGTACAATAATTAATAAAATAGCTGCATTAAAGTTATGTTTTTCAGCTTGATATAACTATAATTCAACATGATTTTTAAGCTGAATTCACCCATTGTGTTCGAATAAAATTTTTGTCCGGACAAAATTTATTTTATAGTTAATTTGACGTCTCTCTCAAGAAGAGAACGTCGTCAATATATTATCCCCTCGTTCCTATAAGGAGCATAGGGCCTCTAAACGTCGTCAAGCTACGTATAAAATAAATTTTGTCCGGACAAAAATTTTGTTCGGACAAAATGGGTGGATTTCAGCTTTAGTGTTCTTTCAATATCAAATTCACGTTGATATAACTTTCATTCAACATGATTCTTCGTGTTGTTCCCATATCGAATTCATGCTGTTTCAACTCGAAATAACTTTGATATAATATTTTTTCGTATTATTTCATTATCAACTTCGTTTTGATTTAACTGTACTACAATATTAATTCAACATGATGATATAGTTAATTCAAAAGGATAAATGCTTCTTCAAGATTATTGTAAATCATTTTGAACTAACATGAAGCAAAATTACTACCGAAAGATTTTTAATGAATTTGGTTTTCGACGATTTTACATTAAAATTTTTCTGTGTGTAATTTTTACAAAAGTTGCGAACATTCACACTATACAACAAAATCAACTTTTTATAAATAACAAGATTTTTACAATTGATTCTGGTAGAAGTCATCAAAATAATATATACGTGTGTCGGCGTTTTGTAATTTTATATCAGGGATTTATTTTAGGGGGAACTAAATTTTCCCCCTTTTGCACATAGTTAAACTAACTCGGCATAAAATATCTCGTAGGGCTTACGTTTAAGCTGTTTGTTGTGTTCCACAAATTTATGTAAAACATCACGAGGAACAGTTTTGTGAAACAATTAAGCTCGCTTTTAAGCCTATAAATGGGAGTTTTTATTTATTTATTTATTTCTTTATTTATTTAGAGGCCAAACAAATTTAGCTCCCCCTAGAATAAATCCCAGATGTAAATTTTTCAAACGCCGATACACATATGTATTTTTTTGTGACTTCTAAGAAAAGCAGCTTTAAAAACTTTTTTTAATCGAAATATTCTGTTCACAGTGCAATTTGAATGGGCTATATATAATCCCTGATATAATTACTATTTGTCTATTAGAACTATTAAATCGGCTGTCATAGAAAACTGAGCGGCCAATTTTATAAATTTATCCATAAAAAAAACAAGCATTACACTGATGTGAAATTATTTAAGGTTTAAAAACATAATTTTGTGCAAAATTATTATAAATTCCCTTATATATATTGGCGCCTTCTTCTGATTTAACTTCATATAAGTCATGCTCTTCGTTTGCCCATAAACTTGTAGTGAGGAATACTTCAGCAGATAAATGAATGTATGTATGTATGTATAGCACAGTGAATAACGCGAGAACATGAGAGTGATAAGATACATGGTGGTTTATTTGTTTGGTAAATAAAAGTATGTTTGTAAATAACATGGTTTTAACAACACTTGTAAACCCACTCTTTAGTTTTTAAAAATAAAGTGGAGATTTTATTTATGAGGCGAATTAATATAAAAAGCAACAATGGTTTAGCAAAAACATGTAAAAGCTATATTTTTTTTTAATATATACGAGGATGCGCTTACAGAGAATTAAGAGAATAAATAACAGTAAAAATATATATCTGTGTCGTTTTATCATAACATCTTAAGTGAAGTTTATTTGCTGATAGCTAAGCATTGTCTACTCGTATATGCATTTCATTGGCGCTTTACCACATCGTCAGTAGACGATTGTGTTTGGAGATACTAGCGATTTCATGTAAAATGTGTTGTGTTTGTGTTCTAAAAAGCTAAAAAATAAAACGTGACAATTTTTTCGAAGATTGGAATATTTGAAAACGGATTGAACCCAAATGTGGATTGTAAGAAGACAAAGCAGCATATGAGCTTAACTCGATTTTGTCTTAGCTCGACTTAAGATGTTATGATAAAACGACACAGATATTCAAAAAATATTGAAAAAAATAGCAATTTCAATTACATTTGTCATTAACTTAATACAATATTTGAAATATATATAAAAGAGTAATCTGACTGACTGACTGACTGACTGACTGACTGAGTGACTGGAGTATCATCGCCCAGCTCAAACGACTGAAGCTAGAGCCTTGAAATTTTTTTATGTCGGCCCCCTCCCGATTTATTGATCCACTAAGAAGGGGTTTTTGAAAATTCAAAAGCTAAGAGGGCAAAAAGGGTAAAAGCGGATAAATTCGTTAACCTTATATCTCCGAATCTAACTAAGGTAGACACAAAGTTCCAAAAAACATCATAATATGATCAAACAAGACATAAATTTAAAAAATCAAAAAACCCGACTGCGTAAAAAATTAAAAGAAAACAACTTTAAACCGTCACAGACCCTAAATGGTCATTCGAAATTAAAAATCTTAGGAGAAACCTAAAGATGATTACCAAATACCTGTCGACTGATACCCATTTTGATATAGTTCACGACTTTTTATTTTTTTCGTATAAGCAAAATGGCCGCCATATTAAATTTTGACTACTGTGACACTCTTTAGTGACACTCCCTGTATTACGATGAATCGTTTGACGTAAGAATCGTCAAAATCGGTCAACGCGTTCGGTTTATATAGTGCCGCAAAGGAACACACATACATACATACATACATACATACATACATACATACATACATACATACATACATACATACATACATACATACATACATACATACATACATACATACATACATACATACATACATACATACATACATACATACATACATACATACATACATACATACATACATACATACATACATACATACATACATACATACATACATACATACATACATACATACATACATACATACATACATACATACATACATACATACATACATACATACATACATACATACATACATACATACATACATACATACATACATACATACATACATACATACATACATACATACATACATACATACATACATACATACATACATACATACATACATACATACATACATACATACATACATACATACATACATACATACATACATACATACATACATACATACATACATACATACATACATACATACATACATACATACATACATACATACATACATACATACATACATACATACATACATACATACATACATACATACATACATACATACATACATACATACATACATACATACATACATACATACATACATACATACATACATACATACATACATACATACATACATACATACATACATACATACATACATACATACATACATACATACATACATACATACATACATACATACATACATACATACATACATACATACATACATACATACATACATACATACATACATACATACATACATACATACATACATACATACATACATACATACATACATAGGCTGATAAACACAATACCCTTCTTTCCGTCGCGCAGTCGGCTAAAAATAGTCGGACAGGTGATTAGTACTTTTTTAAAATTCATACATTTAGGGGCCGAAAAAGGGTAAAAATATAATTTTGGTAACTTTTTGTGTACCAGTGATATCGTTGTATGTATTTCTTTCCCATGCCGGTTATTTATTTTCTTTTCATACACAAGTACTTAAAACCAGCTTTATCTTATTAAAAAAAATAACCGTGTTTGTATTCCAGGCATGTCAAAATTTTTTTAGCTTATATTTTTTTCTTTTGAAATAATTTTGTTATCAATATAGCAGAATTCTTTATCACAAGAAATTTTAAACAAATTATTGAATGCCGCGATTTTTGTTATAAACAACAAAACTTATTTTTTTCTGTGTGCTTTAGTTGGTGGAACAAACGCAGAGTAAATATATGCAATATAAGTAAGTAGATAAATTGCAAATTGAAGTGAAGTTTCATTATTCCTGGTGTCATCTACCTTTATGAATCAAAGACGTGAATATATATATCTACGTATCTTCCGCTTGGCCTTTTTTATATTCCAAAACTTTCACAATTTTAAAATTTTCCTATATACGCGCCAAAAACATTTGAACCCAACCGCGTATATTCCACAAAATTTTTTTTTATGTGTATGCGTGTAGTTTGTTTTTCAGTCTCTACAAGTTTTTATACTTTTTATTTGAGTTTTTAATTGCAATTTATGTTGACTCATTACTTAGTTTATGTGCTTGCATTCGCTTGTCAGTCCATGTTTACGAGTACGTACATACAAGTGCTTTAAATCAAAGAAAACTTTTTTCCTTAATTGTTAGCAAATTCTGGTGTTATTGTATGGCCACAATGGAATGCAATTTCTCTTCTTTATTAAGGCAAACAGCTTGTTTTAACAAATTTTCTTCTTGTCTTTAGTGAATGATTTATAATGTTTCTTTTGCTTTTGTAAATAAAAATGAAAACCTTTTTGTGATGTAATTAAAATTTATTATTTGCTTTTTTAATGCACAAGTATATATCTACGTGCACTTTTCTTTGTGTTAGAAAAGTACACAATTAAAATTGAAATAAAATAGCTTTTTTTAAAAGATGCTGGGAATCCAAAGGGTTTTGTTAACACTGCTACAAATAATAAATAAATTTTAGACCATTAGAAATTTTTCTTATGTGTATAAAAAGTTGAAAAGCGTCCAGATCGCTAATTGCACAAAAATTAATTAAACCATTAATGGCTACAGTGACCTAGGCTAGAAAGAGTGGTCTAAGCGCGTAAAGAACTCTAATGAGATTAGCGGGAGCTATCGAAACATCAGTTCAACCCTCCGCACAGTCAAAATTTTCTTTGTCAACATGCTTCACATTTATCTCTAAATAAAAATATAATTTAATTGAAAAATTAAATTAAAACCGAACTCGAACCAAAAATAATTATATTTAAATTTGGATATAAACCCATACAGTTCTACTAAAGTCATAACTTAAGAGCTATAAAGTTTCTAACACAACGATATCTTAGGTATATGTATAAAACTAATGACGCACAGTGGCTCCAATTGCAAAACAAAAGGTAATACATCTGTATCTTTGAAACTTGCGATTCGACTACAAAACGATGTATGTAAAAATGATATAGAAGGACCTAAGCTTGGAGAATAATGAAACTTAGACCACTCTGTTGAAACACACGGGGAGCTATAAGGTGTCAAAATTGAGCATGACAAACTTTGTTAACCACATAATTTTTAATGAATTTAAATTTCTTGTAAAAATAATTAAGCGGTAAAGAAAATACACTTTGTTTCATTACGATATTCCTAATATTTTCACAGATGTTTGACGTTGGAATTTTAAATTTTTGGTTTTTGGCCGTGACTTTGTTCCTGATTTCGAAAATATCTCCGTTAATAGCATAGCCAAATTTTTCACAAAAAAAAAATATTTTATAATTTCAAAGAAAATTCGGAAATAGCGCCAACAATGCTGAGGATATTATGACACCCTAAAAATTTTCATAGTGTCCATGGACCGCGCGACACTCCACTCATGCACATTATAACACTTTTGAACGTGTCATAGTATCCATGAACGTAATGTTATTGCTGAAAGATAATATTATTGCTAAATTTTTGTTTTTGTTTTAATTGAATAGGACAATCTGTTCTCCAGTTATGTTAACTAATTTTTTTATTTTTTTCTGAATGTTTGAATAAAAAAAAATTTTGAGAAAAACGATTTTTTTTTGGCACAAGATCTACGATATCTCTAAAACTACTGAGCAGATTAAAAAACCAATATTGGTGCCAATTAAAGATAATCGGACATGTTCTGTATTTCATGTGGAATTAAAATGTGCGGAATTATCGAAGCAATGTTGTTGTAAATTAATATTTATAACAACAATGCTTTGATAATTCCACACATTTTAATTCCACATGAAATACAGAACATACCCGAATATTCTTTTCGAAATTTTTTTCTGTTTGAATTGAATAGGGGAGCCCGTTATCCAATTATGTTAACATTTTTTGTGCAACTGCTTCAGTTTTGAAAAAGGCGTATATCTCAAAAACTTAAACCAAAAAAAAAACGACTGAAGATTTATTTTCAGCGCTCCAAAGTACATAAGAAACCACTCTCAGTTGTTCTATTCCAAAACGTTTTAAGTTTGTGTTTTTAGTTGTAAGGAGCAGGGAGGACGAGTGGAGCACTAAAAGAAGCTAATGATGCTAGAAAATTTAATATATATTGTGTTAACTATTAGATTTAGAGAAAAGTTGTTGCAATAAGAAATATTGTAAGCTTCATAAGCAACATTTCCTTTCAACAAAACTTTTTTGTGAAATTAATATTTTTGAAGTTATGAGGCAAGAAAGCAAAATTTTAAGTTTTTTCCTAAATTTTAACTGGCACGTCTTACCTCCAACGGATTGATCTGAAAGTTTGGCAGGATCATTTTTTTCCTCAACACTGACCCAAGTGTTTACCCCCTAGTGGGCGGAATCAAATTTTTTCAAAATAAGGGTTACCCTAATGTACAGGCGCGGATACAAGGTGGAACTGGATATGCCACCCCCTCAAAACGAGTAATTTTCTATAGAGTTTCTAAAAGAAGTTGTGCAAAATAGTATGTAATAAGAAACAGTTTTCCGCTAATATCATTTTTATTATTATGTATTTAGTTTTTAAAAGAAGCATAGTCAAATGCATAATATGCTTTCTTTAACTACACGGAGAGAATTCTATATAGGATGGGGGCTAATAGAAGAATGGACCACAAGTCCAGCTTTGAATTCAATGTCACTAATATGTATATGAAGCACACTCAAGCAGCTTGTTTGTTACGAGTACGATTGTTAAAGCATGTAAGAATAAATTCTAGTTTGTAAACGATATGGTCCTTGAATGCATTACCACGTTGTACACTATATGTAGACCAATATGAAAAAATCATTCTTTCTGTATTTAAGTTTCTTTAAATTCATAAAGCTTATTTAACTTTTTCACAATTCAACAACCGTTTTATTACTTTTTTTATTTTTCTAAGCACGCGTGTTTACTTGCTATCTCTTTCCTTGACTGTCAACAACCTTAATAGTGCTCCAAGAAATTATTGTGAAAGTTGAAAATTAAGTTAATTTATTAAAATTGTATACAAAATTTAAATAAAACTTAGCTGATTAATCAATTATTTGATTTGTTTTGTATAATATGAGTAGTAAACGTAGCTATCAAAGATGTGTACAAGCTGAATGAAAGCGTCTGGCAAAAATCCTTTCAAGTTCCACACCAGATCAAGGGACATCTCATCACTTACTTGAACATCAGCTAGAAATGGATGATGAACCTGTCCGGGTCGTCGACAAGACTTGACGCAAAAGCTGCAAGAATGGTTTGTCACTTATGGACCCTCTGTTGACTGCTGCAATAAACTTTTGAAAATATTGAAATCGGAAGGCATAAATGTTCCCACTAGTGTTGGTGGCCTTATAAATCATAAACGGATTGCGGAAATCCGAACTGTAGCATTACGGGAGTATATTCATGTTGGTATAGTTAATCAGTTAATGAAAGCGGAGAAAGTGTTACTGCAGCATTCGGAAGATACCATACTGATAGATATTGGTATTGACGGATTACCCCTACATAAAAGCTCAGCTGTAGGTTTGTGACCCATATTAGGAAAAATTGTGAATGAACCTGCTATTTGAAGTACTTTTAATTGGATCCTATATTTTTCCTCTTACGTAAACTGTTTTCTACTCGACCTTGTCGAGGAATTGTAAGACAGGATTTACAATACAAAATAAAACATTCAAAATTGAAATTAGAGTGTTCAATTGTGATACGCCGGCTAAAGCTTTCATTTGTAGTACAATAAGCTATAATTGCCTTAACGGATGTCATATTTGTTGCCAAAAAGGAACGCGAATAGACCATTATTCAATTATGAGCAAGATATATCAACACGCTGCTGCACAAAGTGAACTTGTAACAATATTAGAAAATATTAACAAACAAAAATAGATGCTCTGCAAGGTAAAAATATTAGTAGAGTTATATCTTAAATTTAAGTTTGTGTCGTGCTAACTTCTTTAGTATTTCAGTTCACTTTGAAGCTTTTAAAAACAACATCCAAAACCAAAATAAGTTGGTTGTAGATGTCATGGGAGAAAATTATATACATATACACATTTTCTAATATTTTCATAATTTTATTTAGGCCACTATAGTAAAATGTTTAATCGGAAAAAGGACACTAAAAAAAATATCCGATATTGTAGAACCAAATCTATTGGTATTATATAATGTCGACGGTATTCATAATAAACGAAGATTATTAAATTATAAGAAAATAATTAAAATTTTATTTAGTGAGTGTTCACCTTTACTCTGTATAATATATATATTTATATATGTAAGGATGACCTCAAGTTCGTATTAAGGCTTGCAAAAAACGGATTCTTTTAGAAGAAGATGATTGCAAAAAGAAATGATGTGGCAGAAATAGAAAACTCAGCCAACAATCTAAGTTTAGGGTAGAATTGTAATACTTAGCTTTGCTCTTAATTTAATTTATTGATAATGAAATATATTTTAGTTTAAATAAAATTTTCATACTTATGTTCTTCCATAAGCTTTTATTTTTGTTATTAAAAACTAATAAATAAAAACACTTTCATGTAACAGCATAAACATTAATTTTTTAAAAAGAAGATCAACGGAATCATTTTTTTCATTACTTAACAGCACACCTTCAAATGCTACGATTAGAAATCATAAAAAAAGAACATCCATCCTATGACATCTCTGGGTTAAATTCATTGCTTCTGAATAAATTTTTCAGCACTTTACAGTAGAAAATTCTGTTTTTTTTTAATTCTTTGGATGCTCTTTTTTGCTGCGGCATTTATGTATTTTTTTCAGAGTTTCGATTAATAACTTCTAAAATTTCTAGTGTTTACATTTTTTTTAATATCAAACAAATTTTCAACTCGCTTTTGTTTTGTGCAGACTTGCTTACTTAATTCTTTATGAATAGCTAATTTTTATTGAAACGTGTTATTGTTTTTCTTCAATTTCTTTAACAACTTAGCTTTTTTCTTTTATTGTAAGCACTGTAAAATTATACTTCACGATTTTGCAACCAAATCGCGCATAGAACTCAATTCGTCATCTGTTATTTCATACTATGGTGGTAACTTCCCCAACTTTCTTCAATTTAAAACTCGAAAAAAAATCTACACTGAGAAACTCAAGTGATAAAAAAAAATATGTTACAAGAATTGAGGTGAAAATTTTCGAATGTTGCAAGTACTAAGTAAGTAATGAGGAAAGTGTTTGTTTCGCAAGAATCGAGATGTGCAAATAGCGAGTATGTGCAAGAATCGAGTTAATAATATGCTTAATTTTTTTTTTGGATCGACATATCTTTTTGTCATCATTCATTTCAATTCTTCTTTGTAGAATAGTTTAAGTTTAGTATTTTGTGTTTGTTCTTCTTTTTCTAACTATTTCCATTATAATAGTTTTCTAGTTTTTTTTAACCTAAAGGCCTTTTATTTTGATATAAAAACATAAAATTTAATTCTTTAATATTTCGCATGACTGTTGATTGGCATCTTCAGGAAAATATTTTTTTCCTGAAGTTTAAAAAAGGCCGGAAAATAAATTTGCAATGACGGTATAATTACGGTATTTTCTTTTTACCCTTCTTTATAATATTCAAGAATATTGTTGTTTTCTCGTTATTAAAATTTCCAGAAATCCAAGTTACATATAAGGTTGGTGCTGTAATTCTTTAAAGCATTAAAATATACTTAACTTTATTTTAATTAAGTATGTGTACATATATTTCATCTTTGTTTTCATATTTTTATTTTAATATTAACACTCTACGGTAACACATGTACGTGACTTTTTACTTAATTACTATCAATGTCTTAATACGGTACTCAAACATTTAGGCACTTCACAATAGTATTTTGAAATATTTCTTAATGTACTGACGTTTAAATTTTAGTCTTTTATTTTGGGCTGGCAAGTTCGTTGTTTTTGTTTTGTGTGTAAATAAATTTTACTACCTGGAGACAACTTTAAAAATCTAAAAACTTTCAATACGCCAATATTTTAAATAAAGAATTAAATATGCAATTCAATTTGTAAAATGGCACATCTCGCATATTTTAGCAAATACGTTTTTTCACATCAATGTGTTCTAAATGCTTCCCCGCACTACTATGCTTGAAAAGGGAACATTCCTGGCATTCGTTCTACTGTCGACGTCATGGCATGTACAGAATTAAATGTCACAACTATTAAGAGTTGTACCTTTTTCGAAATTATTACTTACGTGCAGAGTACGTAAAAGCGCTCCTATTGCTCTTTTTTTGCTTTGTAACGAGTGATTTTTTTGCTATTATCTTTTTGGCAACACTAGTTTTGACAGCTCACGCACGTTTTGTATCTTGTGTCACTGTCAAACATCTTCAGTTTGGTCTATAATTTAATCATGAATCGTCTTACAAACGAACAACGCTTGCAAATTATTGAATTTTATTACCAAAATGCGTCCACTTTTTTATCGAAGAATTGTGTTCAGCGACGAGGCTCATTTCTGGTTGAATGGATACGTGAACAAGCAAAACTGCCGTATTTGGAGTGAAGAGCAGCCAGAAGCATTGCAAGAGCTACCAATGCATCCACAAAAAACAACCGTTTGGTTCGGATTATGGGCTGGCGGCATCATTGGGCCGTATTTCTTCAAAGATGATGCGAATCACAACGTTACTGTGAATGGTGAGCGCTACCGTGCGATGATAACAAACTTTTTTCTGCCCAAAATGGAAGAGCTTGACTTGCATGACATGTGGTTTCAACAAGACGGTGCCACATGCCACACAGCACGCGAAACAATGGACCAATTGAGAGGCGAGTTCGGTGAACAGTTTATTTCACGCTTGGGACCAGTCAATTGGCCGCCCAGATCGTGCGATTTAACGCCTCTAGACTATTTTTTGTGGGGCTATGTTAAGGCTAATGTCTATAGCGACAAGCCCGCTTCGATTGACGCACTGGAAGCCAACATTGCCAACATTATTCGTGAGATACCGGCCGAAATGTTGGAAAGAGTATGCCAAAATTGGACTAAGCGGATGGACCATTTGAGGCGCAGCCGCGGCCAACATTTGCATGAAATAATCTTCAAACATTAAATTATATCGACCCAACTATCGATCCAAATAAATATTTCATGCATTTTTCTGAATTTTATGTGTTTTTTTCTTTTTTACTTTCCGATAGTTCTTATAAAATCACCCATTATTAATATAAGATACCTAAAATAAAAATTTGTGCAAGTAGTTTTTTCTTTAAGTTATGTGTACTCAATACCGTAAATTTCAAAAAAGGCATATTTCATTAATTTAAAATATATAAATACCTCAAAAATGAGATGTTTTTTAAGCTAAATAGGGGCTCCTAAACACGAATATGGCATTGATTTATTATTCTTAAGAAGCGTTTTCGAGATGTTCGCGAAAAACGTGTTTTTTCTCAGTTTTTAAAGCTATTTAACCCTTATGTGAATGCCAAAAAAACACCTCCAACAGCATGGCAAGGTACCCGGGTGTTCTTATTTTTAAATATCGGATTTTTAGTAACCGCCGGCCAGGTTTTTTTACTTTATATTATTAAAGTAAAAAATTGGAATAAATCCGATCATTTTAAGTAGACCTGTAAACGACTTTAATATACCTCTATGGAGTAATTTTTGAAACAAATTCGACACTAAAACAAGAGTTTATATTTTTTCCATCTCCTATTACAATGTCATTCGATTTATATACATTACCTTAGTGTGAGGATCACATGG
The DNA here is from genome assembly GCA_956483635.1 of Panzeria rudis. Taxonomy (NCBI): domain Eukaryota; kingdom Metazoa; phylum Arthropoda; class Insecta; order Diptera; family Tachinidae; genus Panzeria; species Panzeria rudis. The sequence goes on along the minus strand of OY101451.1, from coordinate 30,568,181 downwards.
CACAAGTATTAGACCGATAAATCTTATGGTTCCTATTTTATAGCCCTCTAATATTGAACATCCATCTCATATATTTTTTCATAGTTCTAATAACGATAAAACTTTAAAAGTACGTGCGATTAAAAACATTTGTTATTAAAGTCGTTTCCGGGTCAATTAAAAGTTATCGGACTCGCTCCAAATTTTACTTTGGTTAATTTTTTACTATAAAGGAACAAAAATCTGGAATAAAAAGACTTAAAACCATGTAATATAATTCTGAGATTTACAATTACATACGTTTGTCGTAAAGTTTTAATATGTTGTTACCGCTTTATATTATTGGCAGTTATCAAGGAAATCAAAGAGCAACGCGCTAAAAAAAGCTAAAGAGATTTCTTAATTATCTGTTACATCAGCAATACTGAGTATGCTTTGAAAATACTTTGAAGCTGTAACGTCGAATATTTCCTGTTTGCAAAAATAGGGCTAACAGCGGTCGTATTACAGTAGTACGAAGTTGTTGTTGTTGTTGTTGTAACAGCTCTGCTGTTGTTGTCGGTAGTTATTTCCTGTAATTAAATAGAGATTAATTATTTTTGTTATGGGTGTCATTAGGTGGGAGTGGGAGCTGGAGAAACCTTGCCACCTCAGTTGGTCTTAGCCATACGTTAATGGGGTTAAGGGATGTGGATCTATTGACGCAATTGAACAAGTGTTCAGTATCGTGCGGGTTTTGGAGACAATCCGGGCATCGATTTAATGTGCCGGGGACTATACGTTCTTGGTAGCAGTTCAATATACTGCTGCAGCCGGCTCTTAGTTGTGCCAGGGTTGAGCGAGATTGTCTAGGGAGTTGCCGCTCACTGTCACGGGTCGGTGGGTATTAAGGACTTTATTGCATTTATAATTATTCACAGTTTCGGTGACCATTTGTTGATGCAAATCCTTCAAGGCGTTCGCGATGGACATTCTGTTAACGTCGGGTGGATTGGTGTATCGAATGTCATCACTGTAGTGCCTGAAGTCCTTTCGGATGTGTCTCGGGAGAGGGTCCTGCATCAGGATTTGATAATTAGTGTGGGTTGGCATGTGACATGCCATCAGGAACTGCTTTGTGAGCAGGACATTATGCTGCCTAACAGGTAGCATTAATGTCGCCTCGTATAGGTGATCAATATTGGTCATTTTTACACATCCTGTAGCGATTCGGAGTGCATTATTCTTGGTTGTTTGCAATATTCGCCATTGGGTGTCGCTGAGGAATGAGGTCCATATTGAGGCAGCGTAATTTAAGAGAGAGCGACCGATGGCTTTATAAGTCGTTATAAGTATCTCTTTGTTCATGCCCCAGGAGGTGCCAGCGAGAGCTTTAAGGACCTTGTTCCGAGATTTTACTTTTTGGTCGATATATGTGGTGTGCGACGCGAAGTGAAGGAGGCTGTCGAATACTACGCCCAGGATCTTAGGGTTACGCACGGTAGGTATGCGCCTGCCTTCGACAGAGTTGTCTAATTCCAACCTTACTTCCTTAGTCTAAGAAGTAAAAAGGGACACTGGCGCCTTTGAGGGTGATAGCTTCAAGCTATGCTCCTTCAGGTAGTCTGTGATGGTGGCTAAATAATTGGTTATTTTGGCGCTTATGTCGGAGATGTAAACAGCAGATGACATGATGGTGCAGTCATCGGCGTATGACGCCAGTGAGACTTCCGGAGGGGGGTGGGAATTTTGGCACGATTAATATTGAAGATTATGGTTGACAGTATACCTCCTTGTGGCACGCACATTTTTATCTTGCGGAAACTTGATTTTTGGCCTCTGAACTCCACAAACGCTTGCCTTCCATTGAGGTAGTTGGCAATCCAGCGTTTTGTGTCGTTGGGAAGACTGGAGTCCATGATGTCATTAATCAGCATCGAGTGATCGACCGTGTCAAATGCCTTGGATAAGTCCAGAGCAGTCACAATTACGCGTTGGTAGGGTCTGTGCTTATTAAGGCCATTGGCGATCTGGGTAGCTATCAGGTTCAGTGCCGTCGTGGTGCTATGGGCTTCCCTGAAACCGTGTTGGTGTGTGGCGAGCGGGAAATGCTCCTTCAGGGATGGCAGCAGTAGTGCTTCCAAACCTTTGCTACGGGTGACAATAGGAAGATAGTGCGGTAGAAATCTCCCTGATCAGCGGGTTTGTCTGGTTTTGAAATCGGGATGATCCTTGCAACTTTCCAGCCAATTGGCGCATCGAGAGTTCTAGTATTCTCGTGAGGAAAACTAGAGCTACTGTGCCAAGTTTTTTTAACATTAGCATGGAGATGCCATCTGGTCCGAGGGCCTTAGAGGGTTTCGCTTTTGCAGATTATGTTCTCAACTTCAGTAGGGGTGAAGGAGTATGACTCAGAGTCACGCTTTAGACTCTTGGCTCTCCGTACTATAGACCTTTTGGAACGGTTCTGCGAGGTGGGATGCTCAACGTTCATCAGCCGGGTTGCATGCGCGCAGGAGATCGCGTTCTTGTGCCGGGCGTGCTGCACTGGATGGAAAATGTGGTCAGATGAAACGCTTAGCCGCCCAGAGAATTGAGAGTCTCAGAGTTTTTTCCCCTTTCCTGGTACAAGTAGGATGGAGTAGGTGACGGAGGGAATCGTCAGCAAAGCTTGTGAAACTATTCCAATTGGTAGTACGAAGTTGTCATGGATGCTTACAACTACGTATGAAACAAAGAAAGCTTATACCAGATGTTCTAGACTCATTTGCAATGCACATTCAACAAACTATCTAACATAAATAAATTGCTCACAAAACGATCAATAAAAATTTATTTGTAGATTAGTGTGCTTTCTTATATAAAACATTAATTTTTATGTTTGCTTACTTCTTTTCATGAAATAAATAATTTATCATATCGACTTTCAGTTATTTTATTATTAGTAGCAGACGTTGGTGTATCCATACTTTGGCTTTGTGATATTGCATTTAGAGTGACGCGAAATTATTTCATATTGGAACATTGGCCATATTGAAATAAGAGTAACATTAGCATACCATTTTACTTCAGGTTGCATAAAATATATTGTTTGCCATCTTGGATCATTTTTCATATTGGATTTTTAATGGCGTCGTTTAATTTTTCCAATTCGCCTCAACAAACACTTTTATTTGATATCCATATCATAATGTTGCACTAAAATAAAAAATTAAGCATTATTGCAGCGCCACCTACCGGGACTAATTATAAATCTGAGCAATTCTTGGACCTGCACTGCCAGCGACGGCAGCAACAAGAACCTAGCGAAAATCCTACTTACTTTAGTATTACTTTAGTAAGCCCAATCAACAGATTTTGTCGCCACCTCGGCGCGAGTCGTACCTATTAATGAACTTTTGGTAAAGGTTGTTGTTGCCATCGCTGTAGTATAGGTAAAGGGCTCTGATGAGAAGATTGTGGTGTTCTCGGAACATCTGATGTCAGTTTAACCTTCCGTACATCCAAATTTTTCTTTGAATGTTCAATATTTGCATGTCTTAGAATTTATTTCTTAAATAAAAAACAATAATTTGATCGAGATTAAATTAAAACCGAATTTAAGCCCAACTAATTAAATAACTTTGGGTAAAATTATACAGTTTGACTAAAATTCATAACTCAATTGTTAAAAATTAAAATTATTAATATCTAAATATAGCGTTGAAAACTACACATAATTTTGGTAATTTTGATATGTGATAAGTCGACGTTTCTTTTTCAAACGACTAAAAGTAATGGACTTATAAGCAAAATCTTGTACTCATCTGAGGACCAACAAATGAAAATTTGAATTTTGATGTGTTCACTATATATATTGTAACTTTCTCATATTTTGTCTAATGTTACCAATTTTACGCTTGCTATATTTGGAGCAAAATTTTTTTGAAGATGTATATCTAAAATAATTTTAAAAAATTGTATTTTTCATTAGTGGAGTGACTTAATATAGTAAATTTTTGAAAAACGTAGAAAAAATTGAATTTTTTCAGATCTAAAGACCTTTAACTTAGTGAATTTTGATCCTATTAACACATTTTGAATATGAACTAAAAGAGGAAAAACAGCTGTGCAAAATTTTCGCAATTCAAATAAACAGTTCTCAAGATTTTTGGCTATAGCTTTATAAAATACACAAAAAACATTTTCGCCAATATCTCGAAATGAATGTCATCATATTCGCGTTCACCGACCCCAAATTAGCTTAGAAAACATATAGTTTTTGAGGTGATGGCAAAAAGTTGAAAATGTTTGAACCAGTGTAATTGGACCCGAAATATAATCCATACATATATTTTTTAAATATTATACTTCATTAGAAAATAATTTTGTTTTTCGTTTCCTGAAAGGTTTAAAATTTCAGATATGTGCCCTTTTTGAAATTGCTGATCCAATTTGTTTGTGGCTTAAGTGTGCTGTGCTTCGTACACTTCGAACAACTGTACACATTAAACGTGCAAACAGTTTGCCACACACTGAAAAACATCGGAAGTGGCAAACGTTGCTGCTAGCTAGTACACACCATCATGTTTGCTTGCGATGTCATAAAATGGCATAGTGTGTACGTAGAAGGCACTGTTGTGCGGTTGTTGTTGTTGTTTTCTTTGTTGTTTATTTTGTTGTTCCTGTTATATACATGTAAATAGTGAGAAATAGTCGGCAAACTTCGTCCTTTCTTTTATTACTTTAATATACTGTGCTTTGTATCGTTGTCCACAATGATACAAATTTTAAAGTGTGACGATATTGCTATTTCCAAATTTTAAGATACACATTGTGAATACCTTAATTATTTTCTTTATAAAACACTTTCCATTACTTGACTGCCATTAAGCTATTAAATTTTTCACTTAGTCATACATACATAAATGTATACACATATCCTTGATTATTTATGTATATATTTTCATTCGCACATGTACAAAATGAAAGAGCTCTGTAGGCCCAGTTGTCACTGGAGACATTTTCATCGATAATGTCTGCAAGATAAACAATGCTTTGTCGCCTATAAAACACGTTTAAAAATAATTATGACGACAAGGTGATATGCGTCATATGGCAATCTATGAAAATGTTTGCTATAAGCCCTTATTGACGATAAGATGAAGAACAATATGACGTCTATACAGTTTTATTGCTGCATCGAGGATTTCATGTGCAAAGTTTTATTGCCGACAACAAGAGTAACAACTGCATCGAAGTTATCGTGTGTACGGTCTTATTGCCGATGACAAGAGTAACAATTACATCGAAATTGTTGCGCTTTTATTTATATAAATTAAAGAGTTTAAGGTGACCACAAAACATGTTTTCGTATAAAGTTTTTTGAGTACCGCGGTAGGCTACTAGGTAGTGTGGTAGCCTATCGGTGTGGAGGTTACAAATATGATTCGATTCTTACATTTTTAAAATTTTTGTATATTCATTGACGGCAATTTTAGTAACATGTTACCAACGTTGTCATCAAAGGCTTTCCTTTATTCGAAACTGTCATCAACAGTTGCCTTGGACAATTGTCAATTCGTCGTCGGTGATAATACTTGTTTTGCACATACATACATCGATGATGTCTCGAAAAATTGGCCTATGGGTGTGGTTTTCAGCAATACGAGTAAATCAGACGCACTTATTCAAATACTCGTAAAGAATACAAATTTGTAAATGTTTTGATGTATGATTCTGTTAATTATGTCATTAACACACAAATACACACGTATGAATTTATAATAGGCATCCTACCCCGCTTGGCCATGTCTTTCAGGTATCTTGCAAGACAGGTATACGACAATGTTAAAGCGTCGGTGACCTGTTGGTGACAGCTCCAACAGATCAATGAGGATATTTTCGAACAAGCGACACTATCTATAATATTTTCATTAATGACAATTAGGATGGAGCGATAATATATCAGCAAAAACTTTTTTTAATTAATTTTCAACGCCATAGCGCTATAAAATTGCCTATCAGTGAGTAAGTTAAACGTACAAAAAATCATTTACTTGTCTTGATGTTTTGAGATGTGTCGTGTGCATCTTGCGTAGAGTAAAACAGTTTTTGTTAGCAACGCAGTCGAAACATCTGACTGCTAAAGGTGTCAAACAGCTGTGAATAGGAAAAGAAGAAACAAAACAATAACAAAATATTTATGAAAATAACAATTTAATAGCTGAAAAGCTGAGGAGACATTTTTGAATGGCGTGACCAAGGCTTTTTGGGAAGCCGAAAAGAAAATGTCGGCCTCTTGGATTTTGTACGAAAGGTGGTTTGTATAAAGAGTCGCTGCAATAAAATATTGAAATATAAATAAAAATATTACCGCCATTAAATAATAATTGGTTGAAAGAAAAGTGTAAATTTTTATTAAATTAAGACTAAAATTGTGAATGAATAAAAAAACTTCAAGAGTGGAAAACTTATAGTTATTAAATATTAATTGAAAAAAAAGAAAAGTCCACAAAAGTTTGCTACGCAAATTAAAGCATCTACTAAATTTTAGTTCAGCCACGGAGTTTAATTTTATAAAAGTCAAAATCTAAAGGCGCTGAAAAAAAGGAAATAAAAAGGAATAAAACGTTTTTTAACAAAACTATATATAAAAAGATAATATTTTATAGCAAACCTGAAAGCCACCGCCTCCGCATCACACCCAACGTGGGACTACCATCAACTATTTCAGTCCGCTCCAGTGCACTCATCAGCTCCAGAATCAGCAGTCAGCATCAACCTACAACAACCACAGGTATTCTGCCAAACGACCTCGAACGACCTACACGAATGACAAACGGACATAAAAAAATTATAAAAATATATATTTTTTTCTTTTTTAAATTCGATTTAGGGAAAAACACCTTTAAATATATATTAACCTTTTAAGTATTCAAGGAAAGGTCGCGGCTAGTTTTAGGGTTGAGCTCAAGCCTAGGACTGTTCGTTTTTATTTGTAGGGTGTATTACCCGGATTCCGTAGGTGTTTACCTTAAACAGAAGCCTAAAAATAAATATATATAGGTTTTTTTTGTTAAAAACTACGAATTAGAACTAGGACGTAGGACACGCCACATACTGATGGCAGTTCGTCAAACCTCAAGCGGAGTAAAATAATATTTTTATAAATTTAAACATTTTATAAAAAAGTAGTTGCTAATTTATATTTAGTAAATTTGTAAGTTTTTATTTTTCTTCAATTGCTTATTTCGCCGGAAGAAATGTAATTATGAATAAATCTTTGTAAGCTTGATTTTTGTATATAAAATGAAAAGAAGGCTTTTGTTTTAAAAGTAATAGGATGGTGATGTAAGAAAAAGGTAAGATTTACGTTAGGGGGTAACTTAGAACTAGAGGCAAAAAGTTACCGAAGGTTGAATCTCGAAGAGATTCCGTAGGGTGGGCCATGCCAAGGGTTAGCAGGACATCAGCTACCCTAAATTCCAAATTTTGGTAAGCAAACAGCAGTAAGTATGGTGTATGGACTATTTGTTTTTTTTTCTGTAATTTACTTTCGGCCTTCTCCTTTTTTCCAATGTTCTGCTCGCATTACATCTGCGAGTTAGCTGGCATGGAATTTTTGTTAGTGGCTGTCGTAACCAGACAAGTTGGCAAGATCCCCCCCCCCCCAAGACGGCGAGCTTCAGCCGGAGCAATACGCCAGCATGCCAGCGCCGCCAACAATCTGGCCACGCTCTGACACTTTTGTGTTCGCTTCTCCGACACCCAGCAGCTACAGATGCCCCAACACAATTGAAAATTAGTAAAAAAAAATTAACAATTTTTCTATCTGACACGTTATAAACTTTAGTTTGTGATGAATATAAATATTTGTTTGTATTGTTCGGTCTACTATAAAGTGAAATGCATAGCAATAACTTAGGAGTCCAATAACTAAAAGGGTGTTTGTTTGGTTACTTCTTTCTTATTTATTAAATATATTAAAATGTTTCATACACAGAAAAAAATATTACTTATAACCAAGGAATTTTTTCATAAATGCTATGAATCTAACATGATATTTTTTTTCCAAATTATTTTCATTCCTGCTAGGAACTATTACATAAATTAATTCATAAATTCTTTAAAAATTATTTTTAAAAATTCAGTACTGAGCTTGTCTGGTCTGTTGTACTAGGCACAACTATTTCGTTTCTGCCAAACAGACCATTTGAAATTAATTGTATTTTTACTTTATATAAATAGAAAAGCATTTTAGAATTTGTTGACAAAAAAGTTGAACATTTTTTTCAAAGCAACCTTGATTTTATAAATTTATTTATTGAAAGCTAAAATCATACTGGGAATGAAAAAATTCTTGTATTTTATTTATAAATTACTAAAATATATGAACAATAAATTATGAACTTTTTTCATACTATTTATTTATTTATTTCGTACTTTTTTCTGTGTATACTAGATTTAAAGAACCAAGATAAAAGTAGTTATAGTAATCTAGATAATTATTCAGAAATACAGTAATTAAACATTAACTTTTTTTTGTACACTGAAAAAAACACAAGAATTATGTTGAATAACACCATGATATTAAAAAAATATGACAAATATAACATTGGTCATTAATTTAATACAATATTTCGTTGTATATATTTCTTTACCATCCTGGTTATTTCCTTTCTTTTCCTACATAAGTAGTTAAAACAAATTGTATCTCATAAAAAAAATAGGTGGGATATGGCTCGGCTGCAGAGAGCATGCTTAACGTCCGAGAAGCCTGGGTTCGCATCCAGTCATGTAAACACTTTTTTAATTTATACATATATTATTTTTCTTTTAAAATAATTTTGTTATCAATATAGCGGAATTCTTTATGACAGTAAATTTGAAAAAAAAAATAATTGAATACAGAGATTTTTTTTGTTATCAAAAACGAAAATTATTTTTTCTGTATATCAAAAGTGGACATTTATTGGCGCGATAGTAGTCTTGCCCTAATGAAACCATCTCGTTTATATTTTCCACAAACTGCACTTGATGTATCTGTCACCACTTTGGTGGCGTGTCATAATGTTTAATGACATAATGTCCATGGACATTATGTCACTCCAAAAAGTGTCATAACGTCCATGAACATTATGACACTTTTAGAAGTTTTATAATGTCTATGAGTGCAGTGTCGTAAGGTCCTTGGGCATTGTGACACTTTTTAAAGATTTTTGTATAGCTGGCCTTCGGTCGGGCTTAAGGATTTCGCATATTGGTATATGGAATAGTGGCTTAGTTTGGAGAAAACTCTTAGGCCGGTTATCCAAAAATATTTACTCAGCAAAGCCACTTTAAGATATGTTTAAGCCTGGCTGAAGACCGTCTACGGAAAAGTCTTTACGCAGCGAAGCCACTTTGCGATATACCGAGAACAAGAAGTTCTTAAGCCTTAGCTTCGTTTAGATATGAGGGATTACATTTTATTGCAAGCCACATCGTACCATAAACTCTCATCACGGACGTGGCTAATATCATTAAAAACTAACCGATTTAGTAGCATATAATATTAGTAGCATAATATATTATAACTCGATTTGCTGCTGTAAGCCATCTAGAACGGTTAAAAGATCCAGGGTCAATATTACCTAAATCTAGAGAAAAAACGCCAGTGATGATAGCAGTCATAATATCGTGAACATAGCACAAAAGGATCCACTAGCTGTCGAAGTGCCGGTCTTTGGACCAGATCTTTCCCCTATGCCATTCTATCGTGAAGATACTTTTGGTCGGTACTCAAATCATTACAAGGATTGAGTTCGGGTAATATTGTAGGAATGACGGTGAATTCGACTGTTGGTATTGTCTCACACTTTTGTTTAGGCCCTTTGGTTTTTCCGTCCAAATGTGACAACAGATGTAGCAGAGGTAATTCATGGAAATGCAACTGGCAGATAAGTCACTGTAATGGTTTATTAAGTTTTTCTTCGATCGAAAGAATAATACCAGCTTTAAAAGCTATGTTTAGTTCTATTGCAACCAACAACAACTATTTCACTCTATTTCGCAGATTTGGATTTCAAGTGAGCTAGTATAGCATTTTCAATAACTTTAACTCACACGTTACATGCCCCAAATAGTCGCTTCCTGGCTCTGATAAAATCACATAATCGTTTTCTAGTACTATTTTTCTGTAAAATTTATCATTCTTCTGAATACTAATCAAAGTTGTATAATTAACTACAAAAATTTATGTTAGTTGTATTTTTAATAATGTTTAATTTTTCAAGTATGTATTATTTTTTTAATATGGTCACACTTTGCACAAACAGTAAGCAACTGTATCAATTATAACAGCTGTTACATTTTCGTCGCTATTATGCTTCATACGACGAATTTATAAAGCGAATTTTTATCAACGAATTCGTCGTGTTGGGTGAAAATCGTCGTTCGTCCCAGTTGTGCTCCAAGCTTGACTTGTATTAATAGTTGCTCATTTTGTTACTTTTTCTAAGTAAACACGTAATTTTTTTTAAGGTTGGCAATACAATTGAACTGACGTTGAACATATTTTTTGTGCAAAAGTTTGCACAGATTTTATTATTTGCGAAAGTCAGCGCGAAATAATTTTATGTATAGTTGTTGTTATGTGTTCAAGATAAACTTTGGACTTTCGCATTTCGCAAGACCAAATTAGTGACGTGAATTAGAGATGGACGCGTGTCGTGTTGTTTTGCGACACGAACACGCTCGACTCAGCACGAAGTGTTCGTGACAGAAAATCTGTTTTCGTTCGTGTTCGGATCGTGTCGTGTTGAGCAAACTTGACAGGGGAAAACACGAAACGATTTTCAGGTTATAATATGTATGAATGCACAAGATTATTGAGTGAAAATCTTGATAAGTTACTGTTTCTTGACAAAAATATGTAAATAATAATTCTTGCAAAAAAAAACCCGACTAAAAAATAGGAGTGGCACACCGCCCCTATATTTTATCATTATATACTTTTACGAGAACTAATTGTGTGTGCGAAGTCTCATAACAATCTTATAAGTAGAAGTAGTTTAAATGTATAGTTATTTTTCATGGGCGTGGCACTGCCTACTTTTCTAACTACAATGTTGTATTGTAACGATAACTAAAGCTGTATGCAAAGTTTCATAAGAATCGGCTTAGTAGAAGTAGTTGAAAACGAATGTGTATTTACTTTATATGGGCGTGACCACGCCCAATTTTCAACGGGACCAATCTGGAAGTACAAAATCCGAAATCGATTCAGAAATGGCGGAGTTTTGAGGGAATATACATAAAATAAAAAATAAAAAATACATGACGAATTAATATCCTTTCTCCTTTTTTTTTAAAGTCGGTTAAAAATATAAATAGAACATTAAATGTTAAAATAGAAGAAAACTATGCTTTTTTTTGTTTTTTATTAGATTTCGTGCGTGTTGTGTCGTATTTTGAAAATTTTGGGCGTGCTTGTTTTGTACGTGTTCGACATCCGGGACTCGTGTTCGTGTCGTGATGGAAAATATCGGCACGCGCCCATGGCTAACATGAACACCTTCACTATGATATATGTATACCTTGCACATTCGGTACGAAATTGTGCGTGTTTTAAAATAACTGAGAAATGACCCAGGTAAAAACATAACTTACAATGTTCTATTATTGAAAATTTAAGACCAATGATCGCGATTTAATAAATTTATTTATTATATTAAGCCAAAAAAAATGCATACAAAGAAAAAATATGTTTACAACACTTTTTACAACATCAATTGATTTAATAGTTACTTAATAATTCCACAACTAGATACAATAATATCCTTATACAGTTTGCCATTTTTGTTGCCGAATTCTGCAATGCTCTTTAAAACTCTTAATCCTTGACAAATTCGACCAAAGCCAACACGATGACCATTGCATACGCTCAGTGGTTTAAAGCTTATGGCAAAATTGAGAATAGATTTCTCCGAACAAAAAACATGTTTTAAGTTAAAAGATAAAACGCCCACATATTCACCATGATCCATGGAACGTTTATCATATTCAATATTATGTTTCATCAAAGTTTTATCATCCAGTAAGATGTTTCCTTCCAGCCACAGATGTGGAAATAAACGTGTGAAATGTATGCGCTCTTTCTGTTTATCAAAACAAAGCCGCACAAATTCCATCACCACTTGAGGAGCTGCTTCTGTATAGAGTTCCACAACAATGAAGCCTAAAGGACGCAAACCCTTTATTTCCAGATTAAACCATATTCTAGGTCTAAGGAACTTTTTTAGTTTTAAAGGATCATTCGGTATTTCTATATGCGAATATTTATTCATTATCAATGTGGGATACTGAAATGACTGTGCCTTTCTTTTGCTGCTTTTTCTTAAGAATTTATTGTTCAACCAAGAATTTAACTCGGGCTTAGCACACAAAATCTTTGTACCTATTTTCATATTCTCGATATCTATTTTCTCCAGCAAATGTAGTTTATCAGACAACTTGCTATAAGGTGATGTATTTGAATTGTGTGCTGTGCGAAAAGTATCGATTTCACCTTTTGTGCGATCTACTTTATTAAGGGCCACTAAAAGCCGAGCATTTTCTTTGTAGCGAGAAATATAAGTTCTAACATCATCTTCCATTTTGGATAAACGGGTGTAATTGACCACATCCAATATAGGTGGACTATCATCGACTATGGCCTTAGCACTTTTAACCCGTGAGCGATGATGCATATGCGCATTTTTTCTTTGAAACTCTGTAAAATTCATATTAATGCACAAAAAATACAAAAATTTAAAACAAAACACCAACAAAAATATATTTAATTTTTTAATTTCGATTTACAATTGACAAACATGTGGTTTGAAAAAGAAAAAAAAAATGTTCTAATATATCACAACCATTGCTGAGTGACTCCACGTAAAACGGCCCTAAGCAAGGAAAAAATAATTTGCTTATTTTCAATAAAAATCTCTCAATTGATATTTTTTAGAGCATGACAATTAATTATTTAATATTTTTAAAGCAATTTGATGCACTTTTAAATGATCATCCATGAACCATTTTGCTCTCCCTCTTTGTGTGTTTAATAATATTTATTTCAGATTTTCATTTCTTCCTTTTCTCATTATTAAGAAAAGCCAATATCTTTGAAAAGAATATACTTTTTTCGCTTTTTATTGAATTTAAAATAAATACTCAGCTAGAGTATTCTGCTGTCTATAATAGAATGAAAAGCAAATAATTTAATGTGTTATTATTTTCTTATGATTTATTTTTATATTATTTATATATTAATGAAAGCAATAAAAAGTTTTATTTCTTCGACTTTATAAAATTTTCGTATTAGGTCACACCCGTCGATCACACCCGTCACATTTTAAAAATAGTATTTTGTTTAAAAAAACAGTTTTTTGTCAAACAATAAATACGTAATACAGCTAAAAACACTTTGAACAGACAGCTATACCAAAATTAAAGTGTACGTTATAGTAAAAATTTTACAGAATTTATGCTGAAAGTCATAATTCTTTAAAACTAAGATTTCTTAGGTCACATCCGTCGCAGCTTTCTGACGACCATTCAGAGTAGGAATCGTGTTATTTCAACGACTTTAAGCTTAATGGCCTTGCGAGTCGCAACCTTTTTTTAAGTAAAAAATTTTATATTCATTATTTATAACAAAAAATATGTGTAAAGTGGTCACACCCGGCTAAATGGAATTATTCTGCTTCAAAACTAAAAAACATATTTCTTTTCGTCCTTCTAAGTACACCCAAAGTAGATTAATAGTATTAATCTACCTTGAGTACACCAAATTTGAAAAGCAAACCTATTGTTTTCGCTACATTGTTATAGATGGGAAAAGGCTAAATACCCAATTGGTAAATACCCGGTAAAATTAGTAAATTGGGTAAAAATGGTTAAATACTCTGGTATATACCAAAAGGCTGGGAATAAATTTTGTTGTAGAAAATTTTTAAAACGAACACATTGCGCTGCAAATTTTATGATTAAAACTCGCTCAAACTACTTGGAGTGTTAGCCACTCCTCGGTAAAAATCGCGAAAATTACGAAAATTCGCAAAACCTTGATTATGTATGAAAGATTACAATGTTGCGATTAATTAAAATGTTAAAAAATCATATCCTTTAATAAAGTTTCACCTATCACGAAAATTCGCGAAAAACTGCCAAATTTTAAACTAGCCATAATGTTGATTAAAAATCGCTAAAACTGCAAGGAATGCCGAAAATTGGGAAAAAAAATCGCGAAAATGGCCAGAATTCGCCAAAACTTGCTAATAGCGGCATGATAAGAAAGTCTAATATGGACTGAAAATCATGTAAACTGTAAAGAGCCTAAAAACGTGCAAAAAGTCGCTTCTATCCCGAGCACTACAAAAATTCGCGAGAAGTTTCACCATCGGAAACAAGCATTAGCATTGATTAGAAACCTCTGAAAACGCATATTCTTGAGAAATCGCTAACTTTATGGAAGAAATCACGAAAATTGTAAAGAATAACAATATAAAAATGTATATTTACGCGGTATTTATCTCGTATTTACTCATACATCGGGTAAATATCGGGTAGAATCCCATCTAAATACATTGCCCGTTAGTCCGTTTGGCCGTTTGTCTATCTGTCGGTCACAGACTTCTGTCTCGAGAACCGTAAAGTTGAATTCACTTTGCTCGGACAATTTTTTTTAAATGTGGTTTGACATCTCTTTTCTTAACATGCCGTCTATTTTAGACATAAGATGCTGTTAAGACATGATGTTACAAAAGCGTTGTTAGAAAAAAAGCTCTAACAACTATGTTAAAACATAAAAAAATCATTAACATTAAGATGATGTTAGGTGTTAATGTTAGTCATTTCATGTCTAATGTAGACGTCGGCTTAGAAATGAAATGCTGTTAAGACATGATGTTATGCAAGGGTTGTAAGAGCAAATGCTCTAACAACCATGTTAAAACATGAAGAAATCATTAAAATGAGCAGTCTAAATTTAACATTAACATGATATTAGCTACTAATATTAGTCATTTCATGTCAGGTGTACACTTTCCGGATAAAGATGAAACAATGTTTTTATAGCAATTCTTTTATTTTTACATACTTAGTTTTATATCTATAAGTGTACTTTGAAAGTAAATTTTTTTAATTTAGTTTACTAGTTATTAACATAAACTCTTGTATTTCATACATTAAAAAAAATTATAAATTGTATATGTATTTAATTTGATTTGATTTTCTTTGATTTTCCTGAAAAATTTTTAAAAATGAATGAATCGTGCTGCAGAAAAGGATGAATTCGTAAATGCAGTAAATTTGTGCAGCCGGTCTGCAAGCTATTGCAACAGTAATAACAATGCTGCCATTGTTGTAGCAGCTTGTGGCAGCACTGTCAAGTGTTTGTATAAGGGTAGAAATACAATATCACGGCTGCGGGCCCGGTATCCGTTTCTCAAAAAAATAACAAATTAAATGAGCTGCGGTGGCGGACTAATATTATTTGAAAATTTCGACACAATTTGCACTTATTTTACTCAAAATTCTTATGAAATTATAGTAATTTAATTTAAAAATCTAAAATTTCAATAAATATTTTATGTTTTTGGTTTATTTTTTTTTAATTTAATTTTGTATTTACTTCTTTCATATTTTCTTTTCTCTCTTTCGTTGTAATTCACAACAAACTATTACCATTTTTATTTTTTGTTCACAAAAACATGAAAATTTTTTCTGACTATGGCAACAATTGGAAGAGAGTTATTTAAAAAATGAGAAAACGCAATAAAATTTAATTAGATTCCATTTTCTTACGGTTTTCTTGAAAGTTTTAAGTTCTCAAGTATTCATATAAAAAAAGAAACGCAGCCGCCACCGTGAGGTTGTATTTCTACTCTAAAGAAAGTTTTGAGGAAAAGAAGTACTGCCAAGTGTTTGTTTTCGAGCGCAAGACTTTGATTATTGCAAAATTACTGAATATACGAACGTACCCAAACTCTCCGTAAAAAATGTCGTCCGGACCAGAAAAATCGCAAAAAAAAACAAAAAAGTCCATCAAAACAAAAAAAAAACTCCTAAAACGAAAAAATCCGCTAAAATTAAAAAGTTCCCAAAAACAACCAAAAATCACCAAAAAGAAGTAAGGGATACATAATGGGTAGTATAAATAAATAATTCTGGCAAAAAAAACGACTTTAATACAAAGAGCCAAATCTTGTACGCCATTTAACAGAAAAAATTTTCAAAATTGGTCCAGAATTATGCGATAATTATGCGATAATAAATATTTGGGGAAGGGTGGGGACGCAAATCGCCCCACCAATTTTCAAAAACAAATTATGGGACCAAGCTGCAAAAAAAACTTTTGAAACAAAAGAATAATTTTAAAAATCGGTTCATTAGTGGAAGAGTTATACGATAATGAATATTTGTACGAAAAGGAGTGGACGGGGCAAGCCGCCCCACCAATTTTCGAAACAAAATTATGGGAGCAAAGTGCAGGCAAAGCCTTTCGAACAAAAAAGAATTTTGAAAATCGGTCCATAAATGGAGGAGCTATGCGATAATCAATATTTTTTTGGGAAGGGGAGGGGGGGGGGGGGGTAATATCACCCGATTTTCGAAAGATTTTGTGAGACCACCCTGCAAGCAAGGCCTTTGAAACAATAACAGAATTCTGAAAATCGGTACATACATGGAGGAGTTATGCGATAACCAATATTTTGGGGAAAAAATTTTCCCCTTCCCCGATTTTCGAAATAGTTTATGGGGGCCAATCTGCAAGCAAGCCCTTTCAAACAAGAAAAGAACTTTGAAAATCGGCTAAAAAATGACAAAGTTATTCGTGTACAAACATAAAAAAGTAAAAAAAACATACACACGAATTGATAACCTCCTTCGTTTTTGAAGTCGGTTAAAAAATTTTACTTAAAAATTTGTTTAAAACACAAAATTCCGGATATAATTCAATATAAAATTAAGAAGTTTTTTGGTTTAAAATAAATGTTTAAGTAAAAATCCTACAAAAAAATTGGAAGATATCCTCTTAGGCAATAGCTCAGCAATATCCCCAAATTTTTATTTAGAAGAAAATAATCGAAGTAATATTTTTATTTTCTTTCTTTTATAATTTTTGAGAACATTTTATTTCAACAATTTTGTTTCAAATATATAATTTCCTCTAAAATGAATTTTAAAGGTATAAGGAACTACATAATTAAAAGGCAAGCTGGCAAATGTATGAATGAAATTTGTACGGAAAAGGAATAGAGATTTAATAAAAAAATCTGTGTTAAAAATGAATATTTTTCAAAATGCAAAAACTTCTTTTAGTCTTCCTAATTATATTTTGGCGATATCTTCCTGTTTTCTTATTAGTGGTTATCTGGCGATAGAATAATCGCTTTCGTATTGCTTAGGAGTATTGCCTTCGAGACACGTTTCTTCCCGAGGGAAGTATCTTCCGCAATACGAAATCGATTATTGCCGCAATAGTATTTTTTCATCCAGACTATACGTTTGGTAATACATATGGTGTATTTCTGTGTTTGCTGGGAAGCAAATACTTTTTTTATTCCTACTATCCAATATGTAAGTATGCGTAGTTTGAAATTCAAACTATCACGAGAAAAGGAAAAATCACAAGTAGTGGTAGTCTGAGACAAGACCCAATTAATGTTCAAAATTTCTAAACTACCAAAAAAGCTTAAGTAGGTAAGGGTCTTAATGCAAATCAGGTTAAATTCCGATATTTATCTGCTGGACTTTGGAGGCTGTGGTAGTTATCATGGGGTTAAGTTCAACCCTTGTCCAAAGTCAAGCATTTGTTTTTGTCTTATCAATGACATTCTTTGAAAAATCCTTTCTCAATAAAAATAATTTAATTGTGAAACTAAATTGAACGAACTAAAGCCTGAATAATGGAAATTGTTTTAGAAAATCTCTTTAAAATTTTATCTCGACATATGTAAGAAATGATCTCATTTCCTTGTAATTTTTATTCATATTTATGAACTCGTCTGCCATTCAAATTAGCTAAAAATAGCTATACAATTTATTTTGTTAACGATTTTATTTATTATTTCTTTGCAATTTTACTTTTTGATACCAGTTAATTTATTGCAATTTAGATTAATTCAACGATTAAGTTAATGGTTGGTTGGTTCGTTTGCGTGGCTGTCTGCGACGCACAACCCTTCTAGTAAAATCAATTACATTTTGACAGATCACTTCAGTCATCAGCTCTGATCTCGGATTCAGTAGTAGGTACTAGATCCAACCCGTCGCAATGAGATACCTGATCAAGTCACGCCGACCAATCTCTGATAGCTCCGAAAGTTCGCCTACACAGAAAAAATTGTTACCAAAAAATTTTCAAACAAAAGTTTGTCTAAAAATAAATTTAATTTTCAGTAAATGTTCTGTCCATAATCTATGAATTGTTTGTTTGACTTTTATTTAGAACGCAAACACCAACAACAACAATAATAACTGTGTCGTAAAAAACCACCCCGATGACGACATACATACAAATAACAGCAACAACAATCATAGCAAGAGGAATGCAATTGTACCGAGTTTGTTTACAAAATATTTTTGAGTGAATCGATTAGTTAATGTCGTTGCATTAATTCTCATTAATTTTTTTAGAGTATTTAGATAAACATTCAGACTTGAACAGATTTAATACAGTCCCTTTTTTCCTTTTTTAGGGAATATATTAATAATTAGACCTAAATCATGTATATAAATAAATGTAAATATTATATAGTTAAGCTATAAATATCCTTATGAAATAATTAGAATAGTCCTAAGAAAAATACTTAGTATGTAAGGAAATTTTGTTATTTTAAGAATTAGGTTAAGAAAAGCCATGTAAATAGTTTAAGATAATGGAAAGAAAATAAATAAATAAATCTCATAAATCCTTAATGGATGAAATGATGACACAGACAAAAATGTTGTTTTTATTTTTGTTTGATTAAGTAAATTATTTTGCTTAATAATTGTTAGCATTTTTAGACTAATTGTTTATTAAATTTAGACAGAAATATTGTTTGATATTTTTCAGAAAATCAAGTAAATATATTTGTTTGATTTAGTAAATTGTTTTGTCTACAATTTGTAAATATTTTTAGACAAATTGTTTTATAGATTTAAACAATTTGTTCACTGAAAAAAAACACGTTTTTTTCAATGAAATTGTTGAGGTATTTTTGTCTATATTTACAAATTCGTTTGTAGGTCCGTTCATAGACAAAATATTTACTATTTCAGAAAATGAAATTTAGTTTCTTCTGTGTAGTATACAATTTCCCAACAAATTGTGTCTGGATAGGTGCAAGGACGGGAAGAAAGAAAGTGCAAAACTGTTTCTTCTTTACTCTGATCCCGGCAAATATGGCAGAACGCATTTTAGGAAAGACCTACCCTGCAAGAATGTACGCCGATTGCCCAGTTCCCTGTAACTGGTGTGACGAGCCTCGAGATGGCCCTACGGTTTCTGTTACTTAGCTGTGCTGTGCGCTTATCGTTGTAATAAGGCGACCTTTTTAGCAATCTTAGACATGCTCAACTTGCGCCACCTACCTTCAGCTTTCTACGACAATGTTTGAGAATACGATTTCTAATAGTGCCATGCGCCATGGCTACCGATTTAGCTGGGGAGGTGTCCATAGCAGAGCCAGCCCGTCTGAGCATCTAATCTTTATAACACGTCTTTGCACTGCTGACTAAAGTAGAAAAAGTATTGCGTGTGCTTGCCTCCTTTATAGCCAATATTTCAGCCTGAAATACACTGTCTTCATCAGAAAGTCGGAAGGAGAGTCTTACACCAAGGTCTTTCGAGAAGACTCCAGAGCTTACACCGCAAATCATTCTTGAGCCATCAGTATACACCCTGAAGTTAAAGCCTATTTCTACATTACATCCCTTCCACTCCCGCCCTTATGAAATAAGAACTTTGAAAGTGCTATTGCACATTTTGTTTCCATGATAGTTTAGAGTCCAGGAGAACTCCTAGATATTTTGAATTGTCTGATGGGGACAGTACCTGATACTGCAACCCAGGGAGTCTAAAGCTTTGAACTGTGGTCTTTGTAGTGAATAGTAAGAGTTCCGTTTTGATTCGGTTCACTCCTGGACCACAGCCCTTAGCCCATTTGCTGAGTGTACCCAAGGTGTTGGTCATGATATCGCTTATCACGTCCGTGAACATCCCTGATAGCATTAGTACCACATCGTCCGTATAAGCCGCAACCTTGACTCTAGCAGCGTCTAATCTAAAAAAATTGTGGTAGCAACAAGAACCCAAAGCAGAGGTGAGATCACCCCACCCTGTGGTGTTCCTCTGCATGCCCATTTTCATTTTTCGCTGTTGATTAGCTTTGCAGTGACGTTTCTTGCTTTAAACATGGTGATAATCCAGTTGCTGGTGTATTCCTCCACATCGACATCCCGGAGAGACTGTTGGATCTAGGAAGCCAGCATACTGTTTCTTTTCAAGAGGTCTCTCTAGGAACCTTTTCACTTCGTGTAGTGCTATTTCAGTAGAGCGCCCCTTAAGGTAGGATCCGGGAGTCTTGACGACCATACAAGTGGATGTGAGATTGTTGTGTTTTTCTTCCGACAGGGTTTGTATGAATTTGGACCGATTTCGGCTATGTGCCAACTTCAGTGTTCTATTAATTAGTATTCTATTAATTAGTATTCTATTGATTAGTATTCAATAGAACACTGAAGATGGCACATAGCCGAAACCGGTACTGTTTATCAAACAAATTTGACGTGGGATTACGGAAAATCGTTCGAAACACTAATATGAGAGTCTATTAGTCTTTCCAGCGTCTTAACCAGGAGAGATGAAACGCTGTTTGGTCTGAACTCTTTTGCGTACTCGTGACTTCTCTTCCCAATCTGGAGAATGAAAACTACTCTGACCTTCCTCCAGCTGGTCAGAACATAGTTGAGACAGAAGCAAAGTTTACAGAATCTAAACATCCAGGCGATCATAGAGCTCTGCAGAAGAGAAACTATCAATTGCCCATGAGATACTCTCCGGGGATAAAATATCATCATTGACAGTGTATTGGTGGTGCCCCCTAAGCGAACTGTTCTCACTAGTCGTGTCCGTTTATCTGGGGAAGTTGGTGCTAAGAAGTATGTCTAGTGACTCCGCCATTTTAGCGAAGATTTGACAAGAATGGTTCATAGCGAGAGCCCTACTACGTCTTGCGGAATTGTATTACCTATTGACTCATAGAAATTTCTCCATGAGTTTATTTTTGTCAACTTTTATAGCATTTTTTATAAGCTGCTAGCTTATCGTTAAAAGATTGCCACATTTTATTCTCGTAGAAAGTGTTGTAGGCTTTACGTGGCTCCTTGCATATGTTAGAGATATCTGAGCTCCACCAAGTAGGGTAAGTCTTCTTAGCTTTCATTAAGGGACAGGACATCTCAAAGGCTTTTGTAATAGCCTTGTTGAAGATGTCCAAATTGTGTTCAAGTACATCAATCGTATTCTCGAATTCTGGTACTCTTTTTAGTTTGTGTTTCAAAGTCCCGTTGCACTTATTCCAAATAAAACATAATACGTTTTACCAGCAGATTACTTAAACGAACAATCTTGGTTTCTGAATAAATCAATAGCTTTTAAAAATGTAATATGAATTCATTCTAGTTAATTTTATCCTGTGGTTTTTTCTTAATCAATGTCATAATAGTATATTGAAGCATTTCTTGTCATATATTTTTTCACCTGAAAATATTAAACAAACTCATCATATTTTCCCAAAGAAATTTCATCTAGATATCAGCAGGATGTACGATGTAATTAAAAATTTGACACGGTTACAATTTTGTGACATGTTATTATATCTAACAGATATTCTACAGGATGTTGGTAGCTTACGCAAAAAAAATACTTTCAAACAATGATTTATTTCCATAGATTTAATCTTTAATAAAAAGCAGACATCTTCATGATACACAAACTCAAATCAATTGCTCATAACAAAGTCACGATTTTTAATATTCCTTCTATTTATTAAAAAGTTCTCAAAATCAATTCCATAACAATTTTGGGTTCAGTTGCTAAAGCAATTTCCGCAGGAGCATATTACATTGTCTGTTCATTTCGAATTCTATTTTTTCTGTGTCTTTTATAATCTCTTTTACAAAGAAGAGGCAAACAATTTAGAGCCTACAATTTTACTTGTCATAAAAAACAAGTAAAATATTCATAGAATCACGTATAAAATTCACGACAAGCATTTTAGTGAAAAGTTCATAATTCAAATGCACGTCTTAAATTTTCTGTTGAATTTTACTTAAGCAGAGCATACACTACTCCAGTATACTGGCACAAATAAGTGATGTTGTTGAATCGTGCTCGAAACACATACCATACAAGCATGCTGGTGCAATATTCATTTCTTTAAAAATTCTGTACAGATGAGTTGTTGTACCTAGTGCGCACCGCATTTATTTTTAAAACAAAAATTAAGGAAAACGCGGGTTTTTTATTACAAAATTATTAGGAATGATATGTTTTATTTCAGAAATACTTTACAATACATATTTTGTTCCTTTTTTCTTAATTTTCTTAATTTATGAGTACTTTATTCAAGTAAATGTGTGTTACCCCGATGTTTACTCTTTGACAACTTTTCTCAACTGAGCTAAATTCAACATACACAATACCACAAACTGGTACCATCAGCAAAATATCAAACTCGGTTGGACATCGCTACACAAATCGTACAATCACACCAAATGCCCATATACGACCCAACCACTGGCGCCAATACGTGATTGCGCGTGCATACTGGTGTAGTGTATGGGACCCTTTACATGTATATTGTGCGCTGTAATGGCGATAAACTAGGGTTTGCAAGGCAACTATAATCGTAATCACCATTAATTTTACCTTTTAATCGTAATCGAACCCATTATTTTAACGTTTTGCAAGCATATAATTTATGTCAAACGGCTTCGCCAGTAAACTTTTTTCCAATCTAAGATTAAATTAAACTGTTTCAATTTCCGTACAAAGCAAATTTAATTCATAAACACTTTAAATGTAATGTTTAAAATGACTTTCTTCTATTTGGTATTGACGCAAATATAAAATAGATATTGTCTTAACGTTTAGAACATATTGCAATTATACTGATTATAATTTTAGATCGCACCTAAGCACTCATAAAACCACCTAATAAATTTATATTAGGCTGTCTATCCTTAGTTGAAGCTTTTGTGGTCAATTTATTTGCACTCATCTAGTAACCAAAAAAAATCATAATATCTCATTATGTGTACTTCATCTCGTAAACACATGTATCTCGTAAGCAAATGAAAATAACAGATTGTCACTTAGTGCACATAATGAGCAAAATATAGGCTATATATTCTAAAAATTTCAGATTTTTATCTGTATCGCCACATCGGTTTTTGGGTCCATTATTTTTGATAAAAATTGCACTTTTAAAAAAATCATATCTCGCAATAGAGTGAAAATATCAAAACGGCACTAAGCACACATAATGATGAAGTATTAGCCTATAATTTCTGAAAATATCAGATTTTTATCTGTATCCCGACATGGCTTTTTTGAAGTTCAAAGTTGAGCATTTTTTAAAACTTATAAAGTTTCGCACCTTTATTTTTGCTGAAGATAATATTTTAGCACAATAAAACTTATGTCATGGTATCATGGGATTCCATCTTCACTACCAAAAAAAATCAATGCTTTATGTTCAACAGGGTTCACACAGGCTTCAGTTGAAAATCGATAAAATGAGAAAAAACTGTGTAATTTTCAAGTGGCCACTTTTTGACCAATTCGTTATTCCAGTTCAGTTTTGCATAGAAATATTAAATTATCATTACTGCCCTATAAAACAAAGCATGAATCGTTTTAATATCTTTTCTATTTAAAAAGCTAGAGCAATATAAAAATTTATGAAATTGGTCAAATTTTTTATTTGGGTGGCCAATAATCAGAAGCTACACAATAATATATAAAAAAGATGGCGGTTATGTAATTCTAGTACATAAAAGATTGTCTCCAATTTTTTTTATTAAAATTAAAAGCCATACGGCACACCTATTTGTTGATTTCACTCAGAATTACTCCATAGTTATTGTAGACTTTTTAAGAAAAAGAATATATGACAGCATAATGAGACACAATTAATAATAGCGCTGTTTCTGGTAAATGCAGTATTTTTCTTAACTACTCTAATTTATAAAAGTGTGCAAATTTTCATTATTCTTGTATAACTCCTTCTATTTATGTCCCATCGTTATACGGGAACAAAGCACTGTGCGCTGCTCCAACGATTTTATCATAACTTGGAAAAGGGTTGCCCAATTTTATTACAAAAATCACAAACAACTTGAAACAAAACTCCTTTTAAGCTGCTTTAATACTATTTTGTTATAAACTCAACAGTTCCGAAATGATAAGAAGTGTATTTTTTGGGCAAAATATGCTAAATTTTAATTTTTTTTAATATATGAAAGATTGCAAATGGCAAAAACTTACACTCTATACACACAGAAAAATTTCAATGTAAAATCGACGAAAATCAGATTAATTTAATATTTTTCGGTAGCGTTTTTATTTCATAGCTGTTTCATGTTAATTCAACATGATCTACAATAAAATTGAAAAAAACATTAGCTGCCAGTTTTGTAAATAAAATAAAAATTTTCGTTAGGGACTTTGAATTGAAAACAAAAACAAATTTGAGTTTTTTTATTGTTGTTTCAATGTAAATTCCCTAACGAAATTTTTTATTTTATTTACAAAAACAGGCAGTTATACTTTTGAATCAACTATATTTCATATTGATCTACATTTAAATCAAAATGATGTTGATACTGCAATAATACGAATAACCATGTTAAATTAAAGTTATTTTTAGTTGAAACATCGTGAATTTGATATTGGAACAATATTTCAAGTTGAAACAACGTGTATTTGAATCAAAGTTATAAAGGGTCCGCCAGATAACTTTTTTTTTAAATGCTATAAAAAAAACTATTGAATATTTTCTCAAATTTCTTTCTTTATTTGAAAGTACAATCCTTACGGTTAATAATGAAAAATAATTTCATTCAAATGGCTGCCTCGGCTGGCCATGCAGTAGCCTACACGATCGGTCCAATTTTTAAGCACATTATCGATTGTGTGCAGCTGTATTTCACCAATGGCTTCACGAATATTGTCCTTTAAAGCGTCAATTGTCTCTGGCTTGTCGGCGTAACACTCATCTTTGACGGCACCCCACAAATAATAGTCCAACGGTGTCAAATCGCAGCTCCGAGGTGGCCAAACGACATCAGCTCTGCGGCTGATAATGCGATCTGCAAAAACAGGGCGCTAAACATCGAGTGTAGCTTCGGCTGTGTGCCACGTAGCACCGTCCTGTTGAAACCAAATGTTGCCAATATCCTCCTTTTAAATTTTTGTGAACAAAAATTCGTTCAACATGGCCCGATAACGATCGCCATTGACTGTAACGGCCACTCCTAGCTCATTTTCAAAGAAAAATGGCCCAATTATGCCTCTGGAGCAAAATCTGCACCAAACAGTGACTCGTTTTGGGTGCGTCGGCTTTTCAATGTATGCGTGCGGGTTTTCTGTGCCCCAAATGCGACAATTTTGCTTGTTTACATACCCGCCAAGATCAAAATGAGCTTCATCTGAAAAGATGATTTTTTTTTTCTTTTTTTGCAAAATCAGCATCTTCTGTAAGTCGATCGCAGGCCCACTTAGCGAAGCGAAAACGCATTGGATGGTCAGTTGGCTTCAACTCCTGAACCAATTGGACTTTGTATGGCGTCATACCAAAGTCTTTATGGAAAATTCGTCTCAATGATGTCTCCGAAATGTTCAATTGTTGAGAACGACGGTGAATTGATGTTAATGGCGCTTCACGCACATTTTCTGCCACAGCAGCAATATTCTCGGGTGTACGCACTGTTTTTGGCTTTTCACGCTTTGGTTTATCGATGAGGATGCCAGTTTCTTTCACTTTTTTCACGAGATAACAAACAAACGGAGCTGACGGTGCTTCTCTTCTTCCAAAATCCGTACGCAATTTTCGCACACATTCTGCAACATTACCATGATTATCACAGTAATGTCGCAATTTTTCCCAGCGTTGTTCAAACGTATACACAACCATATTCGTTCAGCGGAAGGATAAAACTAATTATCTGTCAAATCAGAAATGAGCTAAGTGTTACCATTCACGAAATAAGCACTAGTTGAAAAAAAACGTTAGATGCTGAAACAACATGACTTTAATGTAGCTATTTTATTAATTATTTTACTTGCGTTATGTGTATTAGCATATACATCGCTTTGTGTTGTAGTTGGCTGGCCCAGCCAAGATTTGAATTCGTACCACTTGCGTGATACGCCACGCGCTAACCACTGCATCCACAACAGCTTCAAACTTTACCTTAGCTATACACTAAATAAATACCATTATATGTTAAATGAACTTCATTTTAATTCAACATGATATAAATGTTTACACAGGGGAACCAAATGGACATTTTGATTTGATGCAGCGAGAACTATAATTGATAAAACATATCAAACATACTCGTACCATTTTCAAAACTAACTTAAATTTTTTTATCAGCTCTAGTTTTTTGAAATATCGCGGTTTCTATTTGTTATTTTTTGCTTCTTCGTCAAATTTTTCCAAACTGGACTTTAAAATTCAATATGACTTTCCAAAATATTATTCTACAGAAAATTATCTTTCTTTTAAATATAATATTGTTGATGAACGTTCCAGGATATTTTAGTGAAACTGCAATATTCAATATTAATTATTTTCATTTTTATCGTTGTAAATCTTTCATTTGATTAATATTTTAAAATATTTTTACCAACACATATATAAAACTACACATATATAATACTACACCAAACACATTTTTATGGAAAAATTTTAAACAAATTTAAAAATGTCCTGAAATAACAATAAAACAAGACAAAATTAAGCACAAAATATCCTTAAAATATCACTAAAGCCTAGTGCTATAAGCACCTGCATTGTAATATTCAAATGAAAGATATTTTTGCACAGATTAGTAATTTGTTAAAAAAACATTTAAAAGAAAGATATTTACTCCGAAAAAAAGGATATACCACATTAATATAAAATTCGCGATATTTGAAAAATTGTGTGTACATTTTTTGTGGGAACTTTTGTAATACACAATTTTATTAAGGTTAAAATCAAAAAAGCTAAATTTCAACAAGCTTGAAAGATCAGAAAGATATTCCAAAGAAAACGCCGCTATTATTATACTCAAAAGAAACATACGTTTGCGTAGACTAGTTTCTTGCTAAAAAAATTTCTCATTTTAAGGTGTAACTAGGGTTTTTTATTCCCGGACTTTTTTGTTTCCCGGGAGAGCGGGAAATAATATATAAATTCCCGGGATCCCGGAAATTTAACAACGTAATAAAA
This sequence comes from Panzeria rudis, assembly GCA_956483635.1. Taxonomy (NCBI): domain Eukaryota; kingdom Metazoa; phylum Arthropoda; class Insecta; order Diptera; family Tachinidae; genus Panzeria; species Panzeria rudis. Next base: position 30,540,726 of record OY101451.1, on the reverse strand, counting down.
TATTAACCAAAAATTGTAATTTCCAAAATCCATTGATGTTTATATGAGCAAATTGAATCATTGAATCATTCTTTATTTTAAACTGAGCTTTATTTTAAAAGTATTTCACAAACAAAATAGTTTCTGAAGAAATGAGATAAAAAAGCAAAAAACTTTAAAAAATCACAAAAACAAAAAAATTTTAAGTAAATTAGGTAAAGAAGAACAATATTTTTATCGACTTTTTAAGGAAACCTCGTAATTAAAAACTATTCTAGATCGGGCAAAAAGAGAGCACACAAATCATTAGTATAACCCCTGATGAACTGAAATCAAAGTAGTTTTATTTCTGGTCATTAATCAATGATTTTAGCACGTGGTTGTCAGAGGACGGAAGTGATCACAAGAATGATTAAAAAGTTATCTAGGATAAATGTTGCAGTCTTAGAATATTACATTCAGTCCTTTACTTCTTGGTATGCAATGAAAATTATCTGCCCTTAGAATAGTTGCAAATGGCTTTTTAAAACAGTCCATAGCGGATTTCAGTGTTTGATGCAAGTGGTCTTGAGAGTGAAAATGCAAAATATTGTAGGTTTTGTATGAAATTTAATGTCTTTTGTTGTTAGATTTCATAAAAATACGATGTTTTGTATTTGCACTTTCGCAAGATCATTTACATCGAATATTGAACTCCACTAATGTATTAATTATTTCATCTCACAATCGGTTTCTTATTCAACTAACACAATTTTCTGTTGTTTCACCTTCTACAGAAGTTGCCCGGATAGCTAAGGGGACTTTGTATAAATTATCAATATTTTGCATCCTTTTTCCGCTGTCTCCAAATAATTTCAGCTGCTTTGTTAATAGCAGCGTTTAAAGTTTGCTCGAAAGTTCTACCTTGGATCAGCGTTATCTGTAGTAATATCTGTTTCCCCATTTTCTTCGTCATTAAATGCATCAAAAAACGTGCATAAAGATTTTCTGAATAGTTAATTACAGTGCATTTTGGTGCATAACTGCAAAATATTGCAGTTGCTTTTACTAAAAAAATTTGGTTCCTTTAAATAATTAATTAAAGAGACAACATTTTTTCTCTTCGTTCCTCATTCCAAAATAATTTAGTATACAGCTATTTTGACTTCACTGTACAGTCAACTTTTCACGATTTTTTGTGCAGATAGATCAAAAATGCTGTTAGGTTAAATGTACTTATCTGTCTTAATGTGCAAGTAAGTACAATTATTAAGTGTGTGCAGCTAACTTTGATTTTTTATATGAAAATAATATAAAACTGCCAAGAAATGTTTTAAATGTACAGGTATACAAGGTGCACAAATCGATTTTGAAGAATAACCGCAGAAAATAAATATTTTGTGCAGTTAAGCCAAAACGCAGCTAAGATTGAATTTTTGTATGAAAATTGTGTTAAAATAACAAAAATTAAAGGCATTTATCTTAAAAGTGGAGGTATAGAACGTGCACTTAAAAAACGAAATTATATGAAATTTTAAAGAGTAGTGACACAAATTCATAATTCTGTGCACTTAAGTCAAAAGTGCGCTTAAAAAAGGCAGTTAAATCGAAATTACTTTACACTTTGAGCCATCGTTAGTTTCTTTCCCCTTACATAGATATTATTTCATGATGAACGATAACAATTTAAAGAGAAAAAAGGATTTTCGGGTGCCAAAATAATACTATTTTTATGTATATAAATATATTTTTATTCCCGGGAAATCCCGGGTAAAATTCCTAGGAGATCGGGAAACGAAAATAAGCGAGGTGTAACACACAAAATTTAGATGAAAATCCCCAAAAAATAGGGAATATAATATAAATAAAAAAAAACCGCGATATTTCGCAAACGCGAGCTGAATGGAAAAACTAGTATACCAGAGTAATGAGAGTTCAACAATACGTACAAAATGGAGGTCAAATTTAGGGCACCAAAAACTCTGTTCCGCTGCGTTATTGAACATAAAACTTATTTGAAATTAAAGTTACAGTCATGTTGATATAAAATCATATATAAGTTGTTTCAACAGTGAAACATTTTAAATCAAAGCGATTTAAAATTAATATGAAACGATAGTAATTTTAAACCAGATGCAGTAAATTTTCGCTCTTAATTCGTTTTTTTTTTTCGTCTACATAGTCGTCACATGTGAGAATAAACAACAAAAAGTCACTTAACTAAGTACAACAATGTACTATAGCAATGAACAAAGCAAATAAACACTAAAACACTTACTTACGGCCCTTTTCACAGTGTACGATTAAGAGTTAACATGGACTTTAACAGAAACTTCGCCATACAAAACTTGCCATTATAGTCCACATTAACTCTTAGTTATACATTGTGAAAAGGGGCTTTAAACGTCAAAGTATTTATTGTAAATTTAATATGATTTCCAATCAAATTTGCGTCATGTTGATTTTACATTCCTTTTTTCAGTGTATATACATGCTACTTTTATGGCTCTCAAAAGTCATCTGTTCATCCATATAGAAACCTAGTGAATTGTAACTGGAAGCATATTACATGCCCCTACTTTTCAAATTTAAATGCGGCAATGACCTTGCATAATTCCGAAATATCATTGCATACGTTTTTAATGGGAAAAGTTTTATGTGTTGTTTCCAGAACCCAAGTAATCAATCGACTTGAGTAGCAGACTTTGTGTGTGACTTTGCGCAAATCATTAATAAGCACATTTAAGAATTTAGTAGTGGATGTGTTATCATCAAAATCTAAACTCTTGATTATTTTTTCTGTGAATCCGCTTTAATTCTTTTATGCAGAAATTGTTGCTAAAATTTATAGTTTCAGATCTATGAGCAAACAAAATCCGCCGGGCGCCAGGACTCTTTAGTTGTCTTAAATATATGTACCAAGGACCAACTGTGACAATTTTTACAAATTCTGGAAATTATTTCCTTCGATTTGTCTTTATACATAATATATATCGCACTCGTTCAACAATACTGTATTAACTCAAAATTTTTTTATTTTATCTTTTTGGCAAAAAACAATACATAACACTTATGTCTACCTATGGTTAAAAATTCCCATAGTTCTGACTATTCTTTCTTAATAAAATTACATGTTGTGACCTTTTTGCTGGTGGAATGGTTTATTTCTGTGAATCAAGAAAACAAAATTATTTTGAGTTATTTGAAGTGATTGGCCTTAACAAATGATTGTTTTTTGCTATAAAGAGTAGTATTTTGAGTTATGTTGTTATTCTAATAATAAAAGTTTATTTTAGTCAGGTAGTATTTTGAGTTGCAACTGTTTAATTGATTCCGGCTAAGTAAATTTTTTATTTTAATTCGAAATATGATTGTTTTCATGAAATAATGCTTAACTTTTTCTTTGAGTTCTTACTGTTTTCGTGAAATTATTGTGTTTTTTGTTGAGTTATTACTGTTTTGATGAAATAGTTTTGATGACACTTTGTAATATTATCACTTTATTTTTTTGCATTGCAGCAATATAGCATTGCATTTTTGATCAGCTAGAAATTTTATTATTAAGTTTATTAAACATAATAGTGAATACTTGAAATCAAAAGGTGTAATAAGTTCAATTAACAAAATGAGTTGTCCAAATGAAGAGCACTATTCATTATTAAGCAAGTCAAGCTCTCCAGATCCGCAGCTCTCCAGCAGATATTACGCGGACAATGATTTTGATCCACGTACAGTGAATGATAGCAGTTCTTCGGAGTTACATTTAAATGAGAAAGTGGTAAGAAAAAGGAAATGCGAAAAAGAGAACATTATAATAAACGACAAAAGCGGCAAAAAAATTACGAAACTCAGGGTATTCGTATAAATCGATTTATAATTCGTCAAAGACAATAACAGAGAAGCGTTTACGAGAAGCTTGTGGAGAAAAGTGTCGCCTTCAATGTAGTAAGAAAATAACAGAATCATCGCGCTATGAAATATTTCATAAATATTGGGATATGAGTACCTTGCAGAGACAAAGAGAATTTATTGCCAACAATATGAAACTAATTAAGCCAAAGTACAGATACTCCTGCACTCAAGATTTACGCAGATTGAACAACGCATTTTTCTTCGAAATTAACTCAGAACAAGTAAGAGTGTGTAAGTTCTTTTTTAAAGCAACACTTGGCATAAACGATACAGTCATAGCAACGGTTATTAAAAAGAAGGACAAAGATGGTTTTGTAGATATAGACTATCGTGGAAAGCATAGTAACCATTTAACCGTGAACCCTGAAGTTAAAAAAAGCATAAGACAATTTATTAACAATATTCCAAGGGTCGAGAGTCACTACTTACGTGCTCAAACAACGCGCTTCGAGAATCCGAAAATTTGCGAGCTGGTAATAAAAGTATGTTCTACAGAATTTTCAAGAACGAATTTAATCTTTCACTTTTTAAACCAAAAAAGGATCAATGCGATCTTTGCGAATCATTCTTGAATTCAGATGGGAATGAAAAGAAAGACTTAAACGAGGTTTACAACATACACCAAGAAGAAAAGAACTTATGCAGAAAGGAAAAAGATTTTGATAAAAAAAATTCCACAGCAGCTGTTTACGACCTGGAAGCAGTTCTCTCACTTCCAAAAGGGATGGCATCAAGCTTTTATTATGCAAGCAAAATAAATTGCTATAATTTCACTGTCAGTGACCTCAAAGCAAAACATGTCGAATGCTTTTTCTGGACGGAAATAGAAGGAAAACGTGGAGCAAATGAAATAGGAAGTTGCGTACTTCAATATATAAAAAATTTGGTGTCAAAATTAAATAACGCTCAGGACTTGGATTTAATTTTTTATTCTGACAATTATTGTGGGCAGCAAAAAAACAAGTACTTACTCATCATGTATTTTTATGCACTAAAAAAGTATAACTTAAGAAGTGTAACACATAAATATCTAATCCAAGGCCATACTCAAAATGTACACAGCGTAATTGAGAAACAGGTAAAACGGCATCTAGTCAGCAGACCAATATATACACCAGGTGAATATACGGCTCTAATAGCAACAGCAAAAAAGACTGGAATCCCATATAAAGTTCACGAATTGTGTCATGAAGATTTTTATGATCTAAAGGCCATACAGGAACTGTGGGGCAAAAACTTTGTTGTAAATGAGGAGCGCCAAAAAATAAATTGGCATAGTATTAAAACTCTCCGTGTAGAAAAGGACAACATCGATTCATTTTTTTTACAAAACTTCATACAAGGACAAAGACTATTTAAGAATTTTTGTACATAAATATAATTTAAAGTCTACAGATTATTGGAAAAACCTGGAGTAAGTTGTAAACCCATTTTCAAATTCTAATACCAAACTTACATGTTTGTAATTATTTCAGGTTATCTTGTGTTTATTTGGGAAACCTGCAACTGTCGGAAAATAAAAAAAGGATATTATGGACCTAGTCAAGAAAAACATAATCCCTAAAAAGTATTACGAATCATACCACAAAATATAATAGGGAATTAATTTAATATAATATATATTTTAAACTTTTTAGCAGTTGTTAGCATTTATTTAGCTTTAAAAAACTTTGTTTACTTTAGTCTTTTCTCATTTCATGTTTAACACTTTTATTAAAAAATGTATTAAATACAGCAATAAATTTCATGTAAATAAACACAACTCAAAATATTTACTTCTTATTAACAAAAATAATTCAAGAAAATGATAATAACTAAAAAAATCGCGTTTCTATCTCCAAACAATAAACAAATAAAAAGGTTATGTGGTGCAATACAATAATTGATGGGGTTTCTAAATATTGCCTAACTTTTGTTAATGGAAAATTCCTTAAGCATTAAGAAAACAGTTTTTTGTCTCTCCTGAACACTTTGAAGTTTTTGAGTTAATACAGAATTGTTGAACGGGTGCGATATGTATGTATATAAAAGTATGTAAATATATATACTATTTATAAGTTTTCTTGCATGTTAAACTTCTTTCATTTTTTGGAAATTTAACAATTCAGTTGAATAAATTCTTATGTTTTGCATGGAAAAAACATAACAAAAATAAGTTTTTTCATGTCAGCATACTAAACATTAACTGTGCTAAAATCTCATCGTTACAAGATTCATAAAAATAATGTTTACACTTTCACTTATTTTTTCAGCATAAATTAAAGTGTTTGCGCATGTGGTTGGTGGAGCGTTTGAGTATATAAATGTGCACTTAAAACTATCATTCTAATACATTCAACTTGTACCTAGTGGTCATGCCCATACTCATGCCCGTGGAAAACTTTGTTCTATTATACGTACATCGTGCATTGATGTACTTATAAACACTTCAACACTTTTATAATGGCAGCTGTTGTTCACAGTTTAAATGCAAAAGAAACAATGTTGGCGTAGCAATTTTCTAACATCATAATCACTATCATAACCAGTACTTGGATTGCAATATTTGCGATACGTTCGTTATGTGATAGTGTTTGGCTGTACAGATGGTTATTCTTATGCCCGGTTTGATATATAACAATTATTGTGCTCTTCACCTTTATTGCCTTTCGTGTTGCTAACATCTAATGCTTTTAGCTTTTGGTGCACATAAACTCATTCCGAGAGAGATTTTAAAGGTTACGTATATTTCCAATGTGTTTGGTTGTATAATCCTTGTGGATAAAATGATACATATGTATGTACTTGTAATTACATACTTTCAACTTATTGTACAAGACAAAGGCCACATTGAACGTTCATGTGAAATATAAAATTTCTCCTGCATACAATATGGCTATCCTTGTAGTAGGCAGATTATGCTGATAAATTGCTCATAATTTTTCTTTTTATAAAATGAATAGTGAGACTCTCTTAATTTTATATAGACTGCTCTTACAATAAAGTGCAAAAACAGCAAAATCTTGGTGGTATAAACAGGAGAGGCGGGTAACCCGCCATATAAAACGGCTACCTTTCAAAATGTCACGCAGTGGTTCCAATTGGAAGGCAAGGTTAGTAAATCTGTATCTTTGAAAGTTGTGTGCAGCATATCGGTACAAGAAGCTGTATGTTTTTTTACATTTGAAGTGTAGGGTATGTTCAGCAACTTTGTAGAAACTCTTAAGGAAAATGTTTTTGTGGAACATATTACCCGTATAACTACCCCACATAACGGTCATTTTTTGGCTATTTTCTAGTAAATCGTGAAAAACATCTGTAGAAAGTGGGAGTGAGGGGATGAAATGCCAACCAATTTCTAGACTAAATTTGTACTCCAGAAATCATTGAAAATGTTTATTTCCAATTAGTACTCGGCATAGGAAATCTTGTAAATTTTATGTTTAAAATATAGGATGTGCTCAGCACTTTTATGTAAAACACTACAATAAAGATTATTTTGGAACAATCTAACCCTATAAGTCTTCGTTTTATGGGTCTTTTTGTACATTTCTTAAAACAGGGACAAAAAGCTTCCCTTCAGCGGTGACATAGTTGGCAAAAGCCTTCAAAAATGTTCCCCGTGGTCTTGTACATAAAAAACAAGACACATTTTATACCTTAAATGTAAGGCTTACAAGATGTGCTAGGCCGAGTACGAGTTGTGCGTAAGTATGAAATTAACCCTTAAACACATTTTAAGTTTTGGAAGATTTTTAGCGTCCGAGTTAAGTCTCGAGTCAAGGCATAAGCTGTTCGAAGAGTTTAACTTAAATCCCCTTTCATGTAAGCTTATTTTTTCGTTTTTAAACAATCGGTCACAGTATGTTGATTTCTATCTTAGGACCTCTTCTTTTTTTTGGGTTTACATAAATGATATATTTCGTGAATTATCTATAACGAGGTGTTATACATATGGTGATGATATGCAATTACTAGCATCATCTACTTATGACAATTTGTCGCCATTCGAAGCGCAACTGCATGCAGAACTTAAAAGAGTGTTAGAATGGTCAAGAAAAAACTTCTTGGAACTAAATCCTTCTAAAACTAAGATGATGATGTTCTCTAGTAACTCCAGGATAAATTTCAATATTCAACTGAATAATATAGGAATTGAACAAATTAGTATATACAAGTCTCTTGATTTCCATATAAACAACAAATTGGGTTTTGATCGCCACATCGATGCTGTTATATCGAGGGTGACTTTAACTTTACGTAGACTTTACAATTTGGTGTATTACTTGCCTCTTGCAATTAGCATTATCTATGACATCTTTTATGTATGGCTTAGAGTTATTTAGTTGCACCTCCCGCGGCAATTTAGTTAGGCTAAAATTATGCTATAACCAAATTATGAGGTATGTCTTTCGTTTGCAGATGAGAGCACATATATTTGAACTTAGAACAGAATTAGTGAGCTGGAAGTTTAATGACTTTATTAGTGCACGTCAAGTTATATTATTTTATAAAGCGCTTAAATATAATCGTAGTGAATAAGTTTCATTTTGGTCAGTCAACTAGAGCTTCCCAATTGTTATACCCAAGCCATTCTTCCATGATTATGACTAGATCATTTGTGATGAAGGTGGCCAGACTATGGAATACAATAATACCAAATAATGAAAGATCTTTCGCAAGGACTGTCGCTCAATTTGAGGAAATTGTCAAGAATAAAATCCGATCGTAGAATTTTATATTTTTGTTGCTGATTACTTCATTTTATATACTGACCATTTTAGTTTAAGTTGTATTTGCACAGAGATCTAATTGTATGATGCTGATGTTTATATAAATTATAAATTCTATTGTTTATAATATAGTCTTTCTTCTTTATACGAGCCCTAACCACTATTAATTCATACACCAAACATTTTTTGACTAATCAATATTTAGAATTACATATTTTAGAAAATAATATTGACTGCGCCTCAAATATTAAATTTTTTTGAAATGTTATTTTATTATCTTTGAATTTACAACGATATTTTTGTAGATACTAGGATAAATGTTTTAAAAACACAAAATAAAACTAAAGTTCATTATTTTTTAAAAAAATATTTGACCCCTATTAATTCATACAGTGGATACCTTTGTTATTTAAAACTGTGTTACGCCTCCCTTGTTTTTTATAACAGCATCTAATAATTTTGACATCATTTTTATTAACTTTTTGCACTATTCAGGGGCTATTGAGTCCAATATTTCCTGAATTTTGGTTTCCAATGCGATAAAAATACATTGTGGGTCATTTCGCAGCTTCTTTTTCATTAGTGCCTATAGATTTTCTATAGGGTTGAGGTCTGGGCTGGACGATAGCAGATCTAGGACATCTATTCCACTTTCTTGCAGCCATTTTTTGTTTGTTTTTGCTGTGTGGGAAGATGTACCATCATGTTGATATACATATCTATTCCCACAGTCGGCTAGTTTTGGTACTAGGTTCGTCGCTAAAAATAATTGTGTCCGATTTCCTTTGTACCCAAGAACGTTTTTCTTTTATTCATAATAAACGTTTTTTTATTTGAAGTGCTGTAAGTAGCGGCTTTTCATTGGCCCTAAAAAATAAATATTGTGTAATGCGTTTTTGCGACACAGAATGAATGTTAAGCGTACTTTATAAAATCCATAACCTATATTTGTCATTTGCTGACACTTCTATTCACGTTTTACCGGTTTTCCAATTGTTTCAGACCACTTTTAAGCTATGTCTCTTACAGTCCTCCGGCAATTTTGTTTAATTATAGCCGCTAAACTCTTTTGTCGCGAAACGTAATTTTGGAGACCCGTCCCCTGTTTTCAACGTTATCACTATAATTTTAATTTTATTCATATTTTTTAACGATTTCTTGCAATGTTGACCTGGGAATTTCAAGATCAGTGACTGCCCGATTTGAATTTTTTAATAGTTAGTATTCGAATTTCTTCGCAAACTGGACTACCACGCGCCATTGTGTAACAACTAGTCAAAATTAAAATAAAACGATATAAAAATGATAATATTTTGTTCTGTGACATTTCTATGATTTTATTATAAAGAAACATTTTAATTTTTTGTTTATGATCTAATTTTTCATGTAACCTTAAAACCAATTTATATACTGTACGAATTAATAGTGGTCCAATAATTGTTCATACAAAAAATGAAATTTAGTCTAAGTTTGTGTTTTCCAAACATTTACCCCAATATATACTAAAATCTTTTCATTCTTTTAAAGAGAAATGTAACTTTTGTGACGCATTCAATTTTTTTTTTTTATAAAATATGTTGTTTTGAATGTTGATGTGATACAAAATACTTGGTGTGTGAATAAAAAGTGGTTAGGGCTCGTATAACTGCAGCTATTTGGCCAATTAGGCTTACAGCTTGCTCGTGAATAAAAATAAATAAATAAATAAAAATAGTCATACAATATGTAACTTTTAAAAAAATTTTAAATTTAAACTTTTAAGGATATATTTTAAAAAGGATATTTTTATATTTTTGTTTAGGGGAACTGAAGTAAAAATTACATATATAGAGAGTATTCCCTTTTACTTGGAACCAAGTTAGCTAACAGATATTAGATACTAATATTAAAAAAAATTATTTAAGCTTTCTAGTTCAATATTTTGAATTAATGTAAATTCAAATTACTTCTATTATGTGTGGAGTGTTGGAATATTCAAATCAGATTAGCAGACCGGATCAGTACTACTGATTTCGACAGGTCGCTACACCGTCTCGTCAGCGTTCTTGTTCACTTTTACCACTTATGAAGGTGGATGCTTTTTACAAGGAAACATCAGCTATTTAACTAATTTTTGCCAGCAAATAGAATACAAGACTTCTTTTTAAAACCGTGCCATGCATTCGTTTCTTGTGACTCAATTTAGTGTTTGCCGAAATTTCCCTATCGAATAACGAATTGCTCTAAAGCTGAGAAGTAAGAACGTTAGTCTATTAGTGCAGGAGCCGCCGGTTCAATTCTTCCCAAAGACATTTAGTGTTCTTCGTATACAAGCAAAAAGTCGCTTCGAGGGCTGTCACTGTGTATAAAAAATATTGTTAATACAACAATTATGATAATTAAAATTATTTCAACAATTAATATTGTTGAAATAATTTTGAAATCTACAAAAAAATTGTTAAAAAAATTTCTTTGTCAACAATTTCTTTGTTGATATATTTAATTGAAAATATTTTTCTTATTTTCTTTTAAGTTACAATTTCGTAATTGTATTTAGAAAAATCGTTGTACTTTCAAAATCAATTAAATATTTAATTGATATAACAAAAAAATTTATACTATTTACAAATCTTTTTTCCTATGTTGCAATTACGATAGAGTTGTATTAGGAGGTGATTTTAATGCAAAACATGTTTTTTGGGGGGATGTTTTAAATAACATTAATGGTATTGCATTGCACAATTTATTAACGGATTTTTTTCCGACTTTCTAAGATTTTCGGATACTTTGCCTGCATTTCCTAATGGAAATTTATTTCTAGACCAATTTTTAGTTAGTACAAATTTGGTTGACACTTTTACTTCAAATTATTTAATTAGGTCCCATTACTTTTTCAATTAAAATTTATTAACTTTGAATTGGTTTTTTAGATAACCGCGTGTTTATACGTCATTCAGAAACACTAATTGGAAGTCTTTTAGAAATGAGATTGCATCAGAAATCAATTTAAATTTTCTTACTTCAATTGTGAACTTATTGAGTTTAGAAATTGATAATTTTGTCGAAAAGTTCTCTTCCACAGTGAACCAAATGTCAGAGAATCACTTGTAAAATCAAACTCAACTAGACTACATGTATAATCCGTACCAAATTCAGTGTTTAATTTTCATCTTCAAATACTCATAGCGATAGTTCTCTAATAAGAAATCTTTTGGTTTAGATGATATTTCTAATTTCATCGTAAGAAAACTTCCCCCATTGCTTTTGACTATTTATTTATTATTAATAACAACTGTATCAACAATTGTTACTTTCCAATGTCTTGGAAATATGCAAAAAAATTTCCGTTTTCAAAGAAGCAAAACATTTTTGATTTAAGTAACATAAGACCAATATCACTTGTATCAAACTTGGAAAACTTTTTGAAAAAGTTTTAAAAATTAAAATGGATAACAATTTGGAAACTACATGTATTACAGAGTATGAATTTGGTTTTACGAATTTCATTCAACAAATCATGTTTGGCTTAAGTTTCAGAATGAAGTTGTGACTAATTTCAGGGTGAAACGTTGTACAATAGCAGTTTCTCTGGATATGGAAAATGTTTTCGACAGCATTTATCATGATTGTTTAATTTTCAAGATGATAAATATCGGTTTTATTCCTCACCTTATTAAACTTTTTCGCAATTTTTTAAGAAACGTAAAGTTTTGTGCTCAATTACACAATGAGATTTCAGCCTATGAAAATGCTGTTTGTGGTGTTCCTCAGGGCTCTATTTTAGCATCACATTTATACAATATTTTTATCTATGATTTCCCACATGCATACAATTTTGCAACTGCAATTCCTTATGCAGACGATTCACTTTTTTATGATCATGGTATTTCTTCAAAAAATACTTTCGCATTAATTTCTTCATATTTAAACGAAGTCAATAACTTTTATAAGCTTAGGGGTATAAAAATTAGTCCATGCAAAAGTAGAGCTATTTGTTTGAGGAATGCTTCTGGAAAGAGCAAATATGTTTCTATTGAGTATTTCACAATTTTTTGGGTCTACTGGAATATATAAAAACATTTAAGATCACTGATACAGCGCAGTGATACATTTTGGAATAGGCCCATTTTCGAATAAATTTACACACTGCGACGTATGAGTAATATGATAGTATATGATCATATTACGTATACTACGCATATGATCATATTACGTATACTACGCAATACTCTTTTGCCATACAATTTTTGGTCCATATTTTTTTTCGAGTTAATCATTCATAAACAATTTCTCATTTAATATATCATTAAAATTTTTTTACACAATTAACCCTTGAATGCCCGAATTTGAAATACGAATTGGGCTGCAGGCAATAATTTTTGTTCTAGGATATTTTTCTGCTTAAAATTACGAATTTGAGTTCCAAAACAAGGAACACCGCTTGTAGATGGTCTTAGTGGTTTAGGGGAACTTTTTTTAGAAATAAATTAAATATGATACTTAGGCTGAGGCCACACGGTCGTTTTTAAAACGCAGCGTTTCTGCTTTTTATATTAAATTTGAAGTTTTAAAAAATTGAGAACTTTCAAATTTAATATAAAAAGCAGAAACGGCGCGTTTTAAAAACGCCCGTGTGGCCTCAGCCTTAAAGTTGGAAGAATATCAGTTTTATTTTTAACTTTTGATATAAAAATATATATCATGTTCAAACCAAATATGTTATGTAACTAAATGGTATTCTGTAAAACAGTGTTTAATCTTAAAAAAAAAAACATAGGTGGACGTTGCACTTACTTTTACACAGTTTGCAAGATTTTTTGAACCACATTGTGGAAAATGATTTATCTTGTCAAACCTTATACTAGCCACAGGATGAATAACCTTTTTCCCAATAAAAGAGCGACCGGCTGGCTCTTCGGCAGATGAAGGACAACCTGCGAATCGTATTTCAACAGAAGCACAGAGTTCGTTTGCAATGCTCCTGCAAAACTATTTCATCATCATGCCTTACCATTTCATTCTGATCAGAATTTAGGGGGTTTTCGCCGTTAAGTCTGCGTTAAGACTACTTCTAAGTCACTAAGACCGTCTACAGACGGTGTTCGCAAAAAACTCGATTCAAGCAAAAGATTTTTTTTTACCAAACTAGAAACAAAATATCAAAATATACCTTTTAAATATATACCAAAATAAAATTACCAAGACTGTTGAGCGGTAGAAAGTAGTTTTATTGTTATTTTAATTTTAGCAAAAATCGCAACTAATTTGTTTGTATTTTTTCACTAAAAATTTTATTGTAACGGTTATTGCTACCATAAAATAACTATTGAAACACGTTCAAACTGATACCATTGGCTAGATAATTTCGTGTCGATTAAAACAGCTTTTGGTTGTTCGACTGTAAAAATATTGATTTCGCTTAAAATTTTTTTTTGTTGATGACCGTTTGTAGACGTTCTTAGTTGTTTAAAGGTTAAGTTATGTATTTTGCCGAACTGTATGGTTTTATTCAAAGTTGTTTAATTAGGTTGGCTTAAATTCGTTTTTCAATTTTATCTTTCGATCAAATTACTTTTTTTTTAGAAAAAAAATTCTAAGGCACGTAATAATTGAACATTCAACGAAATATTTTGCTGTACGGAAGGTTGAACTGACATCAGATGTTTCGAGATCATCACGTCTTCTCATCAGAGTTCGTTCTCCACCTAGAGGACACTACCAGCGACGGCAGCAACAACCAACGCGCGAAAATCATATTTACATTCTTAACCAATTACCAGATAACCAGTTACTCAACACTTATCGGTTTTGAAACGTTGGTAACTTCACTATATATATATATATATATATATATATATATATATATATATATATATATATATATATATATATATATATATATATATATATATATATATATATATATATATATATATATATATATATATATATATATATATATATATATATATATATATATATATATATATATATATATATATATATATATATATATATATATAGTCAATACTTCCTATTTCCAAACCTAAAGAAATGGCTCGGTGAAAAAAAAGATTTAGCTCCAACGATGAAATTACTGACCAAACAAATGCCTATTTTAAGGACCTCGAAAAATCATATTTTTTTGGAAGGGATACAAAAACTGGAGAAACGTTGGACGAAGTGTATTGAGTTAAAAGGAGATTATGTTGAAAAATAAATTTTTGTTTTGCAAAAAAAACTGTATTTCATTCAAAAAGTCACGGACTTATTGATCCGCTCTCGTATCATCTTTATTTTTAAATGCTGGAATTGAGACAACTTAAAAAAATTTCTGCATATTATCAAGGGATGTGTAAAAATTCACAAAATATTTTTCTGCAAATTTTTGCTATGCTACTAGCGCAGGTATTTGAAAAAATGTGGAACAAAATCGAGGCCAACAGCCAAATGTTTAAAATTCAATGCCAAATAGTCGTAAAAATATTACAAATATTGTAATAAAATAAAGTGTTATTGCTTTATTTATTTTTATAAGCTTTACAATAAGTTTAAATTCTTTAAAATCGGATAAAATTTGTAAGAGTATGACGCCAACAAAATATTGTATGTCCGAGGTAGCGAACTTTGACAACCTGTAGCTCACCATGTGCTAACACAGGGTGATCCGTGGTTCAAAATGCTTAAAGTTTAGATCATAGCTTATACATACGTAGATAGTACGACCTGAGAACAAAAAAATTACAACTCTCTTCACACGGACAAGCACTTTGTATGCAACTCACATTGGGGTAATTCAACACACATCACAGAGCGAAATTTTTGCACTTGAGAACGCACTAAAATTCACCTTTTTGACACACACAAACTTAATAGTGTTTGTGTGTGCGATTGAAATTAATTTTTTTCAAAATTTTGAAACTAATTTCATGCTTCTTCTTTTTTTAATTTTAAAATATTTATTTAATTTTGTTGACATTTGCATGTTTTGAACCATTTTTTCATTCAGCAGAATTGCATTTTTTATACTATTTGGGATACATTTTTAGTACCAAGTAGAAATATTTCAAAAAAGTGTGTCTAATATATAAAATGCATGTCTAATATATAAAAATTTTGTAAAACACTATTTATACAACTATATATGGTTTTAGTGCTAACAAATTCTTAGACTTAAGTTTTTGACAGCAGACTTAGGTTTGTGAAGTTTTAGTTGACTATCTGCATACCTATGGTTTAGGTCATTGATAAACATAGATAGCAAGCTCTCGCACTGTCAATAAAATAATGACAACTCTCTTTACACATATAGATATTGTGAATTCAACAAAAATGAGAGGACACCATTTTTGCATTTCAACACACTTGAGAGACTATCATTTTTCCACTTGAAAATTCACTAAATCGTAAATTTTTTTTTCCACGCACAAACTCTTTTTAGTTTTATTTAATTTTTTTATTTGCTTTAATATAAATTGTATATTTCTTCTTGCTGTAATTTTAAAATATTTTTTTTTAATTTTGTTGACATTTGTGTGTTGAAATCCAAGTTTTCAACCCTATTTTTCATTCAACAGTATTGTATTTTTGTTCCAATTTGGGATAAAAAATGTTGGTACCAAATATATAAATTGGCAAAAAAATGTTTAGCAAATCGATATTTTTTGAGCTCGAATGTATTAAAAAGCATTCTAAAGTCATTTCATTAATTAATACAACACTAATTGCATAAACTTCTAAAAATTCATGAATAAAAACTATAAATAGTTTAGAATACTTTTTGTTACAATTAAGTGCGGTTTTAGTGCTGTGGAGAAGTTTTTATTTTAAACCAATACTAATACAAAATGTTCTTCTAATACATCCTTAGACTTAGGTTTTTGACAGAACACTTAGGTTTTTGAAGTTTCTGTTTGGCCTTTATGTACCCTATGGTTTAGGTCTTTCTCTATGATTATTGCATATATCGTTTTTTAATCGGAGCGGAAGTTTCATATATACAGATTTATTACGCTTTTCTTCAAATTGGAAATACGGCACGGCGTTCAAGTTGATTTTGCGCTTTGCAGACTTATTTATACTAGAATTTTATGACAAATACTTTGTACAAACTTTCAGTACGCTAAATTGCTCTTTAAGGAGAGCTTTTCGCCTTTTTTCAAGTCACATACAGCAAAGAGCTAGAGATTCAAAATATTAAACAATAAACGTTCTTAGCTCACCTTATATCTAAAATGCAAGGAATACAAGATTTCCTATGCCGATCCATTATAGCAATATACCAAAGGAAGAACTTTAGCTCTCCGTAAAATTTAACCCAGATGTATACTTTTCAAATGCCGAAATATGTATATTTTTTTGGTCCCTTTCACCAGCATCAGTCATTAGAACTGAGTTAAATAATTGTTGTACAATGTAATCCAAGTAATATATAGCCTATATAAACCCTGAAAGTTATTTCAAATATTAAAGTTACATTGTTTTAATCAGATGAGTAATTTTGGGTATTACCTTCTTTATTTAAAATTAAAAAAAAAAATTTTCTCTATATAATAAACATTAATATAGATGATACAGAAAACGGAATATTAATGACACCAACTGCATGCATATGAATAATACACCATGGAGTACGTAATTAACTTTCATATAACTTTTTTTTACATTGACTATAATATAAATATATCATATCTGTATTTATATTTATATCAAATCGTGATGCTTGACTACCCTTCAAACATTTGCTATCGAATCTGTTACTTAAACGTAACAGCATGAAGTGCAAAACTATCATTATGATAATCCATTCTTTTAAGAGAAATATCACCGCTCGGGAAGAAACGAGCAACTACGTTAATATTTACTAGACGAAACAATTTACATTTTGCTATTGTTACTTAACAAATTTGCGCGTCGCTTTTGTCACATTTTGTGTAGTCTTATAATTAATTTTTTAGTGACTTCATCGATGTTGTCTCTGATATTAAACATTATAGAAAAAAGTTTAAAATTCGATACTAATGTATTTGTTTTTGTAAAATTTACCAAATAATATTCAGATGTATTAAAGAAGTTCCTTGTTAGAAAATGTGTCCAAAATTACACTACCAAATGTTTGCAGGGTACTTACTTCAACTTGTAATTCTGGTTAAAGATACTATTAAATATTTATTTGTTTGGTATTTATGTACATTTTTGTATGCGTTGAGTTGCAAGTTTTCAGTAAATTCTCAATAATCTATTCATGTGCTTAAAACACAATTGAAGTGAAAACATTTTGAATTTTAAAAGGTGTTCAAGTGTAATATTTGATTTCTTTTGTTCATCGGCTGATGTTCAAGCATCAGTACATTATTGGTAATGGAATTATGTAAAATTTATGCGTAACAAATGAAATATATGTTGCAAAGTTCTAACTTTACAAAACAAGTGGGAAAAATATGTTCTTTTGTAATATTATAATAAACGGGAAAAACAAATACAAGATTAGCAAAAAGGTTTAATGTGGAGCCGTAAAGTTTTATTTTTTAAGCAAACATAATATGTGTTTTTTTCCTACAATCATTTCAACTCCACTGGTATTTGAAATCTTTGAAACAAATCTGATATTGATAGTCATCTCTATAGTTAAATCGTTGACAGGTAATAAGATCAATGGAAATAAGGTGAATTAACTTTATTTTCCACCATGTAGGAAGAATTTTGTCCTTTGGGCTTATCGAAGAGTGGCTTGGCTGAGTAAAGTTTTTGCATAGTCGGCCTTTGGACGGGTTTAAGGGTTCTTTCCTCCCGATATATCGAAAAGCGCTGATTTCCCACCATGCACTCTGGTTCCAAAACAATTTTTTTTACATAAATTCTAACAACATTATTGCAGATGGGTAATAACTAGTGTACGTTGGTGAAGTAAGGTCAGGCGAACTATAAGTCGATAGATAGTGGGAGACGTATTCGAATGAAAGTGAGTGACTACTTCTCGTCCGATTAAGTTTTGTTTCGATATCCTGGGACAGGCTGTTAGTCTAAAAAAAAGTTAACAAATAAATGTCTTAAACAAACATGAAAAACACATATCTAGACTTTTTTCATACCCCATTCGCTGTTGTATACCATTCACCAACACACCAAAAACTCAGGATTGAACAAACATACTCGTATGAAAAACTCAACGTCGAAATGCCGTCTCATTTTTGTTAGTTATTGAATTCTACTCATTTTAAAAATTAAAATTTCGAAATAAAGCTTGGTGGGTATTTTCTAAAACTATAAGGGAATTAAAAATTTTTATGTGATTAAAATAAGTTTTTATTTGCTTTTCTACTAATAATCAACATATTTTTAATATCGATTCATTGGAAGCAATCAATGAAAATGTAGTTCCATAAAAATTACTCCCATTTTTTTTTACTGGGAAGGCAAACAATTTATTAAATTTCAACAGGTAAGAACTAATTTCCTAGCAGCCATGTGAAGCTTGGCTTTCATGCCACATATACATATAAGCTTCTCCCGTTGATGATAAAATGTGTACACAAAAGTTGTATGTCCACAGTAAAAACGTGTGCCTGTGTGGGGTTTGTAGAAACTGATGTTAAAGCTGGAGAAATTGAATTTCTTCCTTTCTTTTCAGCCACAATAAAATTGCGCTTAGTTTTTACAAATACTATTGACTTTTATGGAAAAATCGTACCTTATGACACTTTATCCGTTTTAGTCAGTATCCACTGTTCACATTTTTTTATTATTTTCTTAGCATAACTACAATGGATTATTATTAAGAAAAACTACAATTGGTAGAATGTAAAGTCTGTTGTAAATGTGCAATTATGTTTCAAATATCCCCTGATCGTTTATTATACACTTTGCAATAAAAGAAAATTGAAAAAGAAAAAAAAATAACATAAATAAATATTCCTTTTTATTTATGTATGTGCATGCTTTTGTAATACATTGAAATACACGCACAATATCATTTAACAGGACAATGAGGCTCATGCATGTCTGGCGCTTATATCCACAATTACAATCAACAGTCAGTCAAACTTAAAGTTTCAACAATAAAACTGTGATTTCCAAATATGAAAGGCACAAATATTATTGTTTGAATTGTTGTTCCCTCGTAATATTTTTCTCTTTTTTTTTTGTCATACAACAGACTTCCTTCCGTTGTTCGAAAAGTCGAACAATCAAAATGAGTTTAACAATTTCACTTATTTTGTTCCCATTTATTTGTAACATGAATCCGTTTTCAGACATATTTTATATATGAGTTTACAATGCGGACAAAGGCAAGTTACAGACAAAAGCATATGTATACATTAGACTGGCTCAAGAATGTATGGCATTTGCAGATGTATTTTTTTTTGTCTCTACAAGGCCGCCTGTGTTCCATTCATCAAAAGAAATATGCATAATAAAAATTTAAACAATCAATTCATATTTAGATTTCGGCAGAACTTTTATTTTTGTGTATTAATTTACACACATACAGTTCATAGTGTAGTATTATATTTCTTTGTTGATATTAATATTAATTTCTGTATGTTCTTACAGTTTATTTATTAAGTTCCGTCATTGTCAATAGTTTTCCTACTCTTACTTATATCGTCCACTTGTTTTATGTGTATGTTAAAGCGAAAATAGCCATCACCTTCCTATTTATTGCCAATATAGTTATACTTATTTGCAACGTACTTTTTCGCAAATTAATATTTTACTATCTAGTAAAACATGTTTTATTAAAAAATATTGACTATGGATGGTTATTACCCAGTTCAATGCATATCATCATGGGATCTGTACCCAAAATCTCACAGAAAAACTAGAGATTTTATGTTAAACTTCAAATCATACACAGAAAAAACTAAATTTCATTTTCTGCAAAGGAATTCAATGAAATAGTAAATATTTTGTTTATGAGCGGACCTTCAAACGAATTTGTAAATATAGACAAAAATACCTCAACAGTTTCATTGAAAAAAACGTGTTTTTTTTTCAGTGAACAAATTGTTTAAATCTATAAAACAATTTAGTTAAAAAATATTTACAAATTATAGACAAAGCAATTTACTAAATCAAACAAAAATATTCACTGGCTTTTCTGAAAAATGTCGAACAATATTTGTGTCTTAATTTAATAAACAATTAGTCTAAAAATGCTAACAATTATTAAGCAAAATAATTTACTTAATCAAACAAAAATATAAAAAAAATTTTTTTTTTGTCTGTGTCATCATCATCATCCATTAATCCTTTGTGAGATTTCACTTTGTTAAATGTGTTCAAGTCTGAATGTTTATCTAAATACTCTAAAAAAATGAGTGAGAATTAATGCAACGACATTAAATAATCGATTCACTCAAAAATCTTTTGTAAACAAACTTGGTACAATTGCATTCCTCTTGCTATGATTGTTGTTGTTGTTGTTATTTGTATGTATGTCGTCATCGGGGTGGTTTTTCACGACACAGTTTTTATTGTTGTTGTTGGTGTTTGCGTTCTAAATAAAAGTCAAACAAACAATTCATAGATTATGGACAGAACATTTACTGAAAATTAAATTTATTTTAGACAAACTTTTGTTTGAAAATTTTTTGGCGATAATTTTTGCTGTGTCGGAATAAGAAGTTCAAAAACAATATCAAAGCTTTAATACGAACTCTATAACTAATCATGTGTATTATTTTCCACTACTTCGCTCATAGCTAGGTTTCTTAGGTTTCTGACAACTATTTACGAACAGTCAGGCTTCTATGTTTTCTATGATCTATGTATTTGTCTATGACTAGGACCTTGTCACTATTGTCGTTGGATGGCAAACGCTATGTAATGCTCAGTGTTGTCAAAAATATTTTAACTTTTGTCCCTCCATTTAAAGAATGAAGTCCCCAAAAATCCTCATTTCAAAAAGAAAAATCCCCAAATTTGAACCCAAAATAGTTTTGTGAAAAGTTATTGGAATAAAAATGTTACAACACATTTGTTAATCCGGCAGCTTTTTTATCGATCCTCTTAGCACGTAAAAAAAATTATGAGGCCGTCAAGGTGATGTAGAAATGTTTCTTTAAAAACAATTTGACAAAAAATTATATTCAAAGAGAAAACTAAATAAATGAGAAATAATTTGTTGTTTAAGTGTGTTGACATTTAATTGCTTTGTTGATAGGTGAAACTGGCGGTTCTGCTCTTGTTGTTGTTTATTTTGATTGTTTGTGTTGTGTACATGTAAATTGTAGGCTGTGTACATGTGAACTGTCGGCTATTTAGCCGACGAGCGTCGTGGGCCAGTTCAAGCATCACCTGCCTCTGATATAAGCCCACTTTAAGCGCGCGAAGCGGGCGGTCACTTCTACTTTTTAGCATAAGGCTGCAGGCGTATGAGTAATGTGATAGTACATACTATCATATTATTCATACATCTCGTGACTATGTACTGTGTATGTGTGTAGTAAATACTAGAGTCCGACCGAAACCAATTCGTTGAGGTCGAACACGAACCGAATTTAATAATCGGCCAAAAAGCCGATTATTCGGTCGAATCCGAAACTTACCGAAACTTTTTTAGCATTAACTAATATTGATATTAATAAAAACTCATAAGAATTAAAAAGTTTTTAAAAAGATGGAACAACAAAATAATTTATTACAGTGAAACTTCGATATAACGAATTCCAAAGGGATCCAAAAATACTTCGTTACAGCTATTGCTTCGCTATAAATATAATCAGCAAAGCCTTGATATAACGAAATTTTAAGAAATACGAATATAATTTGCTATAACTATAGTTTTCTTTGTCTAAATTTTATTCTTACTTCGTTGTATAGAGGCTTTTCTACGAGTACTTCGTTGTATAGAGGCTTTACAAATGCGCTTGCAAATACATTTCGACTTCGCTGTTTTTATAAAGGGACTTTACCATTCAGTACTTATTCTGATTTCGTTATATTGAGACATTTGAACGATTATTTCGCTATTTAGAGGCTTTTTTGCTCAGAATTTGTTCGTTATAGCTATAGTGTATTTTTGTATGAAAACTTTGCAATAACGAGGTTTTCTCGAGGGACTCAATAAAAACATATGTTATATTGAGTTTTTTGCTATAACAAAGTTCGTTATATCGAAGTTTCACTGTATTATAAGAATAAGAACTTATTTACTTTTTTTACGAGTATTTTTACATAATATATACAGTTTCAGTTACTTTTTGCTAAACAAGAACACCAATCAAAAAGTTGGGTCGGTATAACTAAAATGATATACTAAAGTGAAATTTTTTACTTATATTCGACACTATATATATATATATATATATATATATATATATATATATATATATATATATATATATATATATATATATATATATATATATATATATATATATATATATATATATATATATATATATATATATATATATATATATATATATATATATATATATATATATATATATATATATATATATATATATATATATATATATATATATATATATATATCTGCGGCGTCTGTTTTGTGACCGCATTTCAAACCAATAATATATATCGTTACCTGAAACGCAAAAGGTCCTAACTAAAATCTGCGTTATTTTATAGGAGAAGCCAAAAACATAATAAATGTAATTTTGACTTTGCGCTATATTTTGTGAGCCGTAACAATTAGACGCTTCAAACTCTCACAGTATGTCTATTATTATGGCTACTACATATAACAAAACGAAATAAAGCTAAAAATCAAATGGGCTATAGACAAATAATGTTACTGACGGGGTCTGTTTCCTTTTTTGATTTTGTCTAATAAAATCGCTATTTTTATTCGTAGAAGCCTGAATTTGTTTACAGTGATATATGATGGTGAGATACATCGGAATTTTTAAAAACATCGATTATTATATTTTGTTAGTTAGGGCATTTTGCGTTTTTTGGTAACGACATGTATTATATACCAATGGACAGGAAGATAAACGAAAATAATAAATTTTTGTACGAAATGCTAAGCTCATTGCATTAGAAACAAAACGCCCATCGAGTTTTTCAAATGTATTAACAAATTACATATATTTCATATAATTAATCTGGCTTTTAATTCTTAGCCAACCGCTCAAAAAAGTGAGCAGGGATACAGATTTTCTAAAAATAGTGAAATTTTCGGAAGCATTTTATTTACCTGCATGAAAATAGTACTAAACTTAATTTCTTAATTTTTATTTCTTTAGTATTTATTAGAAAACATAGCAATCCTCATATGTTTAAAAAATTGTAACGAGCATTTTTTATGAATTTGTAACTAAAAAAAATATAAAATGCGAATTTCCAATTTTCAGGGTAAAAGTGTATACGTATGAGTAATACGATAGTACGTACTACCCCTACGGTAAATGGAACTGACACAAACCAAGTCACGTGACCGGTCCCCAGGTGGTAGGGACCAGTCGGAGTTCTAACACTTCCTATGAAGCGGACCAGCCACTTTTACATGGGGATGGCCTAGGATGGGGTTAAGTGATACTTTGTATGCACCTTGTAACTTGTCTCTGAACTATCTTATGGAGTCCTAATCGGTGTAGAACCATATAGATATATATATATATATATATATATATATATATATATATATATATATATATATATATATATATATATATATATATATATATATATATATATATACATATATATATATATATATATATATATATATATATATATATATATATATATATATATATATATATATATATATATATATATATATATATATATATATATATATATATATATATATATATATATATATATATATATATATATATATATATATATATATATATATATATATATATATATAAATATTATTTCAAAATTCAGCTGTAATTATCGATTTATGTTTCTTTATTGTTACAATTCCAAGTAGAAATTGTAATTTATTTTTAAGCGGTGTCTTTGAAAGGATTCGCGCCGACAACCTCCGGCATGACAGGCTAGTACACTACCTTCTCGACCACAGGGGAACTTATATTTCAATGTTATAAATACCAGTTAAGCTGGAGTTAATATCTGAATATAGTTACGGAACAGGTTCCTGAGTGGCATGGCAATCTCATTGAAGAGAGACAATTAATATTATATAGATACTATGTGAGAGGCCTTAGATCCAGGTGAATCGAATTTGTTCAGTGCCGTTTACTACAATTCTAGCCGGAGTACCAACTAAATTTGCTGAAAATGGTTAATATGTGACCATTTACACAATATGTCTTTTTTTGCCATTCTTTACTCCGTATTTTTGGTACCAGTCTCATTTTCTCAAGTCATAGCACGAGTACTTTTGGATCATTTGTCACCAAAATTTTCCGCAGGGACCATATTACTCATACGTAAACAATTTTGCCCTACATAATTTAAAATTCGCATTTTCTTCACATGTTTCTTTTTTCTTTTGTAATTAAATATTCATTAAAGAATACACCTTCATTAAAATGTTTTCAACATAAAAGGATTGCTATGTTGTTTAATAAAAAGTAAAGAAATAAAAATTTTAAAATTAAGTTTAGTACTATTTCAATGCAGGTAAATAAAGCACTTCCAAAATTTTAACTTTTTTTTTTGAAAATTTGCTCTTGTGTCCACATTTTGAGCAGGCGGGCAACTATAAAAAGCCATATTAATTATATTAAATATATCTAATAACGATTGAAAGGAAATGTGAAAAACTCGATGGGTGTTATTTTTTCTTAAGCCATGAATATAGAATTTTGTAGAAAATTGTTTCCAATACTGTGGCGTGCATGCTTTAATCGATTTAAATTATCAACTTTAGTCATTTAGAAAATATTTTAGTTGTGAAATTTTTTTTAGAAAAACGTCAAACAGTTAAGCTATATTTTTAGAAAAATCTAGCCATTTTTCAACTCTTATTTCAAAGTCTTGAATTAGATTATTTTTCACGACTACATGAATTGTGATAACTAAAAATTGTTTCTGCGTATTATCAAGGATTGTGTTAAAAATACTAAAATATTTTTTGTAACTTTGGCTATGCTATTACCGAAGACATTTATGAAATAGGGAACAAAGTCGAAGCCATAAACCAAAATTATTATTATCTTTGAAAATATTAAAATCTTTGAAATTTTTGAAGAATTGCTAATAAAATGAAGTGTGTTATCTTTATCTTTTCATACGCTTTACAACATTAAATTCATTCACAGAAAAAGTAAATATTTAACAACGGTAATTTTCGAAAACTGCATGAAATTCAATCAAATCTGCATTTGATTCAAATATAATGTTTGTTGAAATAAATTTGTTTAAACAATCATTAGGGGAAAACAAAAATATTTTCAAAATTTTTTTATCAAATATAGAACAAATCTTTATCGCAGAAAATTAAAAAAAATTTGTTCATGAATTATTACATTTACATAGAAGAGTAATTAAATAATTTTCTTCTGTGTTAAAATCTGATGATATTTGCAAAAGTTATGAGGTCAACAAAAGGTAGACAGCTTTGACACCCTCTAGCTCATCACTGTATTTCTCAACAAAATGAATGAATGGTCAAAATGAAAATATTCTTAAAGCATAGGGCCTCCTCTATAATTTTTACAAAATTCGTTTTGTCATCGGATCGCTCGTTTCAAAGATAAAGATAAAGGCGTGTTTTAATGCTTATAAAAAAAAACTTGAAAAATCCCGCGTATAAGGGAAATATTTTTTAAATGGAGTTAACTTATATTCCTGTATCATGCCTGCAACCATGAGCACAAAGCCAAAAATTTTAAAATTTTATTTAGTACTATTCTTTTTATTTTTTTAATTACAAATTTTAAAACTGTGTCACTACTTATTATACCCTACACAGACACAATGGGAAAAAGCATATAATAAAATAAATTTGAATTGAACTTCATTTAGTTCAGCTTCAAATTAAATGTACTTTTATGACATAAAAATCAACAAGTATGTTATTTTTACAGACTTTTCGACTTACATTCGTTTAAGGCAAAGGAAACAATTTACGAAACAATTTAAATTGTATGTTAAACTGTTCAGTATGCATAAAATTGTTATTTTCTGTTTGTAATTGTTCATTTCATTTCATATACAGGGTATCCCATGAATCAACGTTAAGGCGAAATCTTGTAATAGGGCAAGTGTTAAGTGCTCTGAAAAAAGTTAGAAAAAAAATCTATGTCACTTATTTTAAATGGGTTTTTCTCCAGCCAATGCCAGACAAAATATTTGTTTCAGCAGTTGATTCTTTAGTTGTCTACGTCTGAGAGCAAGAGTGTCCATCCTTCTCAGCCGAGAGTGACACATCTAAATTTTTATGAATTCGCTTGTTTCTGGCATACCATGAGGCTGCTGTAGTCGTACGGAGTATTTTATTTTGTCGCCTTTGAATTTTTCTTACATTTGATGCCAAGGCAGTGCCCCATAACTGGATACCGTAGAACTATATTGGTTTTAGAATGGAACGTTTACAATCTAGGCTTAGAGTAAAGTTCCTTCCAATGTGCTCATTCATTTCAGCTGCTTTAAATTTCATTTGGGTCACCTTTACATTTATGTGGGACTTCGATGTTAGACGACGATCTAGATGAACATCGAGATATTTCACTTGAGTGTGTTGAGGTATAGTTTGGTTATTGATTTGTATAGGTGGAGAGGTTTCTCTGCACAACGTAAAAATATTTTGTAGATATATTCGTTCGTTAATTTTTATGCCCCATTGTCCTAGCCATTATTCCAACTGAGTGTCGACATTTTTGTTCGTTAATTTATATCCTCCATTGTTCTAGCCATTTTTCCAACTAGTGTATATACTCTTGCAGTTTGCGGGAAGCTTCTTGATGGATTTTGTGAACACTTAGAATAGCTGTATCATCAGCGAATGTTGATGTGTGTATGTTACTGCTTACCGGCAAGTCAGAGGCATATATCAGATATAATACAAGACCGAGGATTCTGCCTTGCTGAACTCCGGCTTCAATTGGTTCAGTTTATGTATTAAACCTGCGCGCCATACTTTATCAAATGCCTGAGAAACATCGATGAAGAGCGCAGAACAATATTTCTTTTCCTCGTAGGTCTTTCTAACCACATTTACGAGTCTATGTGTTTGTTCAATCGTGGTGTCTTGTCTCCTGAAACCGAATTGAGGATCTGGAATGCATCCAGTACCATTAAGTATGGGTGTTAGCTTACACAGAAGTAGCTTTTCAAATAGTTTTGACATGTTAGACAAAAGGCTTATAGGCCTTAGGATTAAATCTTCGTATGATCTTTGCATGGCTTACGTATCATGATAATCAGAGAAACCTTCCATTCTGCAGGATAGCACTTGAGGCGCAAAATACTGTTTTGCAGTAAGGGTAGCTCTGAGAGCGTTTTATCGCTTAATTTATCAGCGCCTGAAGTTTTTTTTTAATTTAAGCTAGCAATACAGTGTTAAATCTCACGAATATTGAACCGCAAGGTAACATCTGGTACAGCGAGGATTGGTGACTGCTCAACTATAGTATCAGACGTATTTGGAGTAAATACTTTCAGCAACTGGTTTACAAACAGAGTATCTTTTTCAGCGTCAGTTCTTACCTAGTCTTCATTTGAATATCGCAATGGAGGCTTATATATCACTGGTCCTTTGAGGCCCTGGACTATTTTTTGTATTTCAACCAATTTATACGTGTTGTTGTCATCGTTAAATCACAAGTGGGTGAAGAAGTTGTATGTGAATATATAGTGATAATAGTTGGTGAGTGATCTGAGGACAAATCTAGAGATGCTTCAACTTGAATAATTTCGCTGGGCACACCCTTTGCCACTCCAAAATCAATAACATCAAGTATTTTTCGGCGATCTGTTGGCCAGTAAGTTGGCTGCCCACTTGATATAACATTCAAACGAATTTTTGAAATTGTGTCAAACAAAACGCGACCCTTTGGCGTGATGAGGCGAGATCCCAAGAACGTGTGCTTAGCGTTGTAGTGACCGGCGACCAAAAAGCGTGGGCCTAGTGGATTAAAAAATCTACTATATTGATTTTCTGTAATAAAGTTCCTGGCAGAAGAGTAAATTGATGAAATCGCCAGGTTTTAATGAACAGCTTCTATGCAGATGTTAGTTGCTTGGAGACAGCGTTGCCATAATATTTATTTTAAAAACTGTAAATTTAGAAGAAAAAAACTGATTTTCAAGTGAAAAAACTGCTCAAACGCTAAGGACCGGATGGATGCACAATAATGTCAAGTTGGTACGTTTTACCATCTCGGAAGCCTCATTGGCAATAGTTAAGAAAATATGACTCTCCAAATTTACAAATTTTTTAATTAATTAAAAAGGAAGTGCTTGAGTTGAAATATGGGATATTTCTCATAAAATTACTAATATTACCCAGAGAAATTGGTGTTTTCCGAATCAACCTAAAAACGTAAGTAAAGCAAAATTCAATAAATAAAGTAATGAAAAGATTTGCTTCTGTTTTTAAGATATTGTTTTATTTGAAGTGTACGTACAATCTTTTATTTAGTTAATGCAGTTCCTTCGCCAAAAGAAAGTGTTGTTTTTTCTGTAAATTACTAAAATTTCGCTAAGAGCTCTGAAAAAATTCGTATGGCTTCAAGTTCTATGGTGTCTACCGTTTGATTTGGTATATTTTTGTCGAGTTTTATTTCATAGTCATTCTATAAGAGATCGAATTATTTCAATGAAGAAGGTATGCAACTTGTTTTTTTTAACTAAGGCAAGGCGAATTAATATTAATACAGGACGTGTTAAGAGCACAGTATCTTGTTGTTATTTTTGCGTATGAACTCAACTTGCAAACAATAATAGCAAACTCCATATAAAAAAGTACAACTTTCGTAGACCTCAATTTATGTGAATTCCCTCTTGCTGTTTGAAAAAGTATGTACTGGCAAACCTTTGCACTGTTATGTTAAACAAAATGGTAAAACTATGGCTTCAAAAATTGGAACTAAAATAGCAAAATTAAAACTGTTGATTTAAAAAAGGTAGTAATATGTAGTTATAATTTAGTTAAAAGATAATACTGGCTGACTGCCAGTGGCCTGATTTTCAAAGAAAATCTTACGTTTTGCCAAACGACGTACTTTAAATTATTTCTACTCCCGACTTTAAGTGGCCGCGTTGAAAAAAGTTCCAATAAATCTATCCAATAGATATCTATCTATCCAATAGATCTATCCAATAAATCTATCTATTATTTTTAAGTAAAAAAAGTTTTTTATTCGTTATCCGAACGTTTTTTTTTTCAATTTAAACATGAAAACGTTCGAATAATGACTAAAGAAAATGTATTTACTTAAAAATAATATATGGATTTGTTGGAAAAAAAATATTTTTTTTCACAGTTTGGAAAACAAATCGACCAAGGATTATACATACCATTTTGGAATTCGGGATAAACGCGCCAACTTTTGATGTGACTTGCCATAAGTACTTAGTACATTTTTTTCAACACGGCCGGTTAAATTTGAGAGTAGTAATAATTTAAAGTACATCGTTAGGCAAAACTTAAGGTTTTCGTTACAAATCAGGCCACTGCATTATGTATTTTTAAATGTCATTTACAGAAGGATATCTCACAATAATATAGGAGAAAAAAAAGAAAAATGAAGATTTGTAGTCACAGTAATAGTAAGATCATCACAGGATGATTATTTTTTAAATGGAAACACCTTTTAAAATAAGTGATATAGATCTTTTTCGGAGCAGTCACTACTTGCCTTATCATCTGCTTTCGGCTTAACGTTGATTTATGGGACACCCTGTATATTATTTTTCATTATTTGTTGACTGTTTATACTGCTGGCTGCTTATATCCGTTTCCGCTTGAATAGCTTTTCATTCAGTGAATACCAGAATAAAAAAAATGCTAAAATCAATTTAATACATTTGTAAAATTGCATCGAGCGAAAATGTGTATCATCATGCATCCCTTGCGAAAATAAAGAAAGTTAAGTAGATAGAACGGCCTAAGTGACTCAGTTTCTATCGAAAATTTTAGTAGCTTAAAGAATTTTTCACTTTTTATATTGTCTTAAAACGGGCCATGACTTAAATCTACTCATTTTTTATGACTTAGCATATGCTAGCAGGTTGCCTAGAAATGAGGTGGTATTGTACCTATCAAGAACTTTGTCCTCATATTGGTCTTAGTAATCTTTACGGCTCAAATTTTTGGATGGGAACTTAGCCTTATTTTCAAATTTTAGTTTTTTGCGGATCTCATTTCTTTTCTAAGCTTTTATTTGGTACAATACCTATCAATACAATTTCCCATAATTTCCTAATTTCCCATTAGAGTGTAGCTCATATGAGGTACGCCTTCTTGTTACGCGATCAACTTATTATTTGAAATAATGCATTTTGTTTTTGCTAAGAACATTTTCAGGAGCATTTACAATCGAAATCCAAAAAAAAATTTGGGCCATATACAAGTGGAATCCTAGTGCACCTAGATAAAAAGTTATCGTTTTTTATTTTGCTTTTAGCTCTCTAGCCGTAGTGAAAGGTGCTATACAAATAAGGGACACCTTACTTTTCCACCAAGATCTACCTCTGTACTGAATTTCAGCTATCTGAGTATAGTGGAAGTGCTCCATAAAAATAAGGGGCTCTTTTGTCTCTCTAGATGAAAAAGTCCATTTTCAGATTTGTCTTAGAACATTCTTGCCAAGACTTACGTGTTTACCAAATTACAGATGAATAGCTATAGTGGAAGTGTCCCGTACGAATAAGAAGCACCCTAATCCCCCTAGATGAAAAGTGCACGTTTTTAGATTTGTCTGATTATTTTCTCACTATGACCTACCTGTATACCAGATTTCAGTTTTCTAGATATAGTATGGAAGTGTCCCATACAAATAAGGCTCACCGTAGGCCTCCCCACATAAAAAGTGACTGCTTTCAGCTTTTTCTGGTTAATTACTTTAATGGTTCGGCCTCCATACAAAATAAAAAAGTTGATCCAGTCACCCCCTACGATTAAAAATTAGTTGAAAACAATTCCAAATATATTATATTTTAATTTTTTGCCACGCCTCTATATACAGCCCTTTTAATTTTTTGTACACTGTGTCGCTATTTGTAGTCCGATCATAACATATTGCACATCGTTATTCATGGCTTGCCTATGGCTTCATTTTTGCTTTTGGTGACTTTTTAATCCGACACCAAACTCTGGACGCCAGTTATGCCATCTCGGATCCTTCCCCCCTAATTTCCAATTTTTTGCACATAGCAAGAAAGCCCTTCTAAGATTTAGTATGTGCAGCCTTTAATATACTCACTTTTATGCCACGCCCAAAAAGTAAGACCCATTTTTCTTTTACAAATATACATTCAATTAAAATAAGTCGATCAACATACAAAACAAACAAAGTGCAGCAATCGCGCCATAGAATGAAAGTTTCTAGAACTGTAAAAAAGAGTTTTTGCCACGCCCTATATAAGGTCGGATCTCCGCCATATAAGGTCGGATCTTATCGTATCGCATATCGTTTTGTATGACTTGACTATGGCTTAAATTTTTTCTCTGGTGACTTTTTAAACCGACATAATATTCTGGGCGCCACTTATGTGATCTGTGACTATTTCCACTAATGAGCAATTTTTGAACGTGGAAAGTTAGACCTTTTAAAACTTTGTATGTCTAGCTTTTAATACACTTACTGTTATGTAATGCCTCATACTTAAGCCCATTTTTCCTTTAAATATACATATGTCGAGCGCTATTTTCGATTTAATTGTTTTCCATTTCCACATCTCTTGTCCTTTTTAAGGGACTTCACATTTTTGAGAATACTTATTTTAATTTTTGCTTTCATATTAATACATAAAATTTTTTAGCAATAGTGGTACCAAATAAAAGGGAAGGCTCTGAAGAATTTTGTAACAATATTTCCTTCATTTGCCTTTAACAAAAAAAGTGTCTTCGAAAAATCCTTTTCATCAAAAAACCTTTTAAGAATTTATTTTGTAGCCTTAAGTTAATTCTATTAGACCTAAAAAGTTTGTAATTTTCTCTCTCTTAGAGCTCTACCTAAGTCAGAGCGTTGCGTTCAACGCTATTCACATATTACGTAACGTCCCAAACGGGGTGGGGTTAAAAATACGTAATATGTGAATAGCCCTTAGCAACAGGATACGATTTTACTATACATTCTAACAGATTATTTTTCCACTACGTTTTGCTAAAAAAAACTTACATATTAATATGAAAAATATATTAAAATAATCATTCTCAAAAAATGTAAAGTCCTTAAAAATTCACAAAAGATTTGGAAGTGAAAACCGAAGTATGCAGTTTACCTACTCTTAGTCTCTAGATTAGTTGATATATAGTGGCTTTTATGCCAAGGACATCGAAGAAAATTTGAAGAACAACTGAACAAAAATTTAAAAGATGTCCTTGGAAACATTTTTTCTAATATTTTCTTCAAAATATTTAATTGATTGTTTTGCAATATATTCAAAAATTTATATTATCATTAAATAAACTCTAAAATGCACACATATTTTATGTTTTTATCGCTCTCGGCTTAAAATCGATTTTTATTTTTTATAAAATAATGTTTTACATACAATTTTTATAAAAATTAATTGTGTGCCGGGAAAAAACAATCACAGCTCTTGTACTAAGAGAGATAAAGTCACAAAATTCCGAAATCTTATAGAGTTAATTTAAGGCTACAACAAATAATTTTTAATACATTTTTTTAGTGAAAACTTTTCAGGATATGGAAGGATATATTTTTAAAACAAAATTTTTTTAATATTTTTATTGAGGGGAACTGAGGTAAATACTTTTATAAAACTCTACAGAGCCTTCCCTTTTATTTGGTACCGAGTTTGCAAAAAAAAAATATTCGATACTAATATTAAAAAAATATATATTTCTACGTAATTATTATTTGAACTGAAAATGTGTATAAGTCTGAAGTTATTATTATTCAGCTTAAGTTCACAATAATTGAATTAATGAAATTAGTAGTACTAATCCGTTCTGCTAGTCTGATTAGATATTCTAATATTCCACTCTTAAAAATAATTTTAATTTACATTAATTCAATTATTGTGAACTTAAGCCGAATAATAATAACTTCCGACTTATTAAAAAAAATATTTAAAAAAAAGCATTCTTGAAAAATTTTAAGTCCTTT
Source organism: Panzeria rudis (assembly GCA_956483635.1). NCBI lineage: Eukaryota > Metazoa > Arthropoda > Insecta > Diptera > Tachinidae > Panzeria > Panzeria rudis. The sequence goes on along the minus strand of OY101451.1, from coordinate 30,506,972 downwards.
AAAAATTACAAAAGATGAGGATTTTGTCTCTAGATTAAGGGATATATAGTGGTGTTTCTGCCAAATAGAAAAAATTAAAATTTGTCACGCAGTGTTATGCCCCTTTTTATTTTATTTTACAATTTCACATCAATTTTCACAACAATTGTTACGTTTTTATATCTTTTAGTAAAAAAGCATTTTATTATTTTCTACAGGGTCGTTGAATTGCAATAAAAATAAAACACATATATATAATTTCATAAATCAACTTTTCGGTAACACTGTTTATTTAATACTTAGCTCCAACAAATATATGGACGTAAACCTAAACGCGATGCTACCACTCACTATTCTTAGCGATATTTACTCGTCTATGTTCAAAAATAAACTCTGGCTACGATATTAGCAGAAGCACAACTCGTAGACAACTAGTACTCCGTAAAAAACGCGACTAGTCCATACATGCGTGTAAGAACTACTCCATAATGGACCAGGACCAGTCCAAACGTATGCAATAGACGTGGTCCATTTAACACTACGATGTCCTAGGACTAGACCACGTGGTCCAGCCTTGCATTACATCGAACTAGCCCAAAAACTAGTCCATGTAACTACTCCATGGAGCACCTACAGGGGCTAGTTTTGAAACTACTCTATGTTACTACTACATGGATTACAAACAGAAAATTTATTTTCATTTTGCAGTCTACATAAATGATTTTCCCTCTCGGCTTTAATAAGTCTCCTTTTATGACGTGGACTACACTGCATTTTTGATTTTTTTATAAACCAAACTCACTTTTATTATTTTTCCCTTTTACCAAAAAAACATTCATTATAACCACAAGTGAACTTTTGTGGCATCAGAGCTACCACGCTGCTGGTAATTGATGGCATTTTATTATATAACATCTTTGGCAACACTACATTTCGTGCCAATACATGCACATTTGTTTGAACTTGGTCCATAGATGCATTACATAGGACCATTTTGTATCTAGTCTATATCAAATAAAATGGATCACGTAGACCAATAATTTTTGCAGGGTAAGCTGAAAATGTTCCGAACAAAGTTATTTCTCCCCTTTTCTATCTCTCTCTCTCTCTCTCTCTCTCTTTCTCTCAAGAAGAAAGCCGTCAAACTACATGTAAAAAAAATTCGTCCGGACAAAAATTTTGTTCGGAAACAATGGGTGAATCCAGCTTTACGCATCTCTTGTACTGGCACCATTATTTATACTTCTTAAAGCCTAATACGCACATCTGGTTGAAATTCAGGCTGCCATAAAAAGTATGTTAAAAAAAACAAACTGAAATTCAGGTTTGTAAATTTCTTAAAGAATTTCCGTTTCCTAGTACGCAGTTCCCATTATTATTATGACATTTATTGTCTATTACAGACATGGTATAACAATAAGTAGAGAATTTTTCCGTCAACCGAAACAAAAATTAATGTTCATATAATTGTTTGGTCCCGGAATTTTCGACATTTCCTATTTTTCGTACATTGTATTAATTTTTGGTGTTTTTGTGTGCTATAAATAAAAAATTATATACATATTTATGTGTATGCAAACTAAATTCTGTACAGAATTCTACACAACTATTTTTCCGTGTACACATAAATGCAAAACTCCAAACCTGAATTTCCATAAGAGCTGCGTACTACGCTTAACAGGTGATCTTGATTAGTCTGATACGTTGTCGTTAGTATTTGTAGATGTTTCCGGAAAGTTCCGTTTCCGCTATTTTGAATTCCATCAGCTGTGAACTGCCTGGCAGCGCTGTGATTTTGACAGCCACAGGCAGTGCTGTATTTTAGTGTTACTAAACATAGTCTTTGAGGCAGTGACACTAATTTTACAAATGGCTACTTAAGAAAGAAGTGCATTATCTTAGTCAAAACAAAGTATACTTTAGTAGTTTAAGACCAGTATTTTGTATAGCAATACTGGTTCTAAATTCTTAAAGTATACTTTGTTTAGGACTATGAATATGCGCCAATGTTATTTAGTAACACAAACTCGTCATACTCGAAAATAATTTTCTAATTTTTAGTTGGGTTTGCTATTAAAGCGTGTTTCTTTGTTTTTTTATACTATAATTTTTTTCGAGCTTTATCCGAAAATCTTATATATTTCAAATTAAATTTAACATTCACTTGATTTCACCCTGCTGCATATTTATTGCTTACTCTGCTCATATAAGTCTTCTTTCCTTCTACGCCTACATATATATTAAAATGTCATTTGCAATGTTCCTGACAATGCGATTATTATGCTACTAGTCTGTGACAAATTTTTTGTGGTAATTAAAAACTTGTTTGTCTTTTTTTACTTAAAACTCATATTTGATATCTGGTTTCACGGCAGCCATCATCTGCATCACTTCCATCATTGTAATTAGCATAATCATCGTTTTATGAGAACTCTCATATGGATGGTTAAGTGGAAAGAAATTCCATTTTTAGTTGTTGACTATTTGTAATGCACTAAAATTGGAATGGTTTTAAATTGTATTTCAGCTTTAGCTGCATTAATTTAAAAATTGCATTAGCGTAAGTAATGGCGTAAACAATGCTTAATTTATTACCAACCTGGAAGACAAAAATCCTGCCACAGTGGGTCATATTGTTTTTTTTTTTTTGTAGCAAAAATCATAACTTTTAAGCTAATAAAGATATTTTGAATATTTAAAAAGCAATAAAACAATAACTTCTGAGGCTTTAAAGTGGAGATATAAGTACATACATGATGACACTATTGTAAATGTTGTTCTTTTTAGTTTAAGTTTTAAGTTGGGAATTTACTCTTGAAGTAAACACACCAAATAGACTTACACAGTATAAAAATATATTAAAAAAGACAAATATTCTCTTTCTTTACATATTCTTTAAAGTTCACGTTATACAAAATAAACAGCGCTAGCAACGTTAAAAAAGCGATAGCATCTTTCTAATTTTCACTAACATTGAACTCGACAGCACTGTAAAATTCTTCCTAAGTTACATTGAAAAAATTTTACAGGAGAAGCAAAAAAACTCTGAGCACTGACGATGAAAGTGTAGCGGCTGTATACATATACGAGCCGAATAATCTTCGACAGAGTGGTGCCAGTATGAGCGACTATGGTATAGATAGGTGATATGTCAAAATATTGATTAAGCAATTTTGTAAAAATTAAATAATAAAAATGTGAATTCCTGTACAACCGCTGTACTTTTTCGGTGTATGGTAGACACGAAAAGTATTAAATAATCTCCTTATAGACAAGACAAAGGGTAAGAATAGGGTATCTAGCAGGAGATTATGATTATAATTTACTCGTGATGAGCAATTATAATTCGGGTGTGAGAAAAGAAATAAGCAATTGCACGTAATTATAGATTTCTTTTCAATTTCTGGATTTATTTTACAATTTATACCTATTCTATTGTTATAAATTGCTGATTTCACAAATTAAATATAAAGAGGTGTAGAGTAGTTGCACGCACTGTTGATAAATTGCAAGTGAGTAACGTGGCGCTGAACATTTTGTCAGAGCCCTCGGTTTTTTATGAAAACCGAAGTTCTACTGATTTAATATATGAATATATTCCAGTACAGTGTTTACAACTTTACATAAATTTACGATATACTACGTACATAAGTATATATTAATAATATTTATAGTAAATATGATTTAGTGGTATTAAGTAATACATGTTATTTGAATTCATTTCAATTAATAATAAATAATTACTTATTTTTAAAAGTTAATATTAACCAAACATAAAAAAGTGAAGAAATTTGTAAGTTTTGATATAAAAAATGGTGTCCAAACATTAGTTTGGACATGCCGCCGGCCTTGCCACCAGGTAACAGTTGCCACATCTGTTGCTGTCGTTCTATTGCTGGAGCTGATGAGTACTGGTTGCTTGGGTTTTCTCGTAGTACGTGTTTTGTTTGCTGTTTTTTTTATTTCATGCGACTGATCTGGTTAATTATAAAAAAAATTTATAATTGTGAAGTGGAAAAACTTTATTATTATTTTTTTTTTATATCAAGTTGGTTATCGATTGCCGCTTAGAATAGTGCGGCATATTCTGTTGACAGGGTGAAGAAGGAGTGAAGATTCTTTGCACCTTTCCAACTATTAACCTGCAGGGTCTCCCCCGCCTCCAGAAGAAGAGAACAATTGGCTTTATGTGAGGAGAAAAATTATGGGTGAATGAGTAAATTGAATTCCATTTAATATTAACGGTTTTCTTGTAGCTTGTTTTGTGGATGTCAAGGGAATCAAAATCAGGTGGATTGTCCTGTTGTTTATACCACGGTAGTTTGGGATTAGTTGCAGTAACCTGTTGTGGAGAAAAGCAGGCATATTTTGATACTGTCAAGGGATCATTTTGAACATTGTGATTCTCTCTCTTGGTAAAATCATCGGAAGTAGTGTGGTTAATGTTGTTTTTTGCTCGAACAATTGTGTCTCCTTTGAGGTATTCGGGATATTGCGAGAGTTTTTTATGGGTATAAATTATGGGGTAAGAAGTAAAACTTTTCCCAAATGTGGTATTTCTCAAGTGATAATTTATAGGGATTTCGGGTTTAACATACGTTTCTGTAACGTTCTGAATTGCTTTTGCGTAGTTGTTTTTCGGCCGTTGGGATGCGGGTTTATTCAACAGCGGTGGCAAGAATTCACCACTATTGTGTTGAATTGAAAGAGCAGGGGAACCTCTTTCTAATGCATATTCTTCATCTTTCATTCTATTTGGAAGATGGTATGATTTTCTGACGGGTAGGAGCCTGGGGTAGTTTGTGTCATGGGATGATGGACATTTTTCATCTTTGACAGCTGCCGTAAGACTTGAAGGAACGTTTGCGCAACTGCTTCTGTTAGTTGGCATATAATTCTGAGATAGACTTTTGATCGAGATATTTGTCGTTCCATCATTGTTACAGCGGGTACAATTTGAACAGCTCCTTGAGATGTTTGTCAGTACCTTTTCGGTATGGCCTTGAGACGGGAGAGAGCAATGGGGCGTTGCTTCGAGTCCTTGAGGATTGGGATGGTAAAATTCCTTTGAATTTAACATCTCAAGGATTTGAGATACACAACGGTCATACGAGTTCTTACACGTATTAAATTTACTTTCTGTCTGCTCTCTTACAACTTTTTCAGAAGCTAAAGAAACTTTTTGATATGATGAAATAACTTTGGACCATGAATACAATTGGGTTAATGTATTTTAAAATCTCCTATAGTTGGCCAAAGGGTTTGATTTCTGTATATGGGTAAAGGGAGGCCAATCTATAAAGAGATTGCAATTACAATTGCTCGTACGATAGCAATGATAATTGTAGGGGTTAAGGGATAGAAGAAATATGGGTTAATTTCTTTTATTTAATTCTGGGATTAACACTTAGTGCTCACCTTTCCTTAAACCCACAGTAAGGAAGAACAGATTAACTATTTGGCTTCTTTTCAATATATTTTATTATATATTTGTGCAATGTGCATAACACTTAATTCTTTATATGCTTCTTGTGTTTTTATTAAATTAAGGGCAACTTAAGTGCGCGAGAGATTATGTTATATTTAGAGAGTTGAAAGACGAGTGTTGCCGTGAAGGCACTTTAAATAACTTTACGATATTAACTTTTATAATTCATAGGAGTTAAATAAAGTATTAATTAAGTACATATTACAATAGGTTTGTTACTGAATTAATTATTAAATATAACTTCTAGGATAGCTAGTGATAAGTAAAATTAGTAATTAATAATAACAATTTCAAGTAAGTATATTAAAATTAACAATAAATATATTTATAAAGTTTCAAATGATTATTTGTACAAACTTAGTTTGTACAACCGCCAAACACAATACATCCTATTTACTATTTGTTATTTTTTCGAAAAACTAATATTTTTACGAAATGTGATGACAAATCGTTTTATTACTATGGGAGGAAAACTAAGTTGCTCCAAGTCCCCTTCTGCTGTTCTAGTCTTCTCGTTTCAAAAGTTCTATTCTAAGACTGTTTAGCTATCATACTGCTCTGAAGTCACAGCTGCGTATGTTGTATAATTGGTTATTTATTAATCATACGACCCAGTAACTCATAATGAGCCACAAAACTTGTTCCTACCTTCCTGCTCGTATAACAAGCAAACCTGGGGCTACATCGATGCGATTTTTTCACTGTATGATAGCTAAACAGCCATAGAATAGAATTCTTGAAACGATAAAACAAGATCAGTGACGGACTTTGGGCAGCAGAGCATCTTAACTTTCGTTCCATAGTAAAAAAACACATTTGTCATCATATATTGTTAAATATTAGTATTTTTTTAAATAACATTTAGTAAATGTTGATTGTCTTGATTGCTACTTTCGATTGGACTAAGAAAAAACTCAACATTTCGATAAAAAAAAATTTTAATTCCTTTTTTTCAGATTTGGTCCATTGTGTGCCTGACCCTACAATAGTATCATTGTACAAACACTGCCCTGCATATAGAATGCAAATAATGCTTCATGGAAAAATGTTGGCCTTGCATGTAGCTTATTAACTTCCCGCAATCAAAGATAGGGATCTTGACAAAAATTTCGGTAGTAAAACTGTACTGATTCACTATTGATTTTGGCACCAGTACTACAGACAAATTATATATAATACTACAGACAACATATATGGGACCCCAATGAGACATTGGCAACCGAGATTCACTACCGAATTTTAATGATTCTACACTCACAATATTATGACAGTAACGCAATATATTTTGCTCAAGAAGTATTTCGTGCAATCATTTTTAAAAGAATAAACATTTAAAATTCTAAGCAATCATATTATTAACTGATTCTAAAGTAAGATTCACTCATTTTTCAGTCGTTTAATTGCTTTTTTTGCAAGCTAAAATAAACAAAATAAAAGAAAAAAATAATAGTTTTTACGGGCCTAGCTCAGTTAATCTTTTAACATTTTAAATTAAATGAACTTCTTGCAAAATTGAAATGAGTTTTAATTTATTTTATATTGCAATTTCAGTTAATTTTACAGCACAGAATATTTTGAGTGTAGTCAATACATATGCAACTTTTCCCTATATTCAAAGGAAAACGAATCATAATGCTTATGAAACCATTACATTAGCCCCCTTAGATTAATACAACGAAAAATATGGTTAATGGCATGAAACATTTCATTGTAGTAATGAAGAATTACATAAACGGTATGAAACTTTTTTCAAAACACATTTTTTATATTTTGTATTATTTTAGGGAACACTTCTCATTCCGAAAATTAAAAAAATTAATATATGGCTCGAGTTCAAATATAGACACTGGCTGTGCATCTTTTTTTACTGTAAACTTTACTTTTTCTGTCTTTTTCAATTATAATAACGTAAAAAAACAATAAAAAATATTCACATTCTCCGGTTGAGTAAACTTTTTTTTACTTTTAGTAGAAATAGTGTTCAAAAATTTAAGTACGAATAAATTATAATTATAAACGTATGCAATTCTTAATTCAAGTACGAAATTTGTATTCCCTCTCACCAAGCCATTACATATACATTAGAGAGGAGCGTTGGCGTATGAAGGAAAAAAAAGTTATCCAATAAATTTCGAATACCTCCGGAATGTTGCATCTAGCTAAATTATATACGAAAAATATTTTTTTAATTTTTTGCGACATATCTTTTAGCCCTCTATCACGGATTTAAGCTAGAGAAATTATATGAATTTTATGTTAATTTGCTTCATTAATATAGAAAAAAATTGTTAATAATTTTTTTAAGGCTACACGTAAAAACCATTTTTGTGCCGAATGAAAAAAGTTTAAGATCGAGGAGATCTGATAAAATATAAGAAAGTTATAAGCCATTAATTAAAAAAAAGCTGATTTTATTTCCCATACAAAATTATTTTCAATCAAAACAAAAATTTTGTAATACAAACTGATTTAAATTAATTTGGAATAAAAAATAACTAAAAATAATATAGCAGTTTTCGTTTAAGAGCTAATAGCTTACTTATTTTTTTTATCAGAATTTAGCGATTGCATCCATCATGAGATCGTCACAAAATTATCTTTGAAATACAGCCCGAAAAAAATATTCTTAGTATATTTTTTCATCTTAATGGAGCAATTTAAAATGATAGTTTTTTGGAGAAGGTCTAAAAATATACTTTTTTAAAATTTTAAGGCCTGTAACTCTATACTTTTTTTATACTATCGGCACAATCAGTGTATTGAATGAAAGAATGGAGAGATATCTATACAACAGTGTGCAATTTATTTTATTTTTATAAGCCGAGCTCGGAATTTTCGCCAATAAGCGAAAAAACTAAAAAACCCAATAAAAAAACGTGTTTTTCGCGAATATCGGGAAAACGCGCATTAAGAAAATTAAATGAATATCATTTTCGTATTCAACGACCTTAAATTATCATAGAAAATGTTTTTTTTTTCTGTAAAATATGACAAAGACTTAGAAGTTCGAAAATTTGCTTCCATCTTAAGTTTGTATGAAATCTGCCCTTGTATGTATAAAATAGTAGATATTTTGAGTGTAATGAGTTATTACAGCTATAAAGAATATATAATGTTGCATCATATGATGTTTCACAAATTGATCGATTTGATCTCATATTCAAAAACTTGATGCTGCGGTAGAGGGCTAAAAGTAGGTTCCAATATTTTTTTTTTCATTATTTTTCCCATGTATCTAAAAACAAAATGCAACCTTTTCTTGCTATTCGAAATTAAAATTCGCAAAAAAAATCAGACGCTCTAATGTACATACCCTACCAGCAGATCTGTAGTAGACTACAAAAATTATCAAGTTAGAGCTATTTTCTTTAGACTAACTAAAACCTAACTACAATAATATCCAGAACTGACGCAAAATCAATTCTTAAGTTGAGTACATAATGGTATTTGGTGAGAGCTAACAATTTAACTCTCTCAGCTACTTTGCAGCTCATTTCGAATCTATATTAACTCTTGGCTGTCATTATTTTAAATGGTACCTTAGCTGAGTGGTCAGCGCGTTGACTATAAAACGTTGGACACATATGTAGTTCGAACACCAGCATTATCTTTTTGCATACTAACTACCAGTTGACTTAAATAAAGTCAACTTTAAGCTAGTTGGAAAGTAATGTAGAGTCGGACAATTGACTACCGCGTATGACATCGCAATGTTAAAACAGTAACTTAACTCCATTAAAAGTAATCCAGGCATCAACCACTATTAGTTGCAAAATATTTAGCTTAAAGTGTGTTAAAAGTTAACTGAGTTGCTTATAGGGCACATATATATCGATTTTGTTTTATTGGTTTTAAATGGTGTCTAAGCTAAATCAGTAAAGGTGTTGGTTTATGAATTCAAAAGCCTGAGTTCAAGACTACTATTTCAGATTTATTAACAGAAATAATATTTAAAATAGAAACAAGTAAGTAAATTTTAAGTATTAGAATTATCAAACTAACGCTCGCGCAGGACGAAATAAGTATAAAAACCCCCTGGGGACGCTTGGTTACATAAATATGTGAACGAAAAAGTTTCATTTTAATTATGAAACTTTTCATACCAGGAATGAAACGTTACGCTGGTTGAAAAACAATGACAAAATCATTGATGTAACGTAAAAACTCAGAGCTTTTATCCAAAATTTTATTTTTGCGTGCAGCCGCATGTAATTTCAACAAAAGAAAATGGGACAATAGAACATCGTTTTGCAGCTGCCAAAAACTTCTCTTCCCATCAAAGGCAAAATAAAAACTGTACACGATTCGTTCACAATGTCACCAAATAGTCACCAAACTTGTCGACAAAGTGGTGACTTGAAAACACTTGGAGACACCTGGCAGCTGGTTTCCTTCCGGGAAGTTACTGATTTTACCCCGAATTTCGAAAATCGAGTTTTCATCAGACGTTTTGAGGTCATGAAAATCTATTCCGGCAATTTTTAACACGCTTTTATTAGCTTCACCTGTATGTATGTACCGGAAATTTTAAACGTCATTTTCACCAAGTTTAAGCCATCCGACCAACTTGATGCTTTGCACATGCATTAGGTTGGAATGACAATATAATTTGATGGATATAAAAGTGGGTTGTGCCACGCCTATACTAGCAAAATATCTTATATCTTGGAAGCCATAGCAGTCAAAGTATTCATATTTGCTATGGACTATTTTTGGAGCAAGCTGAGAAACATGTAAACAAATTTGTAGGATAGGAGAGGGAGATGGTTTACTCCCCATACAAAGTAATTAATAATAATGCAATATCTTGAAAGCCATAATAGCCAGCGCCTTGAAATTTGGTATGAGTTAATTTGAAGGAAAAAAACGACCGTGGGTAAGGAACCAGCAGGGTAGCTGCGAGTAAAGGGGTACTCCCCATACAAAGTAGTTAGTAAATAGGTGATATCTGGAAAGCTACGACAGTAAGAGTCTTCAAATTTGGTATGAGGTAATTTAAAGACAAAATACATAGATAGTCTAAAAATTCGTGGGATAAGTACGAGCGAAGGGATACTCCCTATACAAAGTAATTAATAATAGTCTGATATCTGAAAAGCTATAATAGCAAGCGCTTTAAAATTTGTTATGAGTTACTTTGAACACAAGGCACGAGCATAGGTAAGAAACTGATGGGTTAGCTGCGACGAAAGGGGTACTCGCCATACAAAATAATTGGTAATTACATGGTATATAGAAAGCTAAGATAGTAAGAATCTTAAAACTTGTTATGGTGAAACTTGAAGACAATATACAAAGATAGATAAAAAACTAGTGGTGTAGATGCGAGGAAATGGGTACTCCTCATACAACGTAATTAGTAATTACGTGCTATCTGGAAAGCTATGATAGTAAGAGTCTTCAAATTCGGTACGAATTAATTTGAAGACAAGATACGATGGTAGGTAAAAAACTAACGTAGTAGGTGCGAGGGAAAGTGTATTCCCTATACAAAGTAATTGGTAATTATGTGGTATTTGGAAAGCTATGATAGTAAGTCTTTAAATTTTGTATGAGTTAATTTGAAGACAAGACACGATGATGGGCAAAAAACTGAGGGGGTATGTACGAGGGATATGTTACTCCCCATACATATTAATTAGTAATTACGTGCTATATGAAAAGCTGCGATAGTAGGAGTCTTAAAATTTGATATAAGCTAATTTAAAGACAAAATACAAAGATAGGTAAAATCGGACAGTTTAGATCCGAGAGAAGGGGTACTCCCCATTCAAAGCAATTTGTATTTACGTGCTATCTAGAAAGCTATGATAGTATGAGTCCTCAAATTTGTTACGAATTAGTTTAAAGACAATATACGAAGATAGGTAAAACCTTGGCGGGGTTGGTACAGTGCTACGGGTACTCCTATAGTTGTTGTGATGTGTTATGGCCGTCTTACTACGAAAACAGACGAAATTCAAAATTCTATGGATAAATGTTTTTTGTTCGATTTTTTTAATTTGAGATATTTGAAGAGTCTACTCTACCGATTTTATCATTAGTGGAAAACGAATTACCCAATTTTGTTGAAAAAACTGTAAAATAATTTAGTTAATTATATATTCAGACCGCAATGATGAAAAATATTTATTTTTTGTGCAAAATTCATTTTTCATATAAAATCAAAAACTGAAAAATTTGCATTTTTATTGCTGCACCGTGAAGCTACGTATAATTCAATTGAATAATGCTATATTATCAACGGATAAATCTAGTTACCTTGTAACAGATAATAAACGTATTTGTGCTGACTGAATGCAACACCAAATCATTTTATTGTATAGGCTTTGGTGAAACGTCTTTATTTCAATGTAAAAACCACACAGAAAAATTGACTTATGAAAAATAGAGTCTTCTGTTCAACAGGTTGGTAAACCAATCTTGACAGCAGCTCGCATTTAAATAAATTGTAGTTTAAGCATAAGATATGCCAAAAGTCGAGGCTTTTGATATTGTATTGAAACCATAAAACTAAAAATTTGTGTTACAACAGTCCCAACAACCAATTATGACTAATTAACTTAGAATAAGATTGAAATAAAATTTAAGTTATGTATTAACAAAATAATTCACTTTTAGTAAAAGAGCGTGGGGTGCGATTTTGTAGCATTTTGTATCAAGCGTCCCACGATTTTTTTATTATAAGTTAATTATTTTGCTAATACATAACTTAAATTTTATTTCAATCTTATTCTAAATTAATTAGTAATAATTGATTGTCGGGATTGTTGTAACACAAACTCATCATACCTAAAAGGGATTTTCATACCTAAAAGGGATTTGCTTAATACCATTTGACTAATTCCATTTAGCCGGGTGTGACCATTATGCACACATTTTTTGTTGTAAATAAAGAATATAAAATTGTTTACTTAAAAAAAAATTGTCGTTGAATAATGGGTAGACACTAATAGAACACGATTTCTGCTCAGAATGGTCGTCAGAAAGCTTAGATGGGTGTGACCTTACAATTCTTAGTTTTAAAAAATTTTGACTATAAGGTACACAATAATTTTGGTATAGATATCTGCCCAAAGTATTTGACAAAAAATTATTTTTCTTATAAAAAAACTATTTTTAAAATGAGACGGGTGTGACCGACGGGTGTGACGGACGGGTGTGACCTACTACGAAAATTTAAAAAATTTAAAGAAATAAAACTTGTTATTGATTTATTTAATATAAATAATATAAAGATAAGCTCATAAGAAAATAATAAGACATTAAATTATTTGCTATTCGTTCTATTATAGACAGCAGAATACTCTAGCTGAACATATTTTTAAACTCAATAAAAAGCAAAAAAAGTATAATCTTTTCAGAGATAACGGTTTTTATTAATGATGAGAAAGGGAAGAAAAGAAAATCTGAAATAAATATTATACATACAAAGAGGGAGAAATGTTTCCTGCATGATCATGCAAAAGTGCCTCAAATTGATTAAAAATTGCCATTCTCTAAAAAACATCAATTGAGAAATTTTTATTATATATGAGAAAATTATTTTTTCCTTTCATTGGGCCGTTTTACGTGGAATAACTCATTTGCGTGTTTTTTAGTTTTTTAAACTATAATTTATTACGATGATGTCCGTATGGATGTTTTCTTGTATGTACGTTTTTGTGTTAATGTGTGCATATGTATGTAAACCTCTCATTACTTAAGAACGATTTAATGGATCAGAGCGAAATTCTCAGCATTTAAATGATATTGACCTCACTTGGATTTCGTAATATTTTTCAAAATAAAATTTTCGCAAAAAAATTTTTTTCAAATAAATTCTAGACTACTAAATTGATTGAATTCTAAATCAAATCAGCTCTTAAGCTCAGAAATCCACGTCAACTGCTGCAAGTTTGATTAAAATCGAATGATCCGTTTCGGGAGATATCGTTGAGAAAAAATTTCGAAAAAGCGCTTTTATAATAACTCCGAAATTCCTTATTAAATCGATTTTCTCATTTAATTTTTTGGATTTGAAAAACTGCGTTGAATGCCGAATCGGTTAATTGGTTCCAGAGATATAGTTGCAGAAAATTTTTAAAATAAGTTTTTTTCATTCCTCCAGAAATCTATGGACTTTTGAGCGCTTTGAGCTTGAAATTTGCGAGAAGATCCTGGGATGGCCTGCAAGGTCAACCGTATCCCTTTTTTAATAATTTAAATAAATAGAGCAACATAAATAATAATAGAGAAACACAAACACCTCCGTAAGTTTGTATTTCAACTCTAACGTGCGGCTTCCAGATAACAGACGGTCGACTTTAGTAGAAAATTTGTATGAAAATCACTCAGAAAATTTAGTACTTTTCACACAAATTTGCTACTCAAGTCGACCGGCTGATATGAGGAAACTACATATAAGTCTTTTGCTAAATTTAATGTTATATATTTATATATATTATAAACAAAGTTTTATAGCTACTAAGCACTGCAAAATAACTTTGCCAACACAAATAATAAAATATGACCAACTTTTTACAATACCCATAGTCATTAAAATAAATATACCTTAAGTAATTATTTTCTATTAAAATATTCATAACTTTTGTACAGAAAAATCTCTAGTGTAAAGAACAGCAACAAACACATACGCAGAATTTAAACAACACACATGAAGGTCCTTTAGTCAGTTAAGAAACTACTACAATACTTTTCTTGTTTTAGGAATATTTAGTATACAGTCCTATAAGCACACATTTAAAAATTTAAGAAAGCTTTGAAATAACACAAACATTTACCGACTTCATGAATAAATTTGCAACAGCAACCCTTCTCTATAGCAAACCTTAATCTGTACATACTAGGGTATTCATTCGGTTAACCGTTAATCGGTTAACCGGTTAATTACTATCCGATTAACTGACCGGTTAACTTGAAATTTGCTAGTTTCGATTAACGATTAAACCGGTTAGTTTCAGTCGATTAACCGATTAACCGACGTAACAAATTTTATTGTATTAAAACGTATTTTTTGTGTGCTTTATTATTTTTTTCGCTTCATATACAAAAAGTATGTGTTTAGAAATTATTTTTCATACAAACAAAGAAGTGTGTTCAGTGATTTTAACTTAAGTAAAACATTAAAATCTTTGGAAGTAGCTATTAAAGAGAAGATACTCTGCTACTCTAATTGAACTTGAGGGAGTTGTTAAGTTTTTGTTTAATAATTTAATAAAAGCCAATAATACTGTTGCCAACGAGTTAATTGAAAATCTAAGGCTTAGATTTAAGGAGCGACGAATTCAATTATTTTATACCTCCAGTCAGGAATATTTCCTTCTAGCAACAGTGTTTTAAAATACAGTACAAAACGGAAGCTAAGGAATTCGGAAGTAATCTCTTTGCAGAATGCTCGTCGCTGAGCTCTGCCAATATGAGTCAGATGATGTCCTGACAACAGAAGAAACTATCGATAGTAATACAAAAAATGTTTTAACAGAATTAACTGAAACAATTAAAAGTGTTTAAATTTTAGTCGCCTAGTGGAGTATTTTATATGTTTACAAAAATCCAGGAAATGGACTGAGAAACTAGATATTCTGTATTATTCACATACGAAAAGTGAAAGAATTTTTCGAAGTGAAGTTTTATCACAACTAAAGAAGAGAATCTCTCAAATCCTAAACATTTAAAGCAAATTATTTTTCTGAAAGACTGTTTTAGAAGATCTCCCTAAGCTATTGAAATAACTGATATACTGATCTCACAAACTTGTTAATTTTTTTATGAATACATATGTACTAATGATGTTTTTGCTGGATTTAGTTCAATAATTGTTATGTTATTGGTTTTTTTTACTAATAAACTCAATATAATAAATAAGTTATGCATTTTTATTTGTTGAAATTACTTGACTTATGAAAAAACTTTATTAATCGGTTAACCGGTTAATAACAAAATTAGCAGATTATTAACCGATTAAGCCAAAACATCGATTAATTAATCGAGCGATTAACCGATTAAAGCAGAAGCCTGATTAAATGAATACCCTAGTACATTCTGTGTTGGCTACACATTTTTAGGGTTTCGTACACCAAAAGTGTAAAGGAACCCATTGCTTTCGCTACGCTGTCCGTCTGTCTGTCACAGGCTGTTTTCTCGGGAACCATAAGAGCTACGGATTTGAAATTTTCACAGAATATGTAAAACTTTTGCCGCTACAACAACAAATATATGCTAGTTAAAAATTAAGGGGTTTTCTAAAGCGAGCAACGAAAAAGAAATACTAATATAATATGCAATCACTTAGGTTAAACAGGTTGTACAGGTTGCCAGTTTAAAGATTAAAACCAGCCCACTTGGGTCCTTATAGGTCCCGTTGTGTTAATACCCTTAATATAGACACTTTAAATTTTCCAAGTTCGTGTTAATTGGTTTAGTCTGTAGAATAGACTACACCAATTAACACCTATATTTAAAACAAGAAAAATTATAGGGTGTTCTATCAGTTAATGTAATTTTACTATGTAATTTAGACAATCTGCTGTATCTTGGAAACCGTAAGAGCTACGGACCTGAAATTTTCACAGAATATGTAAAACTTTCACCGCTACAACAAATATATGACATTTAAAAATTAAAGGGTATTCTAAAGCGAGCAACGAAACGAAACGATATGCTAAGGTAATATACAGACAGCTATACATAGATGCTTTAAATTGTCCAAGTTCGTGTTAATTGGTGTAGTCTGAAGAATAGACTACACCAAATAACACCGATAATTAAAACAATAAAAATTAAAGAGTGTTCTATCAGATAATGTAATTTTTACTATGTAATTTAGACTATTTGCTGTATCTTGTAAACCGTAAGAGGAAAACTCTTGAAATTTAAAAAAAACGCTAAAACTAAAAAATTCCAAAATTAAAAAAAGTTTCAAAAAGAAAAATCGCCAAAATGAAAAAAGCACTTACAGGAAAAAAGCACCAAAATTAAAAAAATCACTAAAATACAAAAAATCACCAAAGCTAAACAGATCACCAAAAAAAGTTAAAAAAAACGCCTAAATCCGAAAATGTCGTCAAAACGAAAAAACACCAAAACCTAAAAAATTGCTAAAACTAAGAATATCATATGAACGAAAAAAATCGCCAAAAATCACCAAAACGGGGAAAAAACGCAAAAAAGCGGCGAAACAAAAAAAAAGCGCCAAACTTAAAAAATCGCCAAAAACAGACAAAAATTACAAAATGAAAAAAGTTTCTAAACTAAAAAAATCACAAAAAACCGAGAAAAATTCCAAAAACCGAAAAAAAGCGATAAAACTGAAAAAAGCGCCAAAAACTTTAATAAATTGCCAAAACTAAATGTATCGTAAAAAAACGAAAGAAAAAAACGTTAAAACAAAAAGAAAACGCCAAAAATCGCCAAAAACTATAAAAATCTCCAAAAACTAAGAAAATGGGCAAAAAAACACAAACAAAAATCGCAAAAAATACGACAAAATTACAAAAATCCCAAAAAAGCGCCAAGATTTAAAAAAATCGCCAAAACAATGATAAAACTTAAAAAAAGAAAAAAAAAGAAAACTAAACAAAAAGGCAAAAGGGAAAAATTTTTTAAATGAAACAAAGGACAAAAACAAAAAGTATTCGTACGGAACCCTTCGTGTGCGAGCCAAAGTCGTATTTTACTGAATTAATTTTCTAATTTTCGACTAAAGCTATGAAAGAATTTCATACCTAAGTTTTCAAAATTATCTATACTAGCAAATTTATTTTAAAAAAAATATTTTGCCAACATAGTTCGACATTCGACATTGACAGATCACCAAAAAAATTAAAAAAACGCCAAAATCCGAAGAAGTCGTCAAAACGAAAAAACACTAAAACCTAAAAAAATTGCTAAAGCTAAAAATATCATAATAAACGAAAAAAATCGCCAAAAATCACCAAAACGGGAAAAAACGCAAAAAAGCGGCGAAACCAAAAAAGCGCCAATATTAAGAAAAATCCCAAAAACAGACAAAATTTACAAAACAAAAAAGTTTCTAAACTAAAAAAATCACAAAAAACCGAGAAAAATTCCAAAAACAGAAAATAGCGCTAAAACTGACAAAAGCGCTACAACTGAAAAAAGCACCAAAAACTTTAATAAATTGCCTAAACTGAATATATCGTAAAACAACGAAAGAAAAAAACGTTAAAACAAAAAAAAACGCCAAAAATCGCAAAAACTATAAAAATATCCAAAAACTAAGAAAATCGGAAAAAACAAAAACAAAAATCGCAAAAAATACCAAAAAAATTATCAAAAATCAAAAAAAGCGCCAAGATAAAAAAAACGCCAAAAATCGCAAAAACTATAAAAATCTCCAAAAACTAAGAAAATGGGAAAAAAAAAACTCAAACAAAAATCGCAAAAAATACGAAAAAATTACCAAAATCAAAAAAGCGCCAAGATTTAAAAAAATCGCCAAAACAATGAGAAAACTAAACAAAAAAGGAAAGGGAAAATTTTTTTAAATGAAACAAAGGACAAAAACGAAAAGGGATATATGAGTATTCGTACGGAACCCTTCGTGTGCGAGCCAAAGTCGTATTTTACTGAATTAATTTTCTAATTTTCGACTAAGGCTATGAAAGAATTTCGTACCTAAGTTTTCAAAATTATCTATACTAGAAAATTTATTTTAAAAAAATATTTTGCCAACATAGTTCGAATTCGACATTGACAGATCACCAAAAAAATTTTAAAAAACGCTGAAATCCGAAGAAGTCGTCAAAACGAAAAAACACTAAAACCTAAAAAAATTGCTAAAGCTAAAAATATCATAATAAACGAAAAAAATCGCCAAAAATCACCAAAACGGAAAAAAACGCAAAAAAGCGGCGAAACCAAAAAAGCGCCAAAATTAAAAAAAAATCCCAAGAACAGAAAAAATTTACAAAATGAAAAAAGTTCCTAAACTAAAAAAATCACAAAAAACCGAGAAAAATTCCAAAAACCGAAAAAGGGTTAAAACTAAAAAAAAGCGCTACAACTGAAAAAAGCGCCAAAAACTTTAATAAATTGCCAAAACTAAATGTATCGTAAAAAACGAAAGAAAAAAACGTTAAACCAAAAAGAAAACGCCAAAAATCGCCAAAAACTATAAAAATCTCCAAAAACTAAGAAAATCGGAAAAAAACAAAAACAATAATCGCAAAAAATACGAAAAAATTACCAAAAATCAAAAAAAAGCGCCAAGATTTAAAAAAAACGCCAAAAATCGCCAAAAACTATAAAAATCGCCGAAAACTAAGAAAATGAGCAAAAAAAAAACTTAAACAAAAATCGCAAAAAATACGAAAAAATTACCAAAATCAAAAAAATCGCCAAGATTTAAAAAAATCGCCAAAACAATGATAAAACTTAAAGAAAGAAAAAAAAAAAGAAAACTAAACAAAAAAGCAAAAGGGAAAAATTTTTTAAATGAAACAAAGGACAAAAACGAAAACGAAAAGGGATATATGAGTATTCGTACGGAACCCTTCGTGTGCGAGCCAGAGTCGTATTTTACTGAATTAATTTTCTAATTTTCGACTAAAGCTATGAAAGAATTTCGTACCTAAGTTTTCAAATTTATCTATACTAGCAAATTTATTTTAAAAAAATATTTTGCCAACATAGTTCGACATTCGACATTGACAGATCACCAAAACAAATTTTAAAAATGCCAAAATCCGAAGAAGTCGTCAAAACGAAAAAACACTAAAACCTAAAAAAATTGCTAAAGCTAAAAATATCATAATAAACGAAAAAAATCGCCAAAAATCACCAAAACGGAAAAAAACTCAAAAAAGCGGCGAAACCAAAAAAGCGCCAATATTAAGAAAATCCCAAAAACAGAAAAAATTTACAAAATGAAAAAAGTTCCTAAACTAAAAAAATCACAAAAAACCGAGAAAAATTCCAAAAACCGAAAAAGCCGCTAAAACCGAAAATAGCGCTAAAACTGAAAAAAGCGCCAAAAACTTTAATAAATTGCCAAAACTAAATGTATCGTAAAAAACGAAAGAAAAAAACGTTAAAACAAAAAGAAAACGCCAAAAATCGCCAAAAAACTATAAAAATCTCCAAAAACTAAGAAAATGGGCAAAAAAACACAAACAAAAATCGCAAAAAATACGACAAAATTACCAAAATCAAAAAAGCGCCAAGATTTAATAAAATCGCCAAAACAATGATAAAACTTAAAAAAAGAAAAAAAAAAAAGAAAACTAAACAAAAAAGCCAAAGGGAAAAATTTTTTAAATGAAACAAACGACAAAAACGAAAAGGGATATATGAGTATTCGTACGGAACCCTTTGTGTGCGAGCCAAAGTCGTATTTTACTGAATTAATTTTCTAATTTTCGACTAAAGCTATGAAAGAATTTCATACCAAGTTTTCAAAATTATCTATACTAGCAAATTTATTTTAAAAAATATTTTGCCAACATAGTCTTAATTGATTGGGGGTTGGGAAGGTTTGCGATTGCTAACGTATTCCTGAAGTCGACAAATTTTGTTTTATTTCAAAACTTACTTATTTTTTTTTAATGTGTAAATATATCATTGTCCGCTCAGGCTTTTTATGTATTGAAGTGACTAAATATATATGAATAGGACTGTATTACAAATCTAAATTCATATGGGCAATTCAAAGGGAGCTTGCATATTGTTCTATCCAGTATTTTACTTAAGTGCGCGGCAAAAAAAAACTGCTTATATTGCGCTGCAAGGTACCCGGGTACCTATGTGAAAGTTACATGGAAAAAAGCATTTCCTACTAAATATGTAGCCGTGAAATATTCTTGCGAATGAAAATATAGAGATATCTGTTGCCAATTTCATATATATTTTACAACATTTTAACTTGATACTTAGTGCGAAAATACTTGTTTTCCACGTAACTTTCAAATAGGTATCAGGATACCTTGCAGCGCAATGGATTGTGTATATTTTTCGTGCACATAAAAGTTTTCTAATTTAATTAGAAATTTCTCTGTCTACATCGTTTATATAGACATTTATTTATTTATGCAGAGCTACTAATAACTGACAAAAAATATATGTACATACAATGGCCGCATTCCCATATAATACCTTGGTGCTCATTTAAAAATTTTGGTTGAACACGCCAAAGGTACCCGGGTACCTAGGTGCGCACATAAGGGTTAAGTAGTATTTAGCACTTTAAACAGCGTATGTCTCAGAACGGTAATAACTTTTGTATTTCTACCGAAAAGCTCATTTTAAATTCGGCACGTATTAAATTGCGATGTCTTTACACTTTTATTTTTTACAAAAATTTTCATTTATTTATTTTATATATTTTGTTTTAATTTATTTTATCTTAAACATCAAAATTTTAAAGAAAATTATAGAAACTGAAATACAATTCATGTGTAAAATTGTATGAATATTTTGTTTGAATATTTTAAAGAAAATTTTATGCATGCATACAATAATATGATATATGAAAAATAGGACTGATATGACACTGCTTTCAATTGCCCACTAGTTATAAACACATAAGTTGCATACAATAGAAACAATTACATATCGAGCTTTTGCTGCAATAGAGTAATAACCCCAAAAAACTTGTTTTGCAGAAAACGAGCTTAAAGTCTTGAATTTACTAGCAACTTTATCGTAAAAGAGAGTTATATCTGTGGACTTTTGACTAAACAACTTAAGTGCAATTTTCAAAATTTTCAGTTGAGTATAAATACTATCAAGGAGCGGAATCAAACTTTTTTAAGGCAAAAAAAAAATTAAACATAACTAGGCGATCTGGTTTAGAATTTAAATATTTGTATGAAGATCAATCTACTACTTTTATATACAACAATGTTTTATGTTTAACTAATGGTTTTCTCATGTTTGTATTTATTCTTCACTCTGATTAAAAAAATTAATTGTCATACTCATTATTAAATGTTATTTTTATTAAAAAAAAGCATTTTTTTATAAACTTTAATTGGATAATACAACATTGCTGTCAGAAGTGGGATCCTATTATGAAAGATGAATGCAGAACAGCTGAAGGAATGTACGGACTCACTTGCTGGTACAATTAGCCAGGCGGTTGTAGAGACAACACTACAATCATTGACCGAGCAACATAGTACTTCGAGTTCGTCCACGAAATGACCAAAGTTGCCACCATTCTGCGTGGCTGAATACATTTCTACTGATGGAACGACAGTGGAAGACTATTTCAAACGTTTTGATTGGGCACTGCAGTTGAGCAAATTTCAGTCTGAAGAATTTGCGACAACGTATTAAAGATTTTAATTTCACCTAAAGTCCCTGAATTACTATCCTATGAGGAAATCAAAAAGATCCTAATAAACTACTTTGATGCTAAAAAAACCAATACGCTGAGAGTATAAAATTTCGTAAAGTCAGTCAACAGAAAGATGAAAGCATAATAAGTTTTGTATTTCGTCTTCGACAAGCAGCCAGTTCGTGTGAGTATAGAGAATTTTTAGATCGGATGTTGATTGAACAACTAATTTATGGCTTGAGTTAAAGAAATGTATGCAATGAGATAATATAAAAAAAAACTACAGAACTAACACCGCCACACATCAGTAGAAATGAAGGATGACTTGCAATTTCCAGTTCAACAGGAGCTACATAAGCTCAGGTACTCACCAGTTCAGCTAAAAGGAAACAAAAACCACCCCACAGGGGGATGAAATAATGCTAACCAAACGTCCCCCTGCTTTGGTTGTGGGGGCAAGCATATGCGAAGACAGTGCAAGTTTAAACAGACTAAATGCTTTCAATGTGGTAAAGTTAACATCGACTTTTACGACAAGTTCGGCATGCAAAACTTGCTGTTAAAGTCTACGTTAACTCTTAATCACACATTGTGAAAAGGGCCGTTAACCGCTTAAGTCGTTCTAAATTTTTTTCGCTCTAAATTTTTTTCTCAGTAGTTTAAAGCATAGGGTACATAGAGGCCAAACAGAAACTTCAAAATCCTAAGTGTGTTTTCAAAAACCTAAGTCTAAGGATGTATTAGCAGAACATTTTGTATTAGTATTGGTTTAAAATAAAAATTTCCCCACAGCAATAAAACCGCACTTGGTTGTAACAAAAAGTACTCTAAACTAGTTATTTGTATTTTTTATACATGAATTTTTAGAATTTTATGCAATTATTGTTGTATTAATTAATGAAAATATGAATTTAGAATGATTTTTAATACATTCGAGCTCAAAAAATATTGATTTGCTAAACATTTTTTTGCAATTTTTCTATTTGGTACCAAAAATTTTTATCCCAAATAGGAACAAAAATACAATACTCTTCAATGAAAAAAAGGGTTGAAAACTTTGATATATTACAACACACAAATGGCATCAAAATTAAAAAAATATTTTAAAATTACAGCAAGAAGAAATATAAAATTTATATCCAAAGAAATAAAAAAATTAATTAAAACTAAAAAATGTTTGTTCGTGGAAAAAAAGGACCGATTTAGTGCATTTTCAAGTGGAAAAATGATAGTCTCTCAAGTGTGTTGAAATGCAAAAATGGTGTCCTCTTATTTTTGTTGAATTCACAATATCTATATGTGTGAAGAGATTTGTCATTATTTTATTGACAGTGCGAGAGCTTGCTATCTATGTTTATCAATGGTTTAAAGTCTCAAATACACGCTTCCAATCAAGAGTTGGCTTATTTCCCTTTGACATTTTTACAATTAATAGCCCCCTTAAAGAAGTTACAATCAAGAAAAATTTAAATCAAGTAGATTTATACACGAATGAACACAATTGTTCAGCAAACTCACATTTTCCCTAACTTGACTTAAGCGGTTAAGACTTGTCACCACAAATATGTATGTATATATAAATATACTTACACAAGCGTATTTGAGTAGTATAAAAATAAATTAATAAACTTAAAAGTATTTACGTAGTAAGTTAACGACAGGCAATTCGAACATATTAGGAAGTAATGCTAATTCTGTTTAACGCAAAATTGTGTCCGTTTTGTAATCTATTCAATACGATCTTCTGATTGAAGTCAGCTTTTTTTTGGCTGAATTATAAATTTAAGCTATTGATAAGTGCATTAATGTTATTTTTGTTTTATTTTATGGGGATGCAATAAAACAGTGTACACAGAAAAAACTGTAATTCGTATTCTATTACTGAATTCATTAATTCTAATTGTTTACTGCTCAAACATATATTTATTACTAACTCCTTTTTCTAAAAATACATCTACTTATATACTAAATCTTTGATGACAAAAAACATGCTTATCAGTTTTTAAATTGAGTTAATATTACAATTTACACATATCTTATAACTAAAGGAAAACCAAAATATTGCTTATCTTAAAAACTGCAGCACAAGATGTCTTATAACAAAGAGATAAACGTAACCCAAGAAATAGAATGTTTATTTAAAACTGCAGTTTACCGATGTCTTATCGCTAACAAACAATTTGATCTAAGATTATGGTTTACAAATTTCTTATCACTAATAGACAAGGAAAAACTACAAAATTACCGCTCATTAGTGAAATCATCCTAAGTAAATATATCTATACACATTACACATATTGTTATCACTAACAGATAAGGAAAAATTTAGCATCCCTTAACTAATGAACTTATTTATATCTTAAAATATATTGATAAGTAACCTTAATAAACATTTCTAAATTTCTATGTTCAATTATCTTTGAACATTCTGCCGGGGCAAATTAAATATAACATCTACTCCCCTCTGTCTCTTACAATATCTTAATATCACAATTATAACAATGATTATTATAGCTATTATAATAATAATTAAAGATACATGACCTGTAGAATGATGCCAATTTAATGATTTCAATTCAATGTTTTCCTTCTTAATTTCGACAATCTCTTTTAGTAAAGTATCAATCTCAGATGAGTAATTCCTCATGGTGTTGTTCAGTGGATCAATCATCTTAAGATCTTGAACGTCTTTGAAGAGGTGACCCTTAAAATTGTAGTGCTGTACAGAACTCCATTCTTGATGTGATGTCAGGATGGTACGTCCTACTCTTGCTGTGCATCCAGCTCCTAACGTTATAATCCTTTGCATCGGTAACTCAACTATCTGCTGATCTACAGTTGAACATTTGACATGCGCTACTGACTTCTCATACACCCTGAAAAGCCAGGTACCCTTCTCATGAAGTTCCAGCCATACACTTTCAACTTCTCTTCTATCATAAGAACAATGATATGCATTTGTTGGCTTTAATGAAGCCAATTCACAGGAGTTGTCATTCGCATTTTCCCAAGCCCAGTTACCCTTGCACAGGTATTCATCATCATCATCATTTTGGCATTTGTTTAGCACTGGTTGGGAAATAAAATGATAAGCATCTGTTTGATAGTTGTATACTAAAAACTGCTGGGAGCGGTAAAATATTGTATACATCGGAAGACTGTTTCTCCAATAATGGGATCTTAATTTCGATAACCAACTTCCCATCTATGAACACTCCTTTTGCTGTTATTAGCTGATATATCGATTGTAGAGTGACTTCTTTCGTTTTTCCCGGCAGACGCAATGTTGATGTTAGCTGCTCCTTAATCTTAACTACTTCTTCCAATAATTGTTGAGGCCGGATCAGATTCGGGTTGAGTTTGCCATGATTGATATCCATAAGTAGACCAATAATTTGAATTTGTATTTGTTCTGCATCGCTGATCATCGATTCTAGCTGCTTTGTCATCATAAAGAAATTAATAGATTCTTTATATACGAAATAATCAGCATTGATGATCTGGCTTATATTATTTATCTTCGCATTAATTTTTCTGAACTGCATGCTTACTTCCTCAGTGGATTTCTTTAAAATGTTGATTGTTGATTCAACAACCGATGTTTGCCTTTCAACAAGATGTTTTATATTATGCTCGTTCTCTAGCACTACTCGCATATTCTCTTCGACCAATTCTCTATCTTGAGCATCCATCATTCCAAACAGCACATGGTAGAATGACCCAACAAATTCAAAAGGTGCTCTTCGCTTTCGATGTTTATTTCGATGTGCAAATAATTCATCGTTCACTTTAATGATATTCAGCCTTTCTTCAATACCTTTCAGCACGATGCTGCACTGATCTTCAAACTGACGCAATTCATGGCACAAGGATTCGCACTTGCCCAGCGAAGCTTCTACCTGATCCACAGTTGTAAAATAGGCATCCATATCGTAATAGGCAACTAAACTCCATGACGACGCTATACGATTCATCACGCCGATCTTGTCCAAATACATGATAGTTCCGTCGCCAAGCTTTTTTATCATTTTTTCCATATTAACTTCTCGACTTGTAGAACTAACCAGCGTCATCAACATTAATATTACTAATGAGAAGAGCTTCCAGGTATTACTCGATGATTTTAGCGGCCTGGTGATGTAACATCCCCGTGATGTCTTAAATTCCTTTTTACCATTCTTTTCTTCTATAGGCTGCAAAGGACAAAGCTTATGAATTGGTCGCTTCAAAATCCCACCAGACGTTTTCAGCGTCACTACCCGAACTTTTCCATCTTTACCTTCATGGGTTTTTAAAACTCTACCCAATGGCCATCTCGAAGGAAATGCTGCTTCATCTTTTATTATCACTATTTGATTCGATACCAGATTGTTCTTCTCACTGCGCCATTTATACCTGTTTTGCAATGTAACCAAATATTCATTCTTCCAACGCTGCCAGAAATCTTTCTTAATTTTCTGAACTAGTTTCCATCTATCTAGTGATCCTATGCTACGTTCATTAACAATTTGAGGACTTTCTATTAGCGGTCGCCCTATCAAAAAATGACCTGGGGTTAATACATCGATTTCTTCAGCATCACATTCATAGGCGTATATCGGTCTTGAATTTAAAACCGCTTCTATTTGAGATAATAACGTCGACATCTCTTCAAATGTCAGCACACTCTCTCCAATCACTCTTTTGAGATGATATTTGACAGACTTCACGCCGGCCTCCCAGATTCCACCAAAATGGGGGCTTGCCGGGGGAATAAAATGCCATTCAATTTTTTCACTTGCAAGGATCTCACTCATAGACGAATTGTTTTTAACAGCTTCTACGAATTCTTTATCCAGCGTTCGCGCTGCACCTACGAAATTTGTACCATTGTCCGAATATAAACATGCTGCCTTACCCCTTCTTGAAAACAATCGGCGTAATGCCGCTAAGAATGCATCGGTGGTGAGGTCACTTACGGCTTCTAGGTGAATGGCTTTTGTTGCCATACACACGAAAACGGCTATATAACCCTTGAAAGATTTTCGCCCTCTGCCTTTAGAACACCTCATCCATATTGGACCTGCATAATCGACACCTGTATGCACGAATGGACTTGAAACTTTAACTCGAGCTGACGGAAGATTCCCCATTATTTGCATAGTTTTTGTTTCTCCATATCGTATGCATCGAACACAATTTTTCACAACCTTTTTTGTTATGCGTGTCAATCCAATAATCCAATATTCACGGCGAATTATAGAAGTAATCAGCATATTACCTCCATGTAGTGTCGATAAATGGGCATCTTTTATTATTAATTCAGCCAACCAAGCCTTCTCTAGTATGATGGGATGCTTTTGATCATAACTTAGATCAGAATGTTGGATTCGACCTCCGACTCGAAGAACTCCGCTTTCATCCAAAAAAGGGTGTAGAGTACCAATTTTACTTTTATGAGGTACATCTTTTCCGCGTTTTAAATTTTGTATTTCTCCAGTAAAATTCTCTTTCTGATGTTGACAAATTATTATGTTTTTTGCTTCGTTGAGTTCTTTTGATGTAAGCCATCCAACATAGAATTGTCGTTTTAATTTACCTATAAATCGTTTAACATATGCAATCACTCGTTCTAGTTTCCGATATGATGAAAACCTCAGACAAAGTTCATCTAGCCAAGATTCACTTCTAAATTCGCTTGTTGCTAAACTAATCGTCTGCTTATTTTTCGTTGACCAGCTTGATTCTTCAGTATCCAACCACGTAGGCCCATTCCACCACAACTTGCAAATTTTATTCGCGGCCACTCCTCTCGATGCAGCATCTGCAGGGTTACTAGTCGTGTCAACATATCTCCAAATAGCAGTAGGTATATTTGACTTAACTTCGTCTACTCTGGTCTTAATAAATCGATCTTTACTTTTGTTGTTGGCTATCCAGGCTAATGTAATAGTAGAATCACTCCAGGCATTGATTTCAATTGGTTGATGAACTGCTAATAAAATTCTACTTATTAGTTTCGACAAAAGATGCGCTGCACAAAGCTCCAATTTCGGTAGTGTTTTCCTGTTCTTAACAGGATTCACTTTACTTTTTCCTGCTACCAAACTAACTGTCTCACCCACTTTAAAATACACAACAGCCGCATACGCCTTTTGGGATGCATCTGCAAACCCATGAATTAATATTTTTGTAGATAAAGAAGTATTATACCACCGAGGAATTTCTATTTTTTGCAAAATTGGTAGTTCTTTTAGTATTTTATTCCATTTTGATTGTAATTCATCATCCAGACATTCATCCCATTCGGTTTTTCTAAGCCATAGTGTTTGAATGAACAGTTTAATACGAATTGTGAACGGTGAAAGCCAACCTAATGGATCAAAGATTTTCGCCAGTACAGACAAAGCACGTCTTTTTGTAACTTTACCTGCATAATCAGCTTTAATCACGAACATGAATACGTCTTTTCTTGGCTGCCATTGTAGACCTAGTGTTTTAACCATTTCATCATTGTTTATCGGCATTACTTCCAGTATTGTTTTCTCACTAATTTCTTCTAATATCTCGGGACTATTTGACATCCATTTACGCAAAGGAAACCCAAATTTGCTTAATTGTGTTGAAGTTTCTTCCCGAATATATTTACATTCATCTTTAGAATCTGCTCCTGTCATCAAGTCATCCATGTAAAAATCGTTGATAATAATATTTTTAATGCTTTCTTTTGAACAACTCTCACCAATGTATGCTAACGATTTTTTTGCTAAAAAAGGAGCTGACAATGTTCCGTATGTAACTGTAGTTAGCCTAAATTCACCTATAGGTTGATTGTGATTTTCACGCCACAATATATGTTGATAAGCTTGGTCTTCAATATTCACTAATAAAGCCTCCATTTTAAAATAATGTCGAAAATATCTTTCTGAAGCTTTGGACCAATTTTTAGGATATCATTCAGGCTGCGTTTATTCGTAGTTTTGGCTGACGCGTCGAATACCACTCGTAATTTTGTGGTGATACTATCTTCTCTTAAGACAGCTTAATGAGGCATATAAAATTTTCCAGTATTTTTAGGAACCCTTATCATGTCACCGCGCGTGCTGTATTCTCGCATAAACTCTACATATTTCTGTTTTAATTCAGGATCCTTTGACAATTTTTTTTCAATGTTTAATAATCGTGCCATAGCCTGACTTCTTGAATCTCCAAGCTCCCGATCTTCTTCAAATGGAAGTCTTACCACTAATTTGTTGTCTTTCGTCGTTGTAGTTGTGTTATTAAAAAATTTAATACAATTGTCTTCTGAAGTTATTTGGTTAGATTCTGGAACCTCTTTAATCTCCCAAAACTGCTCCAGACCTGTTGCGAGTGCTGCTGTTGATTTATTTGACGGTGCCGATTTTTTCAAAACACCAGACAAAATCCAGCCTAATTTAGTTTTTTGGCCAACAATTGATTCTACTTTTTTAGCTCCTGCAAATTCATCTAACAGTAAATGTATTAAGTCACTGCCAATCACTATATCAATCCTATCTGACTTGTTAAAATTCGGATCGGCCAAGGTATAATTTTCCCACTTACTTAAATCGTAGTCGAAAGATACGACAGGTTGCACTCCCACTAAAGATGACGGAAGTACCAGCGCCTCAATATTAAATACCTCATTGCTGATCGTTCGTGGTCTTATTTCGAGATTTACTTTAGCTTTCGCTGTTGCTACTACGGTACCGCAATACCCAATTAAGTTAGTTTTTGGAGTCTTCATTTTAGGTAGTTGCAAAATTTGTACAGCTTCTTCCGAGATTGAAGTATCTTGTGATCCTTGATCAATTAACGCTCGCAAAGTAACTAACTCTCCGTGGATGCTTCTAACTTTTACTAAAGCAGTAGCTAATAAAGAT
This sequence comes from Panzeria rudis, assembly GCA_956483635.1. Classification (NCBI taxonomy): domain Eukaryota; kingdom Metazoa; phylum Arthropoda; class Insecta; order Diptera; family Tachinidae; genus Panzeria; species Panzeria rudis. Next base: position 30,477,322 of record OY101451.1, on the reverse strand, counting down.
GTACCTATTTCCTTTTTAGCGATATATGAACTGGATGCATCTTCTTTTGTTGTTTGGAACTTGTTAGTGTTAGGATAGTCGACATGCAGTAGTACATGATGACCTTTACCACATTTGTTACATTTTATAGATGACTTGTAACATTTTTTCTCTACTGAATGATACAGGCATATGAAACAAATTTTTGTTTTGTTTGCCCATGTTCGCCTGTCTATAACATTCAGTTGCAAAAATTTTCTGCATTCTGCAACTTTGTGACCTTTGTTTTTTCGAATTAATATTCTAGCTATCAAAGGCTTAGAATCTTCCATATTGAGCCCCATCTTAGTTAAGGATCTTACACAAGTTCATTTAGTGTCCAATAGTAATCGAATATTTGCTGGATTTTCACTATTTAACTTTGGCTGATCTAACAACGTGTCAACCAAGTTGTCAAATAATGTTCTTTTGTTCTCATAGCGGCTTCTCAACATTTCTAGCGTGTCATCATAATTATCTTCTGTACAATAAAAATGTGAAACCAACTTTGCAGCGTTCCCTTTTAGCAGACTTTTCAATCGCTGCATTTTTTCTGCTTTTGATAGATATTCATTTTTATGAACCAATGTATCGAATAGGTCATAAAATGAAGACCATTCGCTACTTCCGTCTTCAAAGTAAGGAATTTTTATTTCTTGTAGTTTTGGTGTTGATGGCGGCATGAATTGTTGTTTTTCATCTTCTTTTATTTGAGCTTTAATAGTTCTAAGAGCGTCAAAATATAATCCGATTGTTCTGTTGTTACTACTCACTGCTTCTTGACTCTTTCTTACAGTATCGTTGAAGCTTTTCTGAATGCTATTAAATCTGAAATCTAGTTCTTTTCTAAGATTTCTGGAAGCTTGTTAAACTTGATAATCGATATTTCACCCTCTATGAAATTTCTAAACTCTTTTGAATTTTCAAGGAAAACACCGATCTCATAGTTACCTGCTGATAGAATTTCACCGGCTATGGTGCTTTCTTCTCGTGAACCACCTTCGCTAGCTGAAACCCTTTCTTCTAATTTTCCGGCTGCTGAAATGGAGTCATCTTTTGACACATCTTCTATTTGCATACCGCGAATTTTCATTACTATTGCTTCAATTTCAGAATAATAGTCAATTTCAAAATAACTGCCATCCTTTATGCCGGCTTCAACCAACCTCTTATGATTGCTGTGGAACTCTAGCCAATAGCTGTCAACCAATCGTTTTGTTTCCACAATTTTTGTCTGCCGCATCAGTCCTGATTCAATTTTATTGATATAGGCTTCCATTGTACCTCCTATTCTCTTTGTCTCTTCAACAACATTTTTATGGTTTCTTGATTCATTGTGAAAACGATTTCAATTAACTTGCACTGATTCTATTAATTATAAACTTCGAAGGACCAACTATGTTTACTGCTCAAACATATATTTATTACTTTTTCTAAAATACATCTACTTATATACTAAATCTTTGATGACAAAAAACATGCTTATCAGTTTTTAAATTGAGTTAATATTACAATTTACACATATCTTATAACTAAAGGAAAACCAAAATATTGCTTATCTTAAAAACTGCAGCACAAGATGTCTTATAACAAAGAGATAAACGTAACCCAAGAAATAGAATGTTTATTTAAAACTGCAGTTTACCGATGTCTTATCGCTAACAAACAATTTGATCTAAGATTATGGTTTACAAATTTCTTATCACTAATAGACAAGGAAAAACTACAAAATTACCGCTCATTAGTGAAATCATCCTAAGTAAATATATCTATACACATTACACATATAATATATTTACATTCATCTTTAGAATCTGCTCCTGTCATCAAGTCATCCATGTAAAAATCGTTGATAATAATATTTTTAATGCTTTCTTTTGAACAACTCTCACCAATGTAACTTTTGCTGTATTCTCGCATAAACTCTACATATTTCTGTTTTAATTCAGGATCCTTTGACAATTTTTTTTCAATGTTTAATAATCGTGCCATAGCCTGACTTCTTGAATCTCCAAGCTCCCGATCTTCTTCAAATGGAAGTCTTACCACTAATTTGTTGTCTTTCGTCGTTGTAGTTGTGTTATTAAAAAATTTAATACAATTGTCTTCTGAAGTTATTTGGTTAGATTCTGGAACCTCTTTAATCTCCCAAAACTGCTCCAGACCTGTTGCGAGTGCTGCTGTTGATTTATTTGACGGTGCCGATTTTTTCAAAACACCAGACAAAATCCAGCCTAATTTAGTTTTTTGGCCAACAATTGATTCTACTTTTTTAGCTCCTGCAAATTCATCTAACAGTAAATGTATTAAGTCACTGCCAATCACTATATCAATCCTATCTGACTTGTTAAAATTCGGATCGGCCAAGGTATAATTTTCCCACTTACTTAAATCGTAGTCGAAAGATACGACAGGTTGCACTCCCACTAAAGATGACGGAAGTACCAGCGCCTCAATATTAAATACCTCATTGCTGATCGTTCGTGGTCTTATTTCGAGATTTACTTTAGCTTTCGCTGTTGCTACTACGGTACCGCAATACCCAATTAAGTTAGTTTTTGGAGTCTTCATTTTAGGTAGTTGCAAAATTTGTACAGCTTCTTCCGAGATTGAAGTATCTTGTGATCCTTGATCAATTAACGCTCGCAAAGTAACTAACTCTCCGTGGATGCTTCTAACTTTTACTAAAGCAGTAGCTAATAAAGATGTACCTATTTCCGTTTTAGCGATATATGAACTGGATGCATCTTCTTTTGTTGTTTGGAACTTGTTAGTGTTAGGATAGTCGACATGCAGTAGTACATGATGACCTTTACCACATTTGTTACATTTTATAGATGACTTGTAACATTTTTTCTCTACTGAATGATACAGGCATATGAAACAAATTTTTGTTTTGTTTGCCCATGTTCGCCTGTCTATAACATTCAGTTGCAAAAATTTTCTGCATTCTGCAACTTTGTGACCTTTGTTTTTGCAAAAGGCACTAAGAGTAGTTGCGTTGTCTGTTAAAGCAGTATGTTTAGAAGATGATTTTTGTTGGTGCGTGATTGGATATTTTTTTGTCTTAAATGTCTCTTGTGCTTGCGCCATTTGCTCTAGAAAATCAAGCACGTCTTCAAGCTTTTGAATTTTTTTTTGTTTTCTTAACACTGTATTCATACTGTTGAATTGCTTCGCTATCGAACTTTCGAATTAATATTCTAGCTATCAAAGGCTTAGAATCTTCCATATTGAGCCCCATCTTAGTTAAGGATCTTACACAAGTTCATTTAGTGTCCAATAGTAATCGAATATTTGCTGGATTTTCACTATTTAACTTTGGCTGATCTAACAACGTGTCAACCAAGTTGTCAAATAATGTTCTTTTGTTCTCATAGCGGCTTCTCAACATTTCTAGCGTGTCATCATAATTATCTTCTGTACAATAAAAATGTGAAACCAACTTTGCAGCGTTCCCTTTTAGCAGACTTTTCAATCGCTGCATTTTTTCTGCTTTTGATAGATATTCATTTTTATGAACCAATGTATCGAATAGGTCATAAAATGAAGACCATTCGCTACTTCCGTCTTCAAAGTAAGGAATTTTTATTTCTTGTAGTTTTGGTGTTGATGGCGGCATGAATTGTTGTTTTTCATCTTCTTTTATTTGAGCTTTAATAGTTCTAAGAGCGTCAAAATATAATCCGATTGTTCTGTTGTTACTACTCACTGCTTCTTGACTCTTTCTTACAGTATCGTTGAAGCTTTTCTGAATGCTATTAAATCTGAAATCTAGTTCTTTTTCTAAGATTTCTGGAAGCTTGTTAAACTTGATAATCGATATTTCACCCTCTATGAAATTTCTAAACTCTTTTGAATTTTCAAGGAAAACACCGATCTCATAGTTACCTGCTGATAGAATTTCACCGGCTATGGTGCTTTCTTTTCGTGAACCACCTTCGCTAGCTGAAACCCTTTCTTCTAATTTTCCGGCTGCTGAAATGGAGTCATCTTTTGACACATCTTCTATTTGCATACCGCGAATTTTCATTACTATTGCTTCAATTTCAGAATAATAGTCAATTTCAAAATAACTGCCATCCTTTATGCCGGCTTCAACCAACCTCTTATGATTGCTGTGGAACTCTAGCCAATAGCTGTCAACCAATCGTTTTGTTTCCACAATTTTTGTCTGCCGCATCAGTCCTGATTCAATTTTATTGATATAGGCTTCCATTGTACCTCCTATTCTCTTTGTCTCTTCAACAACATTTTTATGGTTTCTTGATTCATTGTGAAAACGATTTCAATTAACTTGCACTGATTCTATTAATTATAAACTTCGAAGGACCAACTATGTTTACTGCTCAAACATATATTTATTACTTTTTCTAAAATACATCTCCTTATATACTAAATCTTTGATGACAAAAAACATGCTTATCAGTTTTTAAATTGAGTTAATATTACAATTTACACATATCTTATAACTAAAGGAAAACCAAAATATTGCTTATCTTAAAAACTGCAGCACAAGATGTCTTATAACAAAGAGATAAACGTAACCCAAGAAATAGAATGTTTATTTAAAACTGCAGTTTACCGATGTCTTATCGCTAACAAACAATTTGATCTAAGATTATGGTTTACAAATTTCTTATCACTAATAGACAAGGAAAAACTACAAAATTACCGCTCATTAGTGAAATCATCCTAAGTAAATATATCTATACACATTACACATATTGTTATCACTAACAGATAAGGAAAAATTTAGCATCCCTTAACTAATGAACTTATTTATATCTTAAAATATATTGATAAGTAACCTTAATAAACATTTCTAAATCTCTATGTTCAATTATCTTTGAACACTAATATTCTTTACGGAAATAGAACCTACCACAGAACTCGTAAAACTAAAAACTAAAATTCGTAAATATTTGAATATATAATAATAAGAACAAAAAAACATACATATATTTTTTATGAAAATAATGTATGTACTGCTGTTGAATAGGAACATTTTATTATCAAATAAAAACAATAATGAAATTTAAAATCAAATTCTGTGTATATCAGCGCCACTTGCTGCATGTGGGCATAAATTATAACCGGATCTCGTTACAATCCGGAGGTCGCCGTTAAAAGACAGGCTGACTGGGCATCGTACGAATGACACGAAGGATTGTGGGCCTTTATCTAGCGTCCGCTATAGATCCGTCATTTTTGTTAGAGACAAGATGCGGTGTTAGCATGCTTGAATGGTTAATGGATTCTGAAGAGGCTAACGCAAGTTCTTCAGACTAGCTATGTGTCGCATTCAAATCACTGCAAACACTACTGGCACCCAAAATATATTACAAAGTTTATTTAAGGACTAGCACGAATCACTTTTTCCCCTTTCTGTTTACTGAATGAATTCATTCATTCTTGACCGACTACAACTTTTTGGAAGTTACTTCGCTATTGAAGCATTTATTTAAAATTATTATTTATTGCATTTTTAATTACAATTAAGTTGCGTTAAGCTTAAATGCATTTACAGCTTCACATCTTTAACTTATTCATTTCATCAGTGCGTGAAATATCAAATTAATTAAAAATCAATTAAATTGAAAAAAATAATCAACCAAATGCTTAATATAATACCTGCATCAGCATTCATTATACAAAAGAAAAATACTGCAAAAAGAATGAAAACCTCAACTGGTTTTTACCGGAAATTCAAACAGCGCAAAAATATTTTATAGGAAAAAAAGAAAAGAAAAAATATTTTAAATAAATATTTTCTTAAAAGCTTGGAACATAGAAAATATAGAAGCCTGACTGATGGCAAATAGTTGTCAGAAACCTAACTTGGTTGTCAAAAAAACTTAAGTCTAAGAATGTATTAGTAGAACATTTTGTATTACTATTGGTATAAATAAAAATTTCCCTTCAGCACCAAGCCATACTTAGCCATACTTATTTTACAAAATTTATATTTTTTAAACACAAACTTTTAGTTATTATATACAATTAATTTTGCATTAATTAATGTAAATATGAATTTATATTCGTTTTTAATGCATTTTTTATTTGGCATTAACAAAATTTTCCCAAATAGTAACAAAAATTCAATAATGTTGAATGAAAAAAATTGTTGAAAACTTTAATAAATTTCAACACACAAATGTCAATAAATTAAAAAAATATTTTAAAATTACAGCAAGAAGAAACATAAAATTTATACTAAAACAAATAAAAAAAATTAAATCAAATGAAAAAGTGTTTGTGTGTGCAAGAAAGATAGATTTTACCGCATTTTCAAGTGCAAAAATTACGCTCTTCGATGTGTCTTGAATTGCTTCTCTCAAGTTTGTTGAATACATAAGACCTATACGTTTAACAGAGTTGACAATTGTTTAAAGACAGGCCGAGAGTTGAAAATCTATGTATTTATCTATGGCTTGGAATAATAGTAAAAGCAATACATACGTACGTATGACAAGGTACTGAGAAAAAAGTATAATAACTTTTTAAAGAACTACACTTTCACTTCTTTCAAAGCACTTCAACGACAAAATAAAACATCAGAAAATTCCATTTAGTAACATTCTAAATATAGTTTCAGATTCAATAGAGAGGTACATATCGTCACCTTATATGCATACGGACGTTCAAGCAATATTTTAGAGTCCTGCGATCGAAAATGACGAATTTATTCAAGAAATTCTAACGGATGTAACTGCATTTTCTTGTATTTTCTAATGCAAAACGACGAGGAATTTTCTAATGCAAAATGGCGAGGTTATTATAAATTATTTCGATATTATTCGAACAAATAAAATAAAAATTTATTATACAAAGTTATTTAATTAGTTTGGCTTAAGTTCGTTTTTAATTTAATCTTTCGATTAAATTATTGTTTTTATTAAAGAAAGAAATTTTAAAGCATATAAATATTGAACGTTCAAAGAAAAATTTGGATGCATGGGAGGTTGAACTGACATCAGATGTTCCGTGACCATCACAGTCTTCTCATCAGAGCCCTTTTACCTACATACTTTAGTACGCCCCTACTTACTTTAGTACACCCAATCAACAAATTTAGTCGCGGTGAGTCGTACCTATGTTGTGTTGTTGCTACTCTGATGAGAAAACTGCGGTCGTCTCGAAACATCTGATGTTAGTTCAACCTTCCCTGCATCCAAATTTTTCTTTGAATGTTCAATATTTACATGCTTTAGAACTTCTTTCTTAAATAAAAAATATAAATAATTTGATTGAAAGATTAAATTGAAAACGAACTTAAGCCAAAGTAATTAAATAACTTTGGATAAAAACCATACAGTTCGACTAAAAATTCATAACTCATTAATTAAAACTCTAAAGGCACTTAGCTGTTCCAAAAACTTGGGCGAAATAAACATTCAAAAATCCCAGCATTGAAAATATCGATGACATTTCACTCTGGTAAGTCAGAAATATAAAAAAAACTTAAAAATACTTGAACATGCTAAGAAAAAGACAGTTAGTGAAGTTCCAAACATTTAAAAAAGTTCATTAATAATAGGTACGACTCGCCGCGAGGTGGCGACAAAATCTGTTAGTTGAACTTACTAAAATAAGTAGGACTTTCGCTAGGATTTTGTTGCTGCAGTCGCTGGCTCTGATGAGACGACTATGGTGGTCTCGAAACATTTGATTTCAGTTCAACCTTCCGTACATCCAAATATTTCTTTGAATGTTCAATATTTACATGCTTTAAAATTTCTTTTTTAAATAAAATAAATAAATCATTTGATCGAAAGATTAAATTGAAAACAAACTTAAGCCAAACTAGTTAAATAGCTTTCGATAATAAATAACAGAAATAAATATTTATAGTTTTTCTCGACCACCCGATTTATTTTTTTATGAAACATTTGAGATGGCCAATTTTGCAATACCATCAGCACTCTCCTCTTCCCTTTACTGCTTTACGAGCTACCGAATAATATACAAGAATGTTTGACTAAAATTACCAAAGTTCCGCCTTTTTCTAAGCAATTCTCAAAAAACTTCATCTGTTTGAGAGGTAAACACCTTAACCCTAATTTTTTGAAAATCAGTTTCAACACCGTTATTTTACTACATTTGCTAATAAAAAATGTACACTTAAAGTAATCCATGCAACATTTTACGATAAAAACTTTCGTAGTGGGTTTTTTTCGTAGAATATACGAAACTTTCGTATATATTACAAAAAAAACATTTAGGCAATATTTTTTTGAATTAACAAAAGTAATGAGTACCTTTCGTAAACATTTTTCCTTGTTAAAAATAAATTTGAAATAAAAAAATAAATTTAAATAATTTTTTATAAATTGACGCATTTTTCAGATGTATGTAAATAAAACAAATTTTTAGCTTTTATAAAATAAGTAGAAAGTGGCTCAGTGGTAGAGTACATGACTTGAAATATGAAGATTGCGAGTTCGTGCCCAGGTTGAGCCATACTTTTTTTTACTTTTTTTTTGATTATTTTCGTATATTTCGTATATTTTACGACAGAATTTCGTGGTGCGAAATTACGAAATATTTCGTAATATATACCAGCGTTTTCGTGCATATGTTGCATGGAATTTTTTCAGTGTACTAAACGAAGTGGTCGAGAAAATAGTTTGGAAATTTTTTTTATAAATCTGTGATAATTTTTTTTATGAATGAGAGAACTAGTATTTCTATGATCAAAAATCTTCATGAACTTTAAAAACAGAGTGAAATAAATTTACAAAAATTATTTTCATTGTTGTTTGTGTAACTATGAAGTACTTAAAAGAGTGCTCTTCGTTTACCCTACATAGATGAAGACATACTTATAAAATAGAATATATACACATTTTTTCAAACTCACAAGCTTGTACAAAAAATACATATGCAAATTCGAGACTATGTATGATTGCATGTTCTGTAGTGAAAATAGCAAAAAAACTGTAAATAGCTAATGGTAGAAAACTATATACTCTACAGAAAGGGTTCTCAAATGGCAGTCTGTGGACCCTTGGATGCCCTTAGTAACATTCTAGGGGGTCCGCAAACAATTTTAAAATTTTGTTTAGAAAATTTTAACTTTGCCAATTCTCAAGCGATTTTTATAATTTTAGGCTTATCTTAATTGGTGTGAGATACACTTCTTAAAAAATAAAAAACTTAGTATGGTTTTGAAAAAACTGCTCCAAAAAAATACTCCAAACTTGCAAAAATCTGAAAAAAAGAAAAAAATATTATTGTATGTACCTTACTTCTTCATGTTTGTAAGCCAACGTCTTGTACAACTCAGCTGATTCAACGTTGAAAGAAAGATAGACAAAAGCCAGTATACTAGCAGCCAGTATACCAGCAGCCAGTATACTAGCAGCATATGATACGATGTTTGTCGCTTACTTACACACTGCACGAACAATCAACATAAACAACAATAAAACAACAACAAGAGCACAACAGTGGGTTGTAGCTATCAACAAATCAAATAAACAACAAGTTTATATCTGTGGCTTGGTGCTAAAAGGGCCAATGCCAAAATATTGAGTTTTGAGCAAATTGCACTTGAAGTTCTTACTAAAAATTCTTTTTGCTACAGCTGAGGAAAATTCCAATTTTCGTTTATCAACTTTGGCTTAGACATATAATATGTCTGAATAGAATACCATAGCGAACTAAATTTTTTGGAAAATTCAAAAATTAGGAAAAAAATTACATTGGCCCTTTTTGCATTAATTAATTATTTTATTTTATGTTTTTTTTAAGTGGCCGTCATAACAAGATTAATAACAAACAGATCAGTATAATTTTTAGTTGATTATTAAGTCATTACAAAGTTTATTGAATTCAAAGGATATAAAAACTAAAAATAATGCTAATATGAAGAAATAATACAGTCTGCATTAAAAAACTTCCATTATTGTGGTAAATCACGTTATTCATGGCACCAAACGTACTAAATTTGCCCAATCTGGAGGCAACTCTATATCAGCAGTAGTGTGTTCTTTTTTTTTTTTTTTTTGTTTTTCTCTTGCTGCGTGAATGCTATCCACTTCGATTTGTGTATGTCCTGCCTCAAGAAATTTTGTAGTTAACTAATAACTGTTTACCTTTCAGCTTTCAATTCGTTAACAGTTTTCAGTAACATTGTAGAAAAATAAATGTTCCGGTTTTGTCCTCCACATGAGTCGCTGTACATGGTAACTGTATGTATACAAACATTTTTTTAAAGATTATGTAAGTAATGGTAGATACAAGAACCAATTTCCTGCCCTCCACGACCAGCCACTGTTTCATTTCATAAGTAGCATAAGGAAGATGATTTTTTTCTATGGTTTGGTAGATGGTAAGGTTAAACGTCCACAGATCCACTTCTAAGATAAGGAGTAGATAAGCATTTTTGTAAGTCGAATGAAATGGTAATATAACCTGAACTAATTTGGCATTCCTCTTTATCTCTTCTCTTTAACTCGTATGCAGACTCGGCCAAATGCAAGTGTAGATTTTTTTTCTTCTTCGATTGTTGCTCGTTCTTTCTCGTTCTGGCAACATTTCAACTGGAATGCAAACTTGTCGCATTTTTCACATGTATAATTTTTGGGCTTGTGGAATGATAAATTAAATTCCTCAATAAACATTCGTTTCTTTTCTACAATTACTCTAGCTTTTTTCAAACTTATAGCAAATGTATTTAGAAACATGGTTTGACAGACTTCAATTTTCTCACCATTGGTTTTTGTCAAAAAATAGTTTTTAGTAAAATTTCGTCTACTGTTCTTCCAATCATTTCGTCTCAATCGTTGAACAATTTTTTGATCTTCTTGTATAGAATTTGCCACAAACTGGTTTTTTCCAGAGCTAGACAACTCATGAAGACATGAAAAAATTAGTTGGCCTTCATCAGGAGTAAATTTTTCGAAGCACTTTTTTTTTGCATGGGCACGCTTCTTTCATTTGTATAGTAGGTATCGTTTTGTTGCCCAACACCTGAGTATACTCTTTACCTTGTGTTTTCAATGACTTTCTTATATTTCGGGTCCAATTAGAAGGATTTCGCGTTAGTTTTCTTGTAGCTTCATTCTTATTTTTTTACTACTTCTGCGCGATTTGATTGATTGGTTTTCGGTATCTCCAACCATTTGTGTATTGTTATCAAGTTCCTCAATAACCATCGCGAACAACAAGTTAAATATATGTTCCCATGAAATTTTCATTTCCCTTCGAGGGAAAATTGCTATCGTGAAGTTCCCCTGAACATTTTTCCCGCTATCAGTTATTAGTGAATGTAACTAAGGCAGAAGCTTAATAAAATAAATGTAAAATCAAAGAAATTTTTGTTCAAAAATAAACAAATGCAGTGCTAAGAATTGGAACTGTCTTTTTATTCCATGAGGAATCTAAACAAAATCGAATTGTTCGTCCAGGATTGCTAGATGCATCCAATGCCTTAGAGTACCCGAGCCATTGCAGGCAGCCTAATTCAATCAAATAGTCTTTTGGTGTTAAATTAAAATTTCTCAGGAATAAGTAAAGCTGGGTTTTTATATATTTTGGACACGATGAATGATTCTCTACAGACGCGGAAAAATCATTTGCTGTTCCATCATCGCGAAATTTAGCTCATGTATGCCGGGAAGGTGTTGCATGGAGGTAGTGTTAAGATAAATGTGTTAGTATTAAGATAAATGAACACTATTTACTGAATTTGTCCTAAAAATAAATATTTACAAGCTTTAATAATCAATTGAAAGGATAAATAGCATTTACATGCTGTATTTATCCATTTCGCCTGCTAAAATAAAGTGAGCAAAAACAGGGGGAAATTCACGATAAGGAGAATTTTTTTATTTTTTATTCACGATCGCACAAGAAGAAAAAGGGGAAACATTTCGAGGGAAAAATATTCACGATAGGGGTGAACATCTTCGATATTCTCAAACTGTTTTTCTTGGTAGTCGTCATTGTCCAAACTATTTTCTGCCAGTACATATTCATCGCCACTTTAAACTTTATAGGGCCTCAACATCCCTAAGTGGTGCTGAAAGCAATATAACGATATTTATTTATTTTTTTATTTATTTATATATTGGTAGCGTTCCATACACAAGACTATAGATCTTATTTTGCAGTGTGGAACTGAGTATAAAAAAATACAAATCATTATTTAAACTTAAAAACTAATGAAAAAATAAAAAATTTTAAGTAAATCAATTTAAAAATTATTGAAAAAAAATTTATGTTACAAAAAAAAAAGAAAAACAAACATAAAATATAAACAAACGGTATAACTCAACGTTTACACCTGACAACACTGTCCAAAATTCCAAATATTTTTAAAAACAAAGAAAAAAATAAGAAATAAAATAAATAAAAAAAATTTTTTATTCTGAAAACAGTTTAATAATATTGTCTTTAAATTGTCGCGCGTTACTTAAAAATTGGAATCATAACGAATGATGTTGTTAAAGGCGACGTTTAATTTTCTCTTACTAACGGAGTCACATTCAGTGAACAGTTCACATCCGTACAGTAAAACTGGAATTAAATAAGTTTTTGCAGGAAGAATCCGTATCAAATAGTTCTTAGCATTGAGAAAGTACGACCACAAGCATAATTTATGTGATCGGGCCAGGTGAGTGTATTGTTAAAATGAACTGCTAGATTCTTCGCGTGATTCACGATTTCAATTGCTTGATTATTAATAAATATAGTTGGTGTAATATTGTTTTGCATTAGTCTTTTCTGAATTACAATGCATTTCGACTTTTTAGGATTGATTCCAAGGCCATTAACTGATGCCCAATTATTAATACGATTAAATTACTGATTTAAAGACATAATGCCATTGGTCAAGCATGCTATTATTGCAACTAGTATAGAGTTGAACGTCATCGGCTTACATTCTAATCGTACAGGCCGTTAATACACTAGGGAGATCATTTGCATACATTGAGAACAACAGAGGGCCAACTAATGATCCTTGCGGAACTCCTCTTGTAACAGGAAGTGCTATTGATTTTTTGCTATGTGTTTCAACATATTGGTATCTTTCATAAAGATATGTTGACAATAATTGAGTGGCTGTCGAAGAAAAATTAAAAAACTTACTTAACTTGCTACATACAATGTTGTGATTCACAGTATCGAAAGCCTTGTAATGATCTAATAGCACTAGAAAGGTAGTTTTACCATTATCAACGTCCTTTCGTAATTCCTCAGCAACATCTAATAAGGCTGTTATGCAGCTATGTTTTTTCCTAAAGCCAGATTGGTGATCTGTAAGCAAATTATTAGTGTCTAGAAAACGAGTGATTTGATGTGTGGGCATATTGGTATTGGGTAAGGTTAAGCCAATTGAAGAAAAAAGGTCTATGAGACTAAAATTTTCGAGGACGTTCGAATTAAATTCACCTGCTATTATGACAACATCATACGAAGCTGTAACTAACTGTAGCGTTCGGATAAACCTTCTATTATTGATGTTTCTGTTAGGTCTATAAACACTTCCCACTAAAAGTTTTCTTCCATCAGTATTGACCTCAATAAAAAGATGTTCCACTAGATTTATAGGATCCGCACTTTCAACATCTTTAAATCCGCAATTTTCCCTTGATGTACATTTAATGCTAAAGGATATGCCCTTCCTTATGTAAATTGCTACGCCACCATATTCATCATCTCTATTATATCCATTCAATGAAATAGATAAGTCAGTAATATCAGAATGGAACCAAGTTTCGGAAACGCAAATAAAGTCACTATTAGAATTCTCAAATATGATTATAAAGTCATCAATCTTTCTTCTTAAGCTTTGAACATTGATATGGCATATTTTTATGCCATCCTTCTGATTAGCCAAAACTTTGATCATATTCACAACACTATCTCTGGAACGCATTCTACAAGTATTACTGATAAATTATTAAGAAAGCAACGCACGAGGTATACAATATTTTGAAACTGTTACAAAGTAAAAATATAAAGTTAAAATAAATTTTCGAATATAGACAAGTTTGGAAAACAATGAATAACGATTTAGGTATTAACTGATAACATATTAATATGGTAAAAAACAATTGTATGAAATTTTAATTGAATAAAAAACGTGTAAATTTGTACTAAGACAATCAAGATTGATTTGGGATTGCATCGTGATACAAGGTTATATTACAGATATTAAATTTTAGATTCAAGCTTTAATTTATTACTTATCATTTTCGTCAATGTCACATATATGTAAAATCTTCAGTATCTTTGAATTATTATCTCCTTTATTCCACAAAATCGTTAAGTCATTTACAGTACCGGAGACAGGACAGAGGGCCTATAACAGAATAATAACAAATAATAATGGTTGGCTGAATTGCCCACTCTTGATTAAATATACAATATATAAGTTAATAAAAATACAAAAGACTATGACATTAAACTGGACTCATACTAACAAGCTAGAGGCTATCTTGAAGCTAAAAGGGCAAATGCAGATATTAGTCCAATGTTTATTTAGAAAAATATATAACATTATTAATTGCTAAAGGGGCCAAAGTAGGCATTGGCCTTTTCAGCTTTACCTTTTATAGATGAGTAGTTCATAGTGATATTGGCTAGAAACCCCCTTATACAGCTGATCTGGATTACAGTAGACATTGACTGTTTGAGCAAAATAAAAGAGAGTATGATCAGAAACCTAACGCAATGGTTAACTCATGCCGAACTTGCCATTAAAGTTCACGTTAACTTCTAATCGTACACTGTGAAAAAGGGCGATAGTCGTACTTAAAATAACAATCTTTGTATTCAATTTAAGAATTTGGTACTGCATTCAAGACTTTTTTTTACATGATTTAAGATTTTTTTCTCCGTTCTGGGCTTGAGTTAAGTACATTTTAGTGTTATTCGTACTTAAATTTTTGTGTACGACTCGTACTCAAAGTAACTAGAAAATACTTGTATTTAGTACGACGTCTTTATTTCTGTGTACGGAAAGCTTAAGTCCTCCTCTATTCGACACCGTTAAAAAATCAAAAATCGATTCAGAAATAACGCAATGAAAATCTTTTTTTTTCGTGAAGACCAAAAACATCGGGTTTCATTGGCAAATTTCTTTCTCAAGTATGCCTACAACCTACACTAGGTCTTTGGATTTTTCGATTTTGTCACATAGTGTTATTGATATTTTCAAATGACATTTTGCAGTTCAGCTTAGTACTCTGTTCAAATTAGCGAAAAATGTTGATCAACATTGGTTTTTTCATACGAAAAATATGACAAGTAACCAATCATCATAACTAGCCCTTAAAAGTATGCTGCAATTGTGTACGTCTTTAAAAAACCCAATGTGCTTGTTATGTAAATTCCTCACGAAAAAAGTGGTGCTTATGCTGACTTTAGACGACATGTATTTTACATCTGACTTGTCAAATTTCCCACTGCAAGAGTGATACATGCCGTGTGAAACATATGAAACATTGTCAGATGACATTTACAGAAGCAAAGTCGGATAAAAAGTTTTCAATTAGAGCATGTTCTATTTTCATCTGACAAGGCATCTGACATCAGCTGTATTAAATTATCAAAAGTGTGGTTTAGCTGAAAAAACATTAAAAAACAAAGAGCGCCTTATATATTTACGAAAATTGTGCAAAAACTCAGCTGTTGTGAACACTCAGAGGTTATGTCAGATGTAATTACACATGTACGTGTGAAAGCAAATATTATAAACCGTCTGTAAATTGACAATTTTGACAAACATGCTAAGTTACATATGTCTCACACACCTAACAAGCCATATGTAAAAAACATGTCGTCTAAAGTCAGCATTATTAATGGTCTGCATCGGATTTCTTAAAAGGCATTTGAATACATTCACAAGTTTTCAACTACGCAATGGATTTCATTCAATGTTGAAAAATCAAATGAATGAATACACAAAGCAAAAGACAAGCAAAAGCAACTTGAATCGAAAAGAAAAAAATACTATAACACTCAAATAAATATAAGAGAGTAAAATGTGTTAACTACTCGAGTATACTCGAGTACAAAATTATTTGAATATTTACTTAAACAAGAGAGTTTATTTAAAGTGCCACTAGTAATTTTTACGTTTATTTGTTTGTTTTTGATTTTGCAAAGCGAACACAGAATTTCATGTTTTTAGTGTCTGTATGTATGGGTATATGTATGTGTGTATATATGTATGGCTGCTTTTAAAGGAAAGTAACAACATAACACAAAGCCATTTGCCTCCCGTGAAGGTATGAAATTACTCGTTCATGTATTCAAACACTCATATAATATTTGAATGTTTTGTGTATGAATATAATTGCGACCAAACATTGCTATGAGTTTTATACCTATTCGAAACAAACTTGTAAGCCATATGCGTCGTTTGAATAGCAGTAAGCATTACATTCACTTTATTCACTCTTGTGTTTTACACCATTTACTATCGCCGTTCTATTTGAGTGTTTATTATTTGAATGAATGTGGTTTTCTTTGTGTGCAGCCAAACAAATGAATGTAGTCATGCTACTCTCTAGTGCTCATATTATTTCGCATGAAGACTCAAAATGTTGTAAGGGACTGTTCACATATTACGTAACGCTCAAGGGTGGGGGTTAAGGATTTGTTACAGACTAGATAATTTATATTGAAAATTTTGTAAAAAGCGTTACAGGGGGAGGGGGGTAGTTTGAAAACTCTGAAAATAACGTTACGTAGTAGGTGAATAGGCCCTAAATACATTTCATATGTTTTTCACAAAATAAACAGAGTACTACTTCTGCAACAATTTTTCGTGAGCAATTCGTGTCAATTTTTTATATGGACTTTTTTTTTAAGGCACTTCGCTCGAAATGATGAACAGAGTAGAAATTTACGCCCTAAATACCAAGCAAGAAGAAAAACAAAAAGTTCGAAATAATTCCAAAAATGGAATATAATACGGTTTTGCCCATAAACTCAAAATGTCTATGTAAAATATTTCGATTATTTTTTTAGCGTCGAAACATATCTGTGTAGGTAGGTGCCTTTTAGATAAATAATATATAACAACATTTCCATGGCTAAAGTGCCCTTCTTTAAGAATTCATACCTCCGCTCCTGAGCAATTTCCAAATTTGGTATTTGAAAGATTGACGGGAATGCTCCTTTGCTATGCCCATGTGAAATTTTATTTCTATAGGATAATTCGTTTAGAAATTCCCGAATTATTTCCAAAATAATTCGATTCTGCCCTAATGTGTAGAGAAGGGATTATACCCGGTATTTACCCGATGTATGGGTATGGGTATATCAGGCAAAGCCGGGTATATTCATTTTTTGGGAATTTATTTGGGTATTTATAAAAAGCATTTGAAAAGGAACATTTTCTTTTGACATCAAAATTTAAAAAAAAAACAAAAATGCTTAATACACAATTTTATTTTGTTATTCTTTACAATTTTGGTGATTTCTTCTATAAAGCTAGCGATTTCTCATGAATATGCGTTTTTAGAGGTTTCTAGTCAATGCTAATGCTTGTTTCCGATGGTGAAAATTCTCTCGAACTTTTTCGATGTTCGGGATAGATTCGAATTTTTGCAAGTTTTAGGCTCTACAGTTTACATGATTTTTAAACCATATTAGACTTTGTTATCATGGCGAGGTCTTGCGAATTCTCGCCATTTTCCCGATTTTTTCAGAATTTATGGCATTCCTTGCAGTTTTAGCGATTTTTAATCAACATTATCAGGTATGTGATGGAAATCGATTCCGAAAACGAAGCAGTTTTGAAAGGTGTTTTTTAATAATATTTCTTTATTAAAAACAATTCTATCATAAATATTATAAAAAATTTCTCTTTATTACAAAAGAGTTGTATCACAAAAATTATAAAAATTTTATGAAAAGTGCGTTAAAATGGGACTTTCAAAAGTGCTTCGTTTTCAAAATCGATTTCCATCATATACCTGTATGGCTTGTTTAAAATCTTGCAACTTTTCGCGAAGGTGAAACTTTTCCAAAGATATTTCTTACATTTTAATTAATTGCAACATTGTAATATTTCATCCATAAGCAAGTTTTTGCGAATTTTCGTAATTTTCGCGATGTATACCGAGGGCCTAACACTCGTCGTTCGATCATTAAATTTTCTACAACAACATTTATTCCCAGCCTTTATACCCATTTCTACCTAATTTACTAATTTTACCGGGTATTTACCAATGGGGTATTTACCCTTTTCCCTATCTCTACTAATGTGCGTCCCAAGAGAAGAAAATTGTGCCAGACGGTTCGTGCTAGGCAGAAAATCGTTAGTCTGTAAAACCGTTATTGGATGATTACACATGAAAATATTTTTGTTTCGATACAGCGCTAAGCGAAATATTTTATAGAAGGGTGGTAATTTTTTAACGTGTGCAAAAAATTAAGCATTTCATTATTTTTTGGCAATTATTTGAAACAAGTTTTGGTAATTTGAGATAATGAATAACAACCCAAATTGGTTGTTCATTGTGTCTTTTGGGTGACTTCTCCAAATGTTTTAGGAAAGTTGGACACTTTCTTGACTATCACACTTTGTTCACTATGAAAAAACTCTAAAAACTGAGTATTTTACATTTTGGGTGGTTTGAGTGATTTCCCTTTGGGTAATTGCTCGTGCAGCCATTTACATTAAGTCATGATATAAAAGATACAAAATCTATCAGCTTGCTTTATTTTCTTTCAACAAAGACCCGCGCCTATTGCAAATTTAGCAGCATCTTCAATTAATCCATAAAAATTATTGTTACAAATCAAATAGAAAAACGGAAATGCCTTGCTTTATTAAGAGAAGACTGTAGAAATCATAAAATGCTGTTAAATGCATTTGCATTTTTACTGAACTTTCTCACATAAACTTTTGAAAATGTTTGCAACAAGTGTCTGTTCTATCATGTTCATCATACGAACATCATTAATGCTGTGGCAAACCATAAAAAGTCGCTCTTAAACTTTATATACATATGTACATATAAAATTTATTTATTTACATATAAATTATTTATGTGTGCGTATTGTAAAATAGCACAGCGTAACAAATGACCGCAAAACATACAAAATTATGAATATGGGTTCATCCATAGTGACTGATTGGTAGTGTATAAATTATGCCTTTAAGTAATTACACACAATAATGTAAGAATTCCTGGCATTCTAACACACAATAATGCATTTAGTTATTTTAAGAATTATTAAGGTTCTTGGAGAAACTGAAAGTTTTTTCCTAAGAAACACATTTTAATTTTCCTATGATAGAATAACTGCTGCATTGCAATGCATTTCTTCATTGTACTTCAGAATCATGTTAATCTACATAATGACCCAGAGGTTTGTTAATTACTTCAAGAACTTTTAATCACTATGAGCATACTGTGCTTAGAAATATGCATTTAGGCCAAGATTAATAATGTTTGTGTATGTGCCAAACTGCCAAACGTTCATACTTAAACTGAAACATGCAAAAAAATAATAATTTTTTAAAGCATACAAATTTTAGTAAGTAGATTTCAGCTTCATTAGGAATATAAGACATGAAAAAATGATATACAACTTTATGTTGGAAATACACAAAATAAGGGTAAGATATCAGATTTGTTAAAATGGTTGATTAAATAGTTGATATTCCTATTTACTAGCATCCAGCTTAGCAAGTGATAAAATAAAACAAAGAATACTAATGGGGTGGTGTAGCGACCTAAAAATTAGTACAGATCTTTGTTTCTAGTATGATCTTTAGATTAGGGATGTAGCCGATGCCGATACCGATATATCGGCGATACTTCAGATTTTCCGATACATCGGTATCGGCGATATTTTACTGTCGATACGACGATACTTTAAAATTTTTTTCAGATTTTTTTTTAACAAATTATTTATTTTTTGTTAATTTTACCATGAACTAAGCTCATTTCGATATTTTTATATATATTAAAGTATTGTTAGATTTTAAGGGCCGATGTTGATTTTGAATAAAACACAAATTATTTAGGAAATTATTGTCATTTCTTTTTATTATGATAATATAGTAGGGTTCAATTATGTATGGAACAAAATATCGGCCAAATGGCCGCCGCGACCTCGGCGGCACACCTCCATCCGATGGTCGAAATTTTCGATGACGCTGAGGCATAATTGAGGTTCTATGCCGTTAATGTGCCGAATTATCTCATCCTTAACTCTTGAATTGTTGCTGGCTTATCAACGTACACCTTTTCTTTCAAATAGCCCTAAAGAAAGAAGTCCAACGGTGTTAAATCATATGATCTTGGCGGCCAATTGACATCGCCACCACGTGAGATAACAGGGCCATTGTATTTGTCGCGCAAAAGAACCATTGTTTCCTTAGCTGTGTGGCACCTTCCTGTTGAAACCACATATCGTCCACATCCATATCTTCAAATGCGGGCCATAAAAAGTTCGCTATCATCTCACGATAGCAAACACCATTCACAGTAACTGCCTGACCGGCCTCATTTTGGAAAAAATACGGCCCGATGATGCCGCCAGCCCATAAACCGTACCAAACAGTCACTCTTTGTGGGTGTATTGGTTTTTCGACAATCACTCTTTGATTATCATTTGCCCAAATGCGGCAATTCTGCTTATCGACGAGTCCACTGAGGTGAAAATGTGCCTCATCAGTGAAGATGATTTTCTTCGAAAATTGATCATCCGTTGACGACGTTTGGAATTGTATATCTTTCCATGGTTCAAATTGAATTAGTCTGAAATTTAGAAATGTCAAATGAATTGCAGAAAAAAAACTTGACGTTAAGGTGTGGTATACATTCAACATTGGCCCTTAAAATTTAATTATCCTTTATAAGTATTAATTTTTAAAATTAAAAATATTTTGCGCTGTTATTTTGTAAAGTAACTAATTTATTTTTTGTTAATTTTACCAAGAACTCAAATTCAATTCGTTGTTTTTTTAAATCTTATTCCCAGCAAAAAAATACACTCCAAAGAAGTCATGAAAATATACAATTCGCGATTCGGAAGTATTGCAAAATTGGATCATTTCTAATTAGTCTTACATATTATTGACATTGCAAGAAGTTCTCTTTTTCGGTTACCAATCACCGAATTGGAAGCGATATTAGGACAAATTTCTTTTCCGGTGTACTATAATAATTTTTCCTCAAGGAAAAATGATGAAAAATTACCCATTTTCACAACTTGTTTCTTTTTATGCGAATTTAAACACAAAAATGTGTTTTCATGTAAAATTAAGTGAATAAATGCAACCTTTTAGAAGACTTTTAATAATTAAGCTATTAAGTTATTTTGAAGAATATTATTTGGTAAATGTCCTTTAAAAAATCGATATTTCAAAAAGCATGGCGAGTATTTTTTAAGATTATAAAGGAATTACTAGTGAATGGTAAGTCGATTTTGATTGTAGTCGAAAATCGATTATACTGCAATCGACTTTTGGCTCCGATCAATCGAAATTAGAAAAACGAACAAACAGTGAAGTTTAAAAAGAAAGGTTTTTTGCACCATATACATTTCTATGGTTCAAAACAGAAAAGGCATTTCTCGAGTTTTAGTTTTTTTCAAGAAAACGGAAAAATTAAATAAAAAACCCATTTTTACATGGCTTTGGTCAATTTTCTTTAATCCATTTGCTTTTGATCACTTGAAAATAATAAGCAAATAAAAAAGTTTCAACATATATCTGTGGTCACAAACCTTAACCGCCTAAGTCTGTTTTCCAATGTTTTCAGGAGAGCAGTTTAAAGTTTAAAGCCCTCAATGCGAATCAGGAGTTGCTTTTTTGTTGTTTATTTTTTTACAGATTCCAAGGAAGCGTATTCTTTTAATCTTCTCTTTAAAAAAATTGTTCTTTAGAGTTGCAGTCAAGAGATAATAGCGAAAAAGACACTAAAGCCCTTATAACACTACATTTTTCTTGCATTGTTTTGCTACAGGATTGAAAGAAAGAAATAGCAAATGATAGAAAGAAACAACTATACAAAATGTAAACAAAACGTAATGGCTTCTTTAAGTGCTGCCTACTTTTTATTTATAATAAAACGACAAAAGAAAAATAAATTGAAAAAAAGAGGCGCTAAGTCGCTGAATTCGTGAATAAACCGCTAACTTGGCAACACTTTAATGTTTCACACTTGAAATGTCAATTTTAAGTTGAACATTTTAAAATTTTTTTTGACAGGCCCCCATTTTTTATCGATAACATTAGCAAAAGCTTTGACAATTTGGTATTTATCTTAATATAGCTGAACTCTTTGCACCTGGTAAAATTTCCTATTATATTCTATTTGCACTGTTCTCCAAAATTTGAAAAATGAAGAAAAAATGTAGTGTCATAAGGGCTTTAGGCTATTATGGCTTATTGAGCACAAAAAATTCCAAATCCTAAAGTTGAGTTAGGCTTCTGTGCCATAAGAAAAAACTAGCTTTTAGTGCACCTAAGTCAACTTAAGTTTTTATTTTATGTCAACATTTGTATGATTTTATCTCTAATGTTGAGTTAAGTTCTTATTCCTTACTGCTAATTCATAATTTGTCGACTTATGTTATATTTTCACTTTGGATTCCTGAACATAAAAAATTTTTCTAAGAAAAAACACTTTTTATTTAATTTAAAAATAAAAGTTTTACAAGGAATTTTTTTCGTAAGAGGTATGTGACATCAGTATATATTTTACATATCAACAATATTCACTTACGTAACATACTCGTTCTTAAAGGAAGATTAAATTTAAAATATATAAAAATACCAATAAACTAACTTTTATCCACTTACTTTTTTCCTTAGGACGTTCTTCCTAAAGGTTTTCTAATTCTATCTTCTTTAATGTAATGTCAGACATTTTGCATATAATTTTTTACAAAAATTTTTAAAAATTAACTTTTAAATCAATCACCAAGATGTATAACTCTCTTCAATGGTCTATCTCGACATAGTGACTAATTTTTTATAAAATTTCAATATTCATAGTTTGAAATAAAGACTAAAGTCTACTTAAACAACAACTTTTTTAAATTCAAATTTGGAATAAGAATTTAACTTGAAATAATATTTTCATAAAGTGATTTTTTAGTTTGGAAAAAGAACTTAACTCAATTTATGCCTATCAAAAATCGATGTTGTAACTCAACTTAGGAAAATAAAATGTTTACTTTCTACTGCGGAATAACGACATAGACTTGATTTAGGCAATAATAAAAACTGTATGTTTCTAATTATCATATCTTAAATTGACTTAGGCCATTATTCCAAAGTAGAAATATAGAATTATGAAACACTTAATTTGAGTTAGGAAACTAACGTCAGTGAATTTTGAGTTAAGCTGTTAATCCAAAACAATAATATAAAAAAATTACTTAAGCTATTAGGTCTTTATGGATAGATGTTGTATCAAAAAAGATACAATTACCAAAAATTGATAGCAAGTAGATTGATGCATGCCGAACACGATAGCATCAATAACTCAGTTTCGTCCTAACTCGACTAAGTCGGTTAAGGTTTGTGACCACAGATAGTTCATCGTGTAAATTTTGGTATTAGAAATAAAACGGAAAAATTAAATTTTCTTCATGAAACTTTTCTTAGTTGCTTGTTGCAAGTGCGGAAAAGCTAAAGGGATGAAGAAAATTTACAAAAACCACATGAAATTTTATTTCCCCAACCCAACTTGTTTCTAGTTAGCAAATTTAGCCTAATTAAAACAGAAATACAAATAAATAAAAATCGACTACAAAACAGTCGATTTTTACCTACGATTAATCAGCTAATTAATCTGAATGGAAAATTGTTGATCGAAAAGTCGAAAATCGATTTCTTGCATCGTTTACCCTTCACTAGTAATTTTTACTTGCTTTTCTACTAATTATCTGAATATTTTTAATATAGATTCTTCGGAAGCAACGAAAATGTAGTTCCTTAAAAATTACCTCGAATTTTTTATACTGAGCAAACATATATTTTAAATATTAATATTAATCTAAATTTTAACTCAATTTCAATATTCGTATCGGTATCGGCGATATTTATTTTTAAGTATCGGTATCAGATTTATATTCA
The DNA here is from genome assembly GCA_956483635.1 of Panzeria rudis. Classification (NCBI taxonomy): domain Eukaryota; kingdom Metazoa; phylum Arthropoda; class Insecta; order Diptera; family Tachinidae; genus Panzeria; species Panzeria rudis. The sequence goes on along the minus strand of OY101451.1, from coordinate 30,453,237 downwards.
AAAGCCTCTACATTCGATTTGAACGAAAATCAGTTTTTGATGGCAAAAACATTGCGTAAAAGAAATCACATCTATATATGGTACAAATATAAAATTTAACATTATTTGTTTTACAATTTTCGGTGATGTGGCAGAGTTTAGTTCCATTCGAAAACGGAGTACAGTCCACTCCAAGACGGCGCGCCCTTGCCGTAGTATACGCCAGCATGGCAGCTCCGTTTAAAATCTGGCCTTTATCGTAATTTGTTATTTCTTTATCTTACAATGGTTAATTTTTACGAATACAAATCCATCTATCTCTAAAAATATTATTTAAATAAACTCTATTTAAATTGAGATCATCCGTTTCTTTTTTTTTATATAATCTCGTATGACTAAAATTTGCTGAAACTGTAAGGAATGTCAAGACTTCTGGCAAATGAAGAAAATCATGAAAATTCGGATAAACTTGTTTATATATGAAAGATTACAATGTCACGATTGATTAAATGCCCCAAAAATTTTAAAGCTACACTTGGCCAATATTTGACGAAAAAAACGTGACCAACATACAAAACAAAAATTGTATTTCCTTTAATTCCAATATTATTTTTTATTATGGGTTCGGATTTATTAAAAATTATATAAAAATAGCTTTTTGCAGTATAATTAATTTAACTTTGTAACCAAGTTAAATCACACTAATCTTAAGCAAATGTTGAGGTTACGATTATTTCGTTATATATTTGACCGTAGATTAAGAAAACCAAAAACCATGGAAAAATACGTCTACCGCGAAAACAGCGGAAATTCGAGAAAATTGGCAAAGCTTTAAAAAAGCAATAATTTTGATTGCAAATCGCTGAAACACAAATTCACAAATTCGAAAATCGCGAAAATTGATCAAACATTGAAAAACAGTTTAAGTAACACTGTCCTATACGCAAGTGTTATCAAAAAAATCAATCATACGGCACATGTAATTTTGAAGCTTAGTAAGAAATAAACGTGTTGCATACTTTACAGATGCTATAATATGCCAGTGCACCGATACGTATAATGGATATTTCAGTCAATTGAATGGCATAACAAGTATACGTCGAAAAAAAATAGCATATGTATTTCAAATAACACCATACAGGGCAAGTGAAAAATATATATCGATATACATATACCGATATCGATATATTTTTAAACATCGATCTCGATATATCTCGAATAATAAATATCGATTAATCGAAATATTGATATTTTTTCAACAATGATAATTCATACGAAGTCCAAAAAATTTTTTTTAATAAAGCAAAAAAGTACCTTTCTTATAAATAATTAAGCTGGAAAAAGTTAATTTCAAAGGTCCTTATTGTTCCACCAATATTTCACGGAACATATGTACATATAGACTTATTCCATATAAAACCAACCAGTGGTTGGGCCCGACCCCCTCCGAATCGAACCAAGCTTGGTATGGTAGTTAAGTTTTGCACAACTAACATTTCACCAAAAAAATTTGGAGAATATTTCCAGTTGTTCCCAAATTATGATGCACTGAATATATGAAAAATCAGAAAATTTGCTTGAAACTACTTTCATATACGTGGTTATAGCTTTTTTAATATCTAAGCTAGACTAATGATACATGACTTGTTTTAACGGTATTATAACAGCGCTTTAACGACTATAAAAATAAAAAAAAGTTATCACAATTATAGAAGCTGTTTTTTCATAATCCACGATTCATGATGGTGTAACTAAGAAAATGGTATTTTTAAAATTTTCAACAAATTATATATTTATGATTAACCCCTCCACTATGTCGTCACCAAATGACCATTTGGTACTCTTACAGGTTCCTGAGTTATTAATAAAACTTTTAAATAAAATAGAAATTTTAATCAAGTTTTTATAACACCGACACACAAAAAAGAAAAATTGATATCTACATTTAACCAGAACCACTTACCTCCATGTGCTTTGATGCCCTGAATCCAAATTTGAGGTCCGTTTGGCTCGTAAACCATCAAGATTTCGAATAGAGTTGCAAAAGTAGTAAAAATCTGGAAAATTGCAGTTTTTCGCAATTTAGTCGAAATTTTGTGGATATACGAGTTAAACTGACCTCAAATTCTGATACAGCGCGTCAAAATACATATAGGTAGGTGGGTCTGCTCAAATGTACACCCCACTTTTCTTCTTTGCCAATACACCGGTGCAAAGGCACGCATCAAATAGACTGTAAATTTGACTAAACCTGGGCGCTGAATCCGAATCTGGAGTCCATTTGGTTTGTACAATCTTAAACTGAAGAGTAAATTGCGAAAAACTACAGTTTTCCAGATTTTTACAACTTTTGCAACTTTATTCAAAACATGGATGGTTTACGAGCCAAACGGACCTCAAATTCGGTTTCAGGGCATCAAAACACATGTAGGTAAGTGGTTCTGGTCAAATTTAGATATCCTCGATTGGAAATGTTACTGAATACAGGGCAGCCAATCGGGGCACTCCACAAGGAGGGGTTCTATCACCACTCCTGTGGAATCTGACTATCAACTCTCTGCTGCTAAGTATGGAGCGTAAGATGGTTAAGATTGTCGCATACGCCGACGACGTGACGGTAGCCATCTCTGGCAAGCACCTGAGTACAAGCTCTCAGTGTATGGAGTCCGCACTGGCACTCGTTAGTAAATGGAGCGTCAATCTAGCTAAGACTGAATTGGTGCTTTTTACTATAAAGTACAAAGTCGAAGACTTTGTGCCTCCTAGACTCAACGGGATCACATTAACGGTCTCGGATAACGCCAAATACTTGGGCGTAATCCTAGATAGCGAACTATCTTGGAATCGAAACACCCAGTATAGAGCGAATAAGGCCCTCGTGGCTATCTATATGTGTAAAAGAGCCATTGGTAGCAGCTGGGGCATAGAGCCCAGAGGGATCAACTGGATTTTTGAAGCGGTAGCTAAGCCCATTTTATTTTATGGTGTATTAGTTTGGTGCGAAGCGGTAGAGAAAGACTCTCATCGCAGAACACTTAATAAAATATTTCGGCTGACAGCGACCCTGATAACAGGTGCGCTCAGGTCGACTCCAATGAAAGCACTCTTCACGATGATGAACTGGCTTCCGGTGGAGGGCATGGCCAAGCAGCTAGCTTTATTCTTGGCGATCAGGCTGAAGGCTACATGCCCATGGTCACGAACTGATTATTGGCACTCCAGGATTCTGCGACAACATCAAGGAATTCACAGCAACATTGATTATTGCGCAACGAAGCCTTACTTTGGTGGGCTATTCCTCTCACTTGTTCCCAGCAGGGAACAGTACCTCTCATCCCTCAACCCTGATGGGGTGATCAAAGTTTTTACGGATGGCTCCAAAAGGGGCAACAAAACTGGCGGAGGTTTCTATGTGGAAAACTTCAACGTAAGAGTCCCATTTAGGCTGCAGGACGGTTGTAGCGTCTTGCAAGCTGAAATCTCCACTATCACTAGAGCGGCAAGATGGCTTAGGTACTATAGGATATCGGAAGATATCTATATATTTACCGACAGCAAAGCGGCCATCGCCGCTATAAATGGTGTTTACACCACTATTTTCTTAGTTACAGCATCATGAATCGCAGATTATGAAAAAACAAATTTTGTATTTGTGATAGTTTTTTCAATTTTATAGCCGTTAAATACCTTTAAAACAAGACATGAATCATTCGTCTAGCTTAGATATTAAAAAAGTTATAGCCACGTATACGAAAGTAGTTTCAAGCAAATTTTGTATTTTATCACATATTAAATGCATCATAATTTGGGAGCCACTGGAAATATTCCTAAAATATTTTTTGGTGAAATGTTAGCTGTGCAAGACTTAAGTCCTTACCGAGTTTGGCTCGATTCGGAGGGGGTCGGTCCCATAATCTTGATTTTTTTTCGTTGATTTTATATGGAATAAGTCTATATCAACAAAATTACACTCAAAGAATGATAATTTTTCGAATAGACAAAATATTAGAAATAAAACAAAAGATTTGATGAAGACTGTGCCGAAATATTTTTTAAAAATTCCACGAAAAACTAAACCAAAGCTAAAAAGTATCTTATTTGATACTGTCGATATATTTGGAAAAAAATATCGATATACTAATGTATCGAAATTAAAAATATCGACGATATATATCGATATAATTTTAAGAAAATATCGATATATCTATATTTTGCCCATCCCTACTGCCGATGCATATAAGCGAGCTTTTATCTCGCTTAGAAGCACCTAAGGTCGTGCAAAATTTGAAATGCATATAAACAATAAATACTGTAATTTCGGAAGCAGTTTAGCACTGCAAAAAACTAAAAAACAAAACCTTACTTTTATAATTTTATTGAACAGTTCATACGATTACGAAAATTATGAGTCATAATGGACCGAAATCAGATGAAAACTAAAAATGCTATAATGAAAAAACCAAAATAGTAGCGAGTAATTAAGTAGCCTTTCAAACAAGATATCACTTGCTTTTATCTATTCAGCTTTTGACTTTGGATGGCGCTTGAAAGTGAAGTATAAGTCGAAAAATACAAATATATCGTTATATAGTAAATGTGGTGAGGTACATTTAAGCGAAGTATATATTAGTAATATATAGACCAACATCTATATACAGACCTGTGTAATAAATTTGGATTGACAAGAAACAAGAAAATTTACTATTTCTTTTATGTAATCGTAGTAATGTTTTTATAAGTTGTCGTGTCTAGTTAGTAGTCATTCTGGACTGTTCTGTATTCCATTCGGAATGAAAATATTGGGAATTATCAAAGCATTGTTTTTACAAAATAATATTTATAATAACAACGCTATGACAATTATGAACATTTTCATTCCGAATGGAATACAGAAAAGACCTGTATGATAAAAACAAATATTGATCATGTTTTAGAAATAAAGAGAGGACACAAATTTTATAGATGACAACGAGTTAAAATGGCTGACTCTCCTCCAAAGAGATGATGTAGCATACTAATATTAATAAACTTTAAATGTTCGTTTTTAAAAACTAAGCTCTTATCTGCTCGAAGCGTTTTACCACATAATAATCACGTAAAGAAGGTTGCTTTATACAAATACTTTCTTTAAGGAAACCACCATATAATGAGTTTGTTTAACTTGCTGAAAAATATTATTAAAAGTTTCAGCTCAAGGCGATTTAAGAGCGAAAGTGTTTTTAGCAAAAATACTAGTTATTGTTATGTAGGCTTTTGAAAATACATACATATTTAGAAAATTTTTATATCTATTTTGTTAAAGATTAATTTTGTTTACACATGTAAGTGCTGTATGTATGTGAGTGATGCTCATTTCAAATTTTTTTTCGTGTTCGTTGAAAGTATAGTAAAATAATAAACGCATAAATTTTAAAATAAAAACTGCTTTAGCATGATTTAATATATTTTAAAACTAAATGTACAGAAGTTTTTTTCTGAAAGACTGCCCATTATGTGCTACTAATAAAGAACGAAAATACTGTTTATACTCTCTTCATACAAAATGGCATGTCCGTAATGCATGCTGTTGATTTTTCACATTAAGAAACTATGAATTTTTCCTTATATGCATTTGCTTCTCTTATTTTATACAACGAATTTTGGAAAAATTTTAGAAACTATAATTTTTGTAAATTGTTATTGTCCGCAGTCTTGTGTATTGAGCGTTATGCTTTTTTAGTACGCTTCATTACTCTCTTTAAATATTAAAATTGCATTAACAATATACACTAAAATAACAACGTGAACAGTGTTATATTGTAAAGCGTTTCATCAATCTATCGTGGTTTGTAGCCAAAAAAAAATTATGAAGTTTTATCCATATTTTTTTAATTTAATTGAAATTTTTAGTGAATAACGAAGGAGTTTATATTGAAATACATCGAAGATTATACATCTCAATTGTTTTCGTTACAATTTCGTTATAATTCGTATAAAAATGAATTGAGCGTTACGTTAACAATATTTTTAAATAGAATTTGTTTATAAATTTTAGAACGGCAAAAGAATTTAACAGCAGCAGAAGGGTAGAAACGATATAGAGAACATTATACGTTTAGAAATTTTGGATTTGCTTTGTAAAAAATTTTACTTCTTCCGTAACGCTAATGTAACGCTCAGTACAAAAAAAAATTTCTTAAATCTAAAAATATAATTTTATTTCAGGATCTACTGAATGAGGCGAAAAATGTAATATGAATCATACCTTCTCATATTTCTATTATACCAAATTTACACGATGAAATATTTCATGAAATTTTCTTCATGAAAATGGGTAAAAGAAAATTTTCAAAAGCCGTCTAAAATATTATTTCATATCACTTTTGCAAGCCAAATTGTTTTCTTGTACATTCTATTAGAAAATAAAGAAAGTTTCAAGCCACAAATTTCATGAAATATTTCATAATGTAAATTCGGTTTTAGTTATATTGGTAAAAAAAAACATAAAATGTACGCTTAGAATAAGAATCACCCAAGTATTAATTTATAAAAGAAAACCAAGCTACAGCAAATAAAATTGCTTTGCTAAAAGGCGAAATAATAATAAACCGCAAATAATAATAGAATAGCCAAAATAACTCAAAGAATAATATGTAATAACAAAAAGTTGCCCGAAAGGAAATATATACAAATGTATATATTAATCTAAAGAAATTTTATTGTTTAGGCTTTAGTTCCTCGAAGTAAATTATTTTTAAAGTAAAGAATTGGCTTTTGTCTTTCCAATTATTACATGTTTTGAAAAAACCTTTCTGAATAAAAAGAGTTCAATTGAAAAATTTTATTGAACGAATTAAGGCCTGAATAATAAAATTTCTTTGGATTAAAATCCATACAGTTCAACTAAATCTATAATTTCTATTATATATAGTAGATTTCCCTGAGGTGTATTACGTCAATTCTACCCGAAGTATCGACTACTATATATAACGGCTCAAACGCCAAACAAGGCTCATTTCTAGTAGAAAAATACGGAAATTACGGCGGATGAGAGCTGGGGACCCCTTAGGTTACGGCGAAGGTCCTGACAAAAAACTTATTCTGGTTGGAGACTGGAGACTTAGATGGCAAACGTACCACCAATCCAGGAGGTAAAGGGCTGATAGCCTATTACCTTCTGAATCTCAATTATATTTGCAGAAAGTCTACAAGTTAAAAGAAACGGGCTGATTTAACGATCAAGACTATACACAATCCAAAACAGATTTGATATGAAACATTAACGTAAGGACGCTTGACCCACTTTATAAACTTGAACATGCATGCAATATATTGTCAAATTTTAAACTTGCCTTTCTAGGGTTAATTTAAATTTTTTGTTATTGTTTTCAATATAAATATGAGAACGACATTGACTTGTCAGCATTGTGGAACAGGCAGTCAATAGAAATTTGATATATTTTACTCATTTTGCGGGGGGGGGGGGGGGGTATCCCGTTCGACCACCCCCTTCCCTTTCGTATCCGCGCCTGGCAGAACTCCATAATATAGGCATACCACTGAAAATAATATCTGTCATTCAAAAAAGCTATGCTAATTTTAGCTGTGCAGTACTACACCAGGCAAAACAATCTAATCCATTTCAAACAAAATCAAATGCTCGTCAGTTGCGCTTTTTGTCATCTTTGTTGTTCTTAATTGTAATAGATGCAGTATCAAGAAGGTCATATAAAGAGACAAGAGGTATCATATAGGATCCCATAAACTTGAGGCCTGTCTAGCCGCTCGACTACGCCGGTAACATGATTAGTAGGCCACACAATCATCACACAAACATAAAATTTTTTTAATTTTCCTGACGGTATATTTCAGAAATTTGAAGTGTTCGACGTTTGAAAATATAAATTTCTTCAACATTTTAATAGATAACATTTGTGGTGAATATCGTTGAAATTGGCGTTGGTGACTCCGAAAATATATCTGGCTGTGTTTGCGTCAACTGCACCGCAAACAAATATTTTATTGTTCGGTTACGCTCAAATCTTGAAGACAGTGTCCTTGACAAAAAGTCAGTTCGAATAAATTTTCTCAAAGTTTTTGTGCCCCAAGCCTTCGAGTTATGGGGTTCTCAATGTCGCAAAAGTCAACACATTGTTTTTGTGCATATTTTCAGAAGCTTGCAGCAAGCAGTTCATGAAAAAATAATCACCAAAAAATTTTCAAAGAAAAGTTTGTCTGAAAATAAATTTCATTTTCAGTATATGTTCTTTACATAATCAATGAATTGTTTTTTTTTTTAATCTTATTTAGCACGCAAACATCAAAAAGAACAAGAAAAACTGTGTCGTAAAAAACAGCCCCGATGACGACATACACACAAATAACAAAAACAACAACAATGATATCAAAAGGAATGCGATTGTACCAAGTTTGTTTACTGAAGATTTTTAAGTGAATCAATTCGTTAATGTCGTTGCGTTAATTCTCATTCATTTTTTTAGAGTCTTTATATAAATATTCAGACTTGAACACATTTAACAAAGTGAAATTTCATAAATGCTTAATGGATGATGATGATAATGACCCAGACAAAATTTTGTTTGATATATTACAAAAAATCCAGTAAATATTTTTGTTTGATTAAATAAACTATTTTGTTTCATATTTGTTAGTATTTTTAGACTAATTGTTTTATAAATTCAGACAAAAATATTGTTTGATATTTTTCAGAAAGTCCAGTAAATCTTTTTGTTTGACTTCGTAAATTGTTTTGTTTGCAATTTGTAAATATTTTTAGACAAATTGTTTTATAGAGTTGAGCAATTTGCTCACCAAAAAAACACGTTTTTTTTCAATGAAAATGTTGAGATATTTTTGTCTAAATTTAAAAATTTGCTTGTATGCCCGCCCGTTCCTAAACAAAATATTTACTATTTCATTGAATTCCTTTACAGAAAATAAAATTTAGTTTTTTCTGTGTGCGGCAAAAAAATTATTATGCGTTTTTTTCCAAATCTTTAAAGGATTATGACAACTTTTTTGAAAACAAAATTTCGTTACGTTTTCCTTATTTTACAAATCCGCTTAACTTCATTTTCTGAAGATGAAGATGTTGGATCCTTTTAGTTTTAGCTTAGATATTATGGTACGTACGTGCTCTAACACGTGCCACAGACCCTGTAAAAATTTCACTAGGAGCAGAGCTATCCTGATTAAAGTAGAAAAATCCAAAGTGCCTACTTTTCTTAGAAATTTTCAAACGCTTGCGGCTTTCTAGGAAAACTTCATAGCGAAAAAACTGTCATGAGATTCTTTGTTCCAAATCTTTCCTGGATTACAAGAAAATAAAAAATAAAAAAATTGGTAAGGTTTTGAAAAAATTATTTATAATTTTTTTTTATTTCTGGAAAGATAAAAAAGAAAATAATTTATTCCGATTATAACGAGCTTTGTCTATAACGAACAAATTTGCACAATCTCACGGAGTACGATATAACCGGAGTCCACTGTATATATATTTTTTGGCGATTTGACATGGATTCAATCAATAACTAAATTCAAATCACAGACATTTCTTTAACTTATTTCAGTCATTTTCATATTAAAAGGTTTTATATTAATGAAGTTAATTTACATTAAATAAAAAATATGCAACATTATTTATTTTCCTCCCCTAGTATCAATAGCAAAGGAAACGTTTCTTTTATAAGCCGCTCAAAAGTATTAATCTATGGAATCATTGAGTAATTTAAAAAATAAATAAGTAACAATGAATAAAAGCTACAGATATTAAGAGTTCACCAATATCATCATTATCTTTTAATGCCGCTCTTATATGTTTGTATTAAATGGATTTTGACATTAATGAAATTCCTAAAGTGCCAACAAGTATACTCCTTCGGGATATATTTGGAAGCATTTGAATATTTTGTAGTGTTAGCAAAAGTACATATTGGCTATAAACTTGTAAAAGATTTTTCTTTTGCTACTCTTACCTTTCTATCCAATCTACTTGATGATTACGAACAAAACCAATTCATTACTAGTTGCTAATGGTTGGGAGTATCTGAATATATTTCAATAGTCTATTTAAATGCAAGGATTCTTATTACTTGCTTTGCTTTATTTTATATGCAAAAAAAAACTGCAAACTATAGCAAAAATTAAAATTTTTGTTTACAATACACTCAATTTTTTTTGCACAATCCCCAACCATTTGTTATGGGTTTGTATTAAGACTAACATTTTTTTCTTTTAAGTCTTTGGGACGCATTTATTTCCATTAGCTTGAAGTCAGCAAATTTATTAAGGAACTTTGTAAGTATAGTATGTGGAAATGTTAAGATTTAAAAAGACTTTTTAAAGCTAAAATTGTTTAAGCACTCACTTTCAGCAAAATTTAGACAAAAATAATTTTTAAATATATAACTAACTTTTTTATTTCATTTTTTTTAAAGAGAAGTAACACAATCAGGCAGTTAATGCCTTGTTGCCTTGTTTCGCTTGTTGGACATATCATTGAGGAAATCTTGCTTATTATAAATCAAATAGGATTGATTTAGGGCACCAATGAGATACAACTGAGAAGGCGGTAGAAAATAAGTCCCCAATGAAATAAATCCCCAAAACATAAATGAACTAAGTCCCCAAAAATTTTATATAGAGGGCGCCAACAACGATTTTGGAACCTAGTTCCTTTTTAGTTGAATTTTTGGAGGCCAGGTTCATTTTTACATATGGGTACTTAAATCATAGTGAACTAACTCCTCAAAAATGCAAAAATCTTTATTCAGCGAAGACGCTTTTCCATATACCGAGAGAGCGAAAATTCTTTAAGGCCAGCCGAAGGCCAGCCGAAGGCCAGCTATGCAGAAAATCTTTAGTAATAAAAAGAAAATTTTCTAAAATTTTTATTTAATTTCCAAAGAAAAAATAATTTTCTAATTTTTAACCAAAAATCTCTCAATTGATGTTTTTTAGAGAATGACAATTATAGAAAATATAAAATATACACTATTTAATATTTTTTAATCAATTTGAGGCACTTTTAAATGATCATGCAAGAAACATTTTGCTCTCCCTCTTTGTATGTTTAATATTTATTTCAGATTTTCTTTTATTCCTTTTCTCATTATTAATAAAAATATGAATATGAAAATATGAAAAGAATATACTTTTTTGCTTTTTATTGAATTTAAAAAAATATTCAGCTAGAGTATTCTGTTGTCTATAACAGAACGGATAGCAAATAATTTAATGTCTTATTATTTTCTTATGAGTTTAAATTTATATTATTTATATTAATTAAATCAATAAAAGCAATATTTCTTCGAATTTTTTAAATCTTCCTACTAAGTCACACCCGTTGGTCACACCCGTTGGTCACACCCGTTGGTCACACCCGTTGGTCACACCCGTCGGTTACACCCGTCGGGCACACCCGTCGCGTTTTAAAAATAGCTTTTTATAAGAAAAATAAGTTTTTGTCAAATAGTAAATACATAACACAATTATACCAAAATTATTGTGTACCTTATAGTAAAAATTTTACAGAATTTATACCGAAAAACTAAGATTTTTAAGGTCACACCCGTCGCAGCTTTCTGACGACCATTCTGAGCAGAAATCGTGTCCTATCAGTATCTACCCGTTATTCAACGACTTTAAGCTTCATGTCCTTGCGAGCCACAACGTTTTTTAAGTAAAAAATTTTATATTTTTGATTTACAACAAAAAATGTGTGTAAAATGGTCACACCCGGCGAAACGGAATTACTCAGCTATAAGTTATTTTCACTTGGGTGATTCTTCATGAAGACTATAAATAATCAGCCAAGTGGAAAATCGCTCGAAAAAGAAAAATGAAAAATCGGCCGAAAATTCTTGTAAAAAAAATTGGTGATTGTTTATTGACTTTGGGCGGTTTCAATATTTTCGATATTTATTCACAATGAAAAATTTCTGGAAAATTAAAAAAAACACCCAAAAAATTTTTAGTACGAATATGCATTCAAAATTCGGGTGATTTTACATAATGAACAAGCATCCAAACACTTTTTGGTTATTCTTTACTTTTTTGGCGATTGGGCTCCGTTTTTTGGGTATTTCTCTACTAAATTTAAGGACTTAGTTCATAAATTAGTTTAAGAACTGGGGCTCTAACAGTTTTTATTCCTTGCATTTCAAATAGTGGTTTCGCTAAGTAAATGTTTTCTGACAAGACGGCTTTCGGCCGTCCCTAAAACCGCACACCCATTATCGGTAAAAAAAAATCGTCGGCATAGAGCAATAAAGGCATAGATAGGTAATAGCTTCAAATGATTTGATTAACTAATTGTAGTGAGCCGACGAAAATCGGCCCATTGCGCTGACAGTGGAATCAGGGCTTAAGGGATTTCTCCTCTAGATATGTCGAATAGTGGCTTCGCTGACTAAAAGTTTTTTTGAATTTTTTCTCAATATATGTTGAACAGTGGCTTCGCCGAGTAAAGGTTTTCTGCCTATTCTTTTCCTGCCTAGACAGCTTTCGACCGGGCTAAAAAGCTGTCTAGATGATAAGTACAGCAGAAAATTTGTAGTTAGTGAAGACATTATTTCACATAACCAGAGCAGCTATGCAAAACAAAAAAGCCACCAGAGGAGGAAATTCAAAAAAATCCTTTAGTCAGCCGAGCCACTATTCGAAATACGATGAGGAAAAAATGCTATAATGCTGTACTTTCACGAGAACTAATTGTATACGAAGTTTCACAAGAATCGGCTAAGTAGAAGTAGTATAAATGAATATTTACGTTGCATGGACGTGGCACTGCCCACTTTTTTAACCATAATGTTATTGTAACAATAACTAAATGTGTATGCAAAGTTTCACAAGAATCTGTTTAATAAAAGTGGTTGAAAATGGATATTTACATTGCAAGGGCGTGACACTGCCCAGTTTCTTAATCATAATGCAGTATTCAAAGTGAAGCTTAATGAGTATGCAAAGTTTCATAGGAATCGGTTGACTAGAAGTAGATGAAAAGGCATGCGTAGTTACTTCGTATGCCTTACAACCACTTCCACAAAAGACACTATTCGTTAATTATTTTGTTACACAAAGTCCACTGATTTTACATTGATCGCACTGATTTTACAAATCGATTGGATAACTTTTTTTTCCATTTATACATCGCCGATCCACCCTTGTGCACAGTGGGGAAGTTACTGATTCATCAGATCTCGCCGTTTTGAAATCATATATATTATATCCTGTAATTTCTATAAGGAACATAGGGCCACAATTTGTTAAAGCATAGGAACCTATTTTGGCTCTTTTTACGATGATTTTATGGATATATGTATGCGTGTGTTTGTGTTTAGGAGTGTGTGTATATAAACCTCTTATAACATCAGAATGGCTCAACCGATTGGAACAAATTTTACGGCACTCTAATGACATTTACCTTACTTAGATTCCGTGATATAATGAACCATTCGGTTCAATATATTTTGAGAATTTTCGAAACTAAAAATTTCGAAAAAAGCTTAACTTTTGAAAATAAATTTTAGCCTACTAAACCAATCGAGTTCAAAATCTAATCAGCTCTTAAGTTAAAAAGAAAACGTTGACTACTGCAAATTTCATTGAAACCAATTTATTCGTTCAAGAGATATCGTTGAAGGAAAATTTCAAAAAAACGCTTTATTTTAATAAATCCAAAAGTTATTGTCAAATCTATTTTAAAGATTCATTTAATTTTTTTGACTTGCAAGGCTGTGTCAAATATCTAAAATTTTATCTAAATTGGTGAAGTGGCTCGAGAGTTATTGTCGTCGAAAGCTTTAAAGTCAACTGTATTCCAAATTTTGTAATTTATCGTTTCCTTACGTAATAAAATTAAAAAAAGACCAACCTGCCTGTAATTCTAATTTGTTCGGAATTCAGTTTTATCGAGATAAATAGTTTTAGCTGTTTAATCGTTTAATACACTGAAAAAATTTTGTTCACAAATTCTGTGAATTTTAGCATTAACCCAATGAAAAATTCCATCAAAACTCAACCAACGTCACGCTTTGTTGAATTAATGAAACAAGTTTCGTTAAAATTATTTAGATGAAAATTTCATTAAATATATGAAATAATTTCATTGCTGCAATGTAATCATTTTACTAAGCTTTTACTAACATATTTCATTTACTAACATATTTCATCAGTGAAATTATTTCGTTTTTAATGAAACTGTTTCATCATTTGAATAAAATAATTTCATTATTTTAGTGAAACTTCGTCATTATCTTAATGATATTTTGTCATTATTTCAATGAAATTATTTCGTTGTTTTAATGAAGTTATTACATTACTTAGGTGCCTCATTCTCTTATCTTTTTTATTGTCTTTTTTAATTTATTGACAATTCCATGGTTGAAATACGTACGAAGACGCCAATGCACATCAAAAAAATTTTTAATGTTTATGACCGTTCACAGTATCGAACTCAGACTCTCTATTCTCGTCATTTGCTTTATAGGCAACGTCTTAACTAGTTCAGCCAATAGCATTGTCAAAATAATGTATATATGTATAGGGTGGCGCATAAGTAACGTTAAGATTTGATCAGTGAATACATTTTTTAATTTAAGTCTTTTTTTTCGTCTCTTTACAGAATTAACTAAATAATACTTGGGAAATTTATGATGGAAAGGCTTAGCACAGAACAAAGAACCAAAGTTGTTCAATTTTACTTTGAAAGTCAGCACTCGATTATTCAGACACAAAGATCATATCGAAATTTCTTTCATGTTCGAAATGCTCCTAGCGCTCCAACAATTTACCGATTGGTTCAGCGTTTTGGGCAACAAGGGGCTGTCTGTGATCTTCCGCGTGCTGGAAGACCTCGTGCAGTTCGAAATGAAGTGAGCATTGCTCGAGTGCAAGCAAGTATTGAGGAAAACCCCGAAACTTCCACCAGGCGACGTTCTCAGCAGTTAGGGATGTCTAGGCGGTCTTTGCAAAGAATTTTACATATGTTACATCTTTTCCCATATAAGATGCAATTGGTTCACGAGTTAAAACCAAATGATGCACAAGAACGCATTCAATATAGTCGCCGTTTTCAAGAATTGTGCCTAGAAAACAACGAGTTTATTCACAAACTCATAATGAGCGATGAGGCTCATTTTCACCTAAATGGTCACGTGAATAAACAAAATTGCAGAATATGGGGCAGCGAAAATCCAAGAATAATTGTTGAAGATCAAATGCACCCACTTAGATGCACAGTATGGTGTGGAATAACTTCAGAGAGGATCATTGGACCATATTTTTTCGAAAACGACGAAGGAGTTGCGATTAATGTGAACGGCATTCAATACCGGGAAATGATTGAAAATTTGTTAAGGCCAGCGGTGCAGAACTATCCAGATTTGTGGTTCCAACAAGATGGAGCCACAGCTCACACAGCTCGTCCAACTATGGCTATCCTGCGCGAAATTTTTGGCAGTCGAATAATATCACGTTTTTCTGATTTTAAGTGGCCACCACGTTCGCCTGATTTAACGGCTCCCGATTTTTTTCTTTGGGGTTACCTAAAGGGTAAGGTATATGCCAATAAGCCTAGAACCATCCAACAACTTAAGGCCAATATCCGAGAAGAAGTGGGGGCGCTGGGACCTGAAATTCTAAGAAAAGTTATGGAAAATGCTTTGGAAAGAGCACGTCAGGTAGAATCAAACAATGGGCTACATTTGAAAGATATTATCTTTAAAACATAATGTGAACATATTTCCAAACTATATTCTAAATTTTAATAAATGCCAACGTTAAATAAAAGCAGAAAGAAAAGAGTTATACATTGAATAAATCTTAACGTTACTTATGCGCCACCCTTTATAATAATAAGAAAGAATACAACAACAATAAATATATTAAACTATTTTTGTTGTTCGTTTTTGGCTGCCAACTGCTGAAATAAATAAAGGTATGTTTAAAATAAATATATATGTGGATTAATTATTTCATAAATCCATTGAAACTTTTCATCAAACCAATGAAATACATTTCATTGAAACTATGACATTATAGAACATACAATTTTTAATTTTTTTATAGTATTTATTTAAAGAATTTAAGTACCAAATAAAATATTTTGTCCAAACTTAAAGGGTTTTCCATAAAACGGGAAAATGTTGCTGTCATAAATCCAATGAAATTTTCTAACGAAACTATGAAAGTTAATCAAACAATTCCAATGATATTCTTTGACAATATTCGTGAAATTTCATTAGAATTGGGAAATATTTCATTAGATTTGTGAAAAAAATACAACGAAATTGTTTCATTGGATTTATGAACCAAAATTCTTTTAGTGTATTTGTGTATTTGTACCGACTTTTATTATAATTAAAAAGTTATTTTGGGAATTATTAAATTACATTAGTTATAATTTTTTAACGTGCTTTTTCCCAAATTAATATTTTACTTTTTAGGTAAAATATTAAAGTTTTATAAAAATACATTGAAATTCATTATAGAGCTGCATTAGCTAGTTCATATGCGCATTTCATTGGGGCTAATGCAAATCGTCAGGGATCCTTTACTTTAGACTTTTATTATATTAACCAAGAAGTTGAATTTACAAAAAAATATATATATAGCACCAATTATAGATATTCTATTCCATCGGCCAAAAATTGGACTTAAACCTTTATTTGTTTTATTAATCCTCTAAGACATTTATTATTTGACATATTGTCATAATTTTATTTTAAATGAAGTTTATTTGCTGATAGTTAAGCATTGTCGATATGCATATTGTCTATATACTGCATATAGACAATGCTTAGCCCGCCGTTACTCGCGCGCTTGTTTTTGTACGTCGTTAAGCGCGGGGTGTTTTTAGCACCCAAAGTTAAAATTTTTATTTTCTCAGAACTGCAAGAAAACAGAGAAGGCTAAAATTTATAAATAATAGATTTTTTTAGTTGCACATAATTTTTTTAATTAACAATTTGGAAAAAAATAGGTTAGAAAATAAAGAAATAACACTTCAGTCTTAAGAACATTTCATTTAATGCTAAAAAGTAATTAGCTTAATAAGTTAACTTATTACATAATTGTACTAAACATAGAAAATATTGTAAAAAAACAAAAATGATGTTTATTGCAAAGAAATGCAATCTGAGCAAATATTAGCCATGTGGCTTTTGCACATAAATTTTCGACAGAAATCGCATATAGTTTTAACTTTTAGGTCTCTTAAACGGAGGCAAACGGAACATCTAATACTTTTTACTGTTATTTTGGGAACTTGAGCTGGGTGCATCGATCGTGCTTTTTTAAAATTTTGGAATAGATGGAATTATATAATGGAAATACCAGAATTACTAGTAATGGGGTGTAAAATACACCGCGCGAAAGTAAGAGCACCCCTTATTGTTAAGTTGGTCCACTAAATACCACCAAACATGTTGATAATATGATAAAATACTTTTGGAGGCCACCGGAAGCTTATTTTGGATAAGCTTTTCCGCATATTTTTGATACGCGCTTAGTCGCGAGGTGCAAAAAACACCCCAACATAATTTGCAGGTGTTCGTTCTCCTCAACGGCACGACTAAAAGAAATAAGCTCGCGTCAGTAAATAGAGCCAGTCAATACATTCAGCTATTAGAAAAGCTGCGACCATAGCACAATTAAATAAAAAGATATAGCGATAAATATAAGTAGCGCTGTGTAATCTACACCCCGCGCAAGTAACGGCGGGCTAAAACGAACTTTAGCCAAACTAATTAAATAACTTTGGATGAAAAACCATACAGTTCAACTAAAATTCATAACTCATTTTGAAAATCGATTCACATATGACGGAGTTATGCTTGGGGGAACAAATTTCTCCACCGATTTTCGAAAAAAAAATTATTCAACAAAACTACAGGCAAACCCTTTCAAACAAAAAAAGATTTTTGAAAATCGATTGACATGCATTGGGGGCAGCGTTACCGTTGTTACTACTAAAGTGGCAAATTGCCACTTTTTTGACTCCTTGGATACTATTTTGCTACTTTTACAAAATGCACCCAAATATGATACTTTTTGTAATTCTTGACACTTTTTTGACACTTTTTACTAAATGAAGAGATACTTTAAATAATTTTCCTTACACAGTGAACTAAGTGGTGTTTTTTTTTTTGCTTTACAAGCAAAATGTATAAAGTTTCTAATGGATTTTTTAGGGGGATTAAAATATGATTAACACGAGAAAAGTAAAGAAAAATTGTTAATTTCGGTAATTTCCAGAAAACGGTACATTTGTGTTTTTTCGATGTATACTTCCCAGAGTCAAAAGCTGGTTCGATTGAAGTGATCTATATATTATTTGAAAAGCTTCAAAATTACGCATCGAATATTGGATAATTGGCTTTGATCGGATAAAAAATGTCTTGCAGTCTCTTCGGAAGCTGTACCACAAATAATAGCAAAATCCATAGTTTTAAATTTCTATTGAATAGTCTATTCGATAAAAAAAAATTAAGCCATAATGGACCGAAATTGGATAAAAACTGAAAATGGTATAATAAAAAAACAAAACACAAACATTTAAATTTACTAAAAAATGCACTATCTAGTAAAAATCAAAATAAAACAAAACTATTAAATAAAAGGTTTGCTAGTAAATTGAAATGCTAGTGTTTTCCTTTTTTTCTTCTAGCATTTTTAATTTTTATCCGATTTTGGTCCATTATTGCTTAAAATTTTTAAAATCGAATAGACAATTCAATAAATGTATTTAGCTATTTATTTTTTTATTTTTGGTACAAAACAGCTTCCGAATAGACAACACTTGGTGAAAAACGATATATATATATAAAAAATTTAAATTTGATCCCCTATAACTAAATCATTTTTTATCCTATCACTTATCCACGTAACGCGTGACGCGTAATTTTGTATCCTTTCAAACAATAGCACTTTAATTAAACCAGCCTTGGAATTTGAATAGCGCTTTAACGGGAAGTACACATCGAAAACGCAAACGTATCGTTATATAAACAATGGGCGAAATGAAAAAAAAATTTTATTTTATTTCTCTCGTACTTAGCATAGCATACTTACCTTAAAATAAAAGTTTGTAAAGCAGTGTTATGTATTACGCATTCTACAGTCGCCAAATCACGTAGCTTTAGTACCAACTTTTTCTTTATTTTCGCTGCTTTCTTTCAGCTGCTGAGTTGTCTCCTTTCATGTTCTTTCCATAGTTAGTCTCATTGTCTCAGTTTTTGTAATAGAAAACGAAAATTTCTTGTGAGAATTTATGTTGAAAACAACAATAATATACGATAGTTTGTTTTTGTTGGCAATATAAAATATTACAAAAAATTTTTGTTTTATTTTACAAAAATTACTCACACAATTTTGAAATTCAATATTTTTTTTTCAAATTTGATCATGAGTAAGACCTTCTTTAGCATAACATTTAATTTTAACTCTTTCAGCTTCAGATAGATATTTTCGCCGACCCCCATTTAAATTTCAAATTGTTTTATCGGCTTAGAAAAATCAAAAATATATTAAAAACTAACAGTTCGCGGGGAAGTTGTACTGTAAACTATTCTGATTAGGCACTGCTCTTGGAAAAATTTTGTTTTGCAGCAATTATATGTTAATGTTACAATATTTCCGTTAAATTTTTTGCCCAGATTTCACGTAATTCATATTATTTATTAATAAGTCCAATTTTATTAGTAGTTTGAGCAATAGTTTTTGATAGAACTGCCAAAAAGTATTGCTAAAATGTTAAACCTAATCAGATAAGCGGCAGTTTATGTTTGCTAACCTTTATTTTTAATAATTAAATAACTTTTTTTCATATATTTCTTGTTATTAAAGTTGCCTCTTTTTTTCTCAGAATTTTCTTTTTGTGCCCCTTTTATTTCCAAAATCCCCTTTTTGTGCCCCTTTTTGAAAATTTTCAACGTTGACGTTGAGCAAATTTCCCCTCCGATTTTCAACCAAAAAATAATAGGCCCAAGCTGCAGCAAACCCTTTGAAACCAAAGAAAAATTTTTTAAATTGTTTCGGAAATGACAGAGTCATGTACATACACAAGAATTGATAATCTCCTTCTTTTATGAATTCGGTTAAAAATTAAGTTATATTTTCATTAAATTCTAAAGCTATGGGACACTAAAATCTCTTTTTATTAAAAAAAACTTATATTTCAATTAATTACGTATTATGAAGTAAGAAAATTTATTGACTGTATGCAATGAATCATCCAAAATACTTTAAATACCTTCAAGTATGGGACAAAGGCAGAATCATCTCGCTGGAAGGGACTTTTGTCACCTTTTTTATTGAATCGCTTGTTTCGGTAATTACGAAAGAATTCTTTTATGTTATAGGTGCCACCTGAAAATTATCGCATGGTGCAATTTTAATAATTAGCTCTAACATATGGACGCTACAATACAATGCTTTGTTGCTATTTTCAATATCAAGATAAAAACAACTGTGGATGCAATCGCACATTAAAACCTTTGAAGAGGTAATGTTACCGCATGGCTTATGCACTCGTTTCGGTCATCCAGAAGGAAATTGAAGAAAATGCACAAAGAACTTCATTGACAAAACCAGTTTTTTCTTTGTTATAAACCATATACGTACATCAAATAATATTCTTAAATTGTGTTAACTGAAATCAGATGAACCCATATATATCGACTCACACAACCATACTTAATTTCAATGATTTCATTGCAGCCTTTTTGCAGGAACCCTTCATTAGCTCCTTTTTAATATTTCTTATAAAAAACGTACTCATAAAACTATTTCATATCCTTTATCCTCTTAACTCTAAACTAAACTCTGAAAAGGATATGAAAAATATCATTCGTTTGCCTTTTACAAAATCCTTATTATACTGCTGGTTTTCTTATTTCCCTTCAGATTTATTTTTCCCCGAAGAGTTTTATGCCACTTTATTTGTTTTCGTATAGAGTTATATCTGTGTACATTTGGTTAACATTAAAATTCTTTTAGTGGTTGTAAAGACAAATTTTCCTGATGGTGTTGTTTTGCTTGATGTTGTTTGTTGTGTGTATATATTTTTAAGTTTGTATATAAGTTTACATATGTATGGTTAGAAAACTTATTTCCTTTACAACCCTTTTTACAATATCAATAACCCAAAGGAAAAATTTTTTAAGTTATGTTTGATTAAAACGCAAAGATTGTTGTTTACACAAAATTTCTCTAAAACCTCAAGGGCTTGTTCTATAGGAAACATTGGGTGGCTGCTGGCACATTGTTGTGGCAATTTAACATTATTCAGTAACTCAAAGATTAAGAAGTTAACTGACCAACAACATTAATGTTAACATAAAATATATTGGTTACTCTATCTAAACTTGTGAGTCCTTGTGAGAGCTATAAAAAGAAAGGTTTATCGTTATGGTGGTAGACTATTTCCCATTCATTAAGTAAATGTAGCAAAATCAATAATGGAATAGAAATATAATAAATAAATTTTTAGCATATCTCTAAAGATTTAGGACAAAATTTTGGTTTTTTTTAATATGTAATTTTTCATAATCTTTTTTTTATGCTTTAAAAAATATTATGATTTCATTTTTCTCTCCTATCTAACAATTTTAGGTCGTGTTGATTCAAGAAAGGAGATATGGCTGCTTTCGAAATTGAGTTCGAATATAATACATCAAGCGTTTAGAACATTAAAAATCAATTAGAAGTGCAGAGAGGTAGATTTTTTATTTTCCTAGAAGCAGTCGATTTAAATACACTCGATTTGTTTTCAATATTAATCTATATATTTTATATGAGCAAAAATGGTTTACAGATATCTGCCCATCCCGTCATTTTTTTCCGGGCTCCCAAGTAACTTACACAAAGACCGAAGACTTTTACTGATATACTACATAGCTTTCCAGAAATAAGATAATTAATAATTGATTTGGTTGAGCGATGCTTTCCCTTGAGTCTTATGTATTCACTTCTCCGCTAGACAATGCGTAGTGGCTGCAAAGTAAGTCAAAATGAATTTAAAGACTCTCACTAATATAGTTCTTTAGACAAGCGATAATTGACTATTAATTTATGTCGAGAGTAACACTTCTCTAGCTGCCATCGCAAAAAGTTTTAGGTATGCTACGACTGTTTCACATGAAATTTGAAGATTCTCACAGATGCAGTATTTCTTATATACACTATTAGAGAAAATATATGATTGTGGAATGATTGTGTCAGCAATGTCAATAAATTTTTTAAATGTCAATATATTTTTTTAAGACAAGCAGGCAGTTAATGCCTACCAGTTAATAAATTAATGTGTTGCCTTCTTTGGGAAATGGATAGTGTAGAACAATGGTGGCCATACATACACTATCTTATTCCTTGTTTATGTATGTACATCGCGTCTAAATAGAAAGGATATGTGTCTCACACACAGCTTACTTGCGTTGATGATAAAAAATGTATATAGGCTCGCGAGTATAGGAAGTTGAGAGAATGACCACCACTGGTGTAGATAGAACAGGTGGTGAAGTAAGAGAGATATAGTATGCTTAATTCATTTACAACTCTGCTATTGCACGTTTTTTAGAGCTGTGTTGCAGCCCATCTGGTGTCAAGTAGAGGCATTAATTTGTTTTTTTAAGCTCTGTAGCTATTTATTAGTTCTTTTACTTTGCCGACGGTTCTGCTACAATACCGACGAAGGAGGGTGCTGTGAAGTGCATTAAGATATGTGTTGAAATAATTTGTTTTAATATAATGTTATTATACTTGTTAGAAGTTCACTTTATTTTTATAATTTTAAATCAATCAATAATGCTTCGTCGTTTTAATATTAAAATATTTGTCAATAAATATTCATTCATTTTTCTTCTTGAATTTAAAACAGTAAATATAAATTTACTTTTATTTGTTTAAAAGGTTATGGGCCCAGACTACATTTCGTAATTAGATTATACAATAGAAGGCGCAGAACTAATAAGAAATTTTAGCATGGAATCTGAAGGCAAGATTGAAAAACTAAACGACGCAAGTCAATGGTCAACTTGGAAGTTTCAAGTTAAAATAACAATGATCGCAGCAGATGTTTACGAATTGGCCACTGGGGACGAAGAATGTCCATTAACTGATGACGAAAAAATTCGTCAGTGGCGGAAAAAGGATGCTAAAGCTCAGCAGATTATAGGAATTTCGGTGGGCAGTAAGCAGATTATTCACATTACAAATTGTGAATCTGCTAAGGCTATGTGGGCAAAATTACATCTTGTTTTTGAAAGGAAAAATGAATCCAGCTTACTAATGTTGCATCAACATTTTTTTAATTTTGCGAAAGATTCTGATGAGAATATGATCACTTATATCGCAAGACTGGAAGAACTAGTACAACGTTTAAGAGATCTGAAGGAAACGGTATCGGATGATATGGTCATTACAAAACTAATATTATCTTTGCCATCTGAATATGCAGGATTCAGTAGCGCATGGGAGTCAGCAAGTAAAGCAGAACGTACTTTCGATAATCTTAGGGCAAGGCTGGTAACTGAAGAAAAACGTTTAATTTCTCGTCGACAATTTGAACCAATTGAAGCCTTGGCTGCATCTAAATGGATAAGAAGAAGTACCATTAATAAAAATAAGACGGATTGCAGACAACGTAATAATATCCGTAATGCAAATAATTTTAAGCCTACTGGTCGATGTTTTATATGTGGTGCTGAAGGGCACTGGAAGCAAAATTGTCCTGAACGTAATCTAACCAAAAATTTTACTGCTTTGAACTCTGATGCTTTCGATTTTAAAATTACAAATAATAGTTGGTTATTAGATTCTGGTGCAAGTCATCATATGACATCTAATCGAGATTGGTTTCATATCTATCGTTCAGAGGTAAGGAGTGTTAAAATTGCAAAAGGTACTATTATAGCGCAAGGAATAGGAACTATTCATATACAAATATTTGATGGTATTAATTGGAGCAATGGGATTCTGAAAGATGTTCTGTTTGTTCCTCAAATTGAGACCAATTTATTTTCACAAAATCATGCGTTGGATCAAAATTTAATTGTCGAAGGTAACAGCAAAGAGACAAAATTTAGACGAAAGGTTGATCAAAAGGTTGTTGTTGTTGGTCAACGTCATGGAAACTTAACTGTCATTTGTATAAAAGTATTAGCGAGCAAGGTTTTTTTTTGCATCAGAGAAAGTTTCTTCAATACAGCTGTGGCATGACAAACTAGCTCATCAAAATATTGAACAAGTTCGAAAAATTTTAAAAGATAATAATATAAACTATTTAGATGATTATTTTGAATGTGAAGCTTGCTTGCAGGGAAAGCAACACAGAATTCCATTCAAAAGTCGTGAAATCGTATCAACTCAATGTGGTCAAATTATACATGCCGATGTTTGTGGACCGATACAAGTTAAATCTATTGGTGGATCCAGGTATTTTCTACTTATAAAAGATGACTTTTCTCATTACCGTTTTGTGTTTTTCTTGAAATATAAATCTGAGGTATATGAAAAAGTAAATATTTTTTTGAAAATGGCACAAAATTTTTATGGTCATAATATAAAAGCTTTTCGTTCTGATAATGGAACAGAATTTGTTAATGAAAAAATGAAGAATCTGTTTGAAAAAGAAGGCATACGTCATCAAAGAACAGTTCCCTACTCTCCTCACCAAAATGGCAGTGCGGAAAGGGAAATAAGAACTATAATGGAAGCAGCTAGAACGATGATCTATGCAAGAAATATGGAATTGAAATTCTGGGCTGAAGCAGTTAATACAGCTGTATATGTAATTAATCGATCAGGGAAAAGCACTATAGTCAACAAAACTCCTTACGATCTCTGGATGGGTAAGAACGCAAAAATAAATAATTTTCAACCTTTTGGCAGTGAAGTTTATTGCCACACACCAAAAGAAAAACGTTGCAAGCTAGATGCAAAATCACAAAAATGTATATTCGTCGGCTATGATGAAGATGTAAAAGGTTTTCGTGTGTGGAATCCAAGTAAAAATAAAATTGAGTATTCTAGAGACACTAAATTTCTATACTTAGATTCATCTGCTCATAACAGTAATAAGAGCAAATTTTGTTTGAAAGAAAATATACTGTTTCGATTGGGTGATGAGCATAATGACAATGATGAAGAAAGAGTTATTAATCATGTTGAGACCCCGAGTTCCGAAAATGAAGTTTATGAAGACGCTTATGAAACTTTTATCGATAATGCTGCTGCAAAAGAACAATTTTTAGATTTAGGATTACTGGAAAAAACCACAAAAAATAATAGTTGTGGGTCATCCCAAAATTTAGTCGAGGAAGAAGCGGTGCCAAATATACATCGATCAAAGAAAGTTCCAAGAGAACTTTCCTATTTAAGCGAGGATAATATAATTGAAAGTCGACTGCGGGACAAGCCAAAACGTTTTGTTGATAAATCGGATGCTAGCGGTTTTACGTCATTGGTAGAAGAACCCGAAAACTATAGTCAAGCAATGACATCGCCCAACAAAGCTGATTGGTACCTTGCAATGACTGATGAACTTAAATCATTAGAAGAAAATAACACCTGGACGTTAGAGAATGCTCCATCAGGCAAAAAGGTAATAGATAATAAATGGGTATTTAAGATTAAGTATCGACTGGATGGTAGTATTGAGAGATTTAAGGCCAGATTAGTTGCACGTGGCTTCACACAAGAATACGGAATTGACTACGAGGAAGTATTTAGTCCAGTCGTAAAATTTACGTCAATTCGTGTGGTTTTATCATTAGTAGCTATAAAGAAAATGGTAGTAAAACAATTCGATGTTAAAACAGCTTTTCTCCACGGAGATTTAGACAAAGATGTTTATATGTATCAACCTGATGGATTTAATGATGGAAGTGGTAAAATCTGCAAGTTACACAAAAGTTTGTACGGTCTCAAGCAATCGTCGCGATGCTGGAATATAAAATTTAGTACCTTTATTAAAAAATGCAATTAGAATCTGACTCATGTGTGTTTGTAAATGTAGACAAAACCCTTATTTTGGCCTTGTACGTAGATGATGGTCTAATAGCAGCAACATCAAATGAACAAATTGATTCTGTAATTAATTATTTACGATCTAATTTTGAGATAAAGTTCTGCAATGCTGAATGTTTCCTTGGTCTAGAGATATGCTGTTATTCTGATGATTGTATTAATCTTAGTCAAACAAATTATATTAAAAAAAATTCTTAAAAGATTTGATATGGAAGAGTGCAACGGAATTTCAACGCCAATGGATGTAAACCAGGAATATGGAAAATTTACTGATTCGAAAAAATCCAAATTTCCATTTCGTGAAGCAGTTGGAAGTCTTCTTTATCTATCAATTGCAACAAGACCTGATATAAGTTTTGCAGTAGGAGTTGTAAGCCGGTTTATGGAAAATCCTAATGAGGCACACGTGAATGCAGTTAAACGAATTTTCAAGTATTTAAAATCAACTGCGAATTATGGCATTTGTTTCAACGGAAATGGTCAATTAAAAATAGTTGGATACAGTGATGCAGACTATGCAGGTGATAAGGAAACTAGGCGATCAACATCTGGTTATATATTCATGTTTGGACCAAACGTTATAAGCTGGGGCTCGGAAAGACAAAAGTCTGTCGCTTTATCAACTACTGAATCTGAATATATTGCAGCAAATGTTGCTATTAAAGAACTAATTTGGTTGCAACGTCTAATTAAAGAATTAACGAATATAAAAATTTCAACTGAATTTAATATGGATAATCAGAGTGCAATACGGTTAATTAAAAATCCAGAATTTCACAAACGCACAAAGCACATTGACGTGCGTTATCATTTTATTAGAGAAAAATATGAAGATAATTTGTTTTGCTTAAACTATGTATCTTCTGATGAGCAATTAGCTGACATTCTTACGAAAGCTCTCCCAAAATCCAGATTTGAGTTATTAAGACAGTTAGTCTATATTAAAGAGAAAAAGAATATATTATAAACAAATAGTAGGAGTGTTGAAATAATTTGTTTTAATATAATGTTATTATACTTGTTAGAAGTTCACTTTATTTTTATAATTTTAAATCAATCAATAATGCTTCGTCGTTTTAATATTAAAATATTTGTCAATAAATATTCATTCATTTTTCTTCTTGAATTTGAAACAGTAAATATAAATTTACTTTTATTTGTTTAAAAATATGTTAGTATTAATAGCTACCGCTACTTCCAAATAGATCATTGCTATGCCTTCATCACTTTAATAGTCCAACAACAACCAACAAATTAACGCACCAATGCACATCAGAAAAAATAATGATGCCTGAAACTGGTCTTGAACTCCAGACCTCAGGGTTTGTAGTCAAACGCGCCCAGCAAAAACTTTTGTCATTTTTGTAATCGGTAGTACTTTATTAATGGGTTACAAAGTAATGAGTAATACTTATTTATCTTATTGATATGCTTCAAATTAGAACTACTACTTAGTTCTTAAGAAAATTAGTATGTATTTTTATCGTTATCTAAAAGTGGTTACAATTTGTTGATTATGTATTAATAAAATAAGTAGACAACCACTTTTTTAGTCAACATGTGTTTGTATATGAAAACAAATTTTTGTCGTTTAAACTTATAAGTCAACAATAGCTGAGTGGGTAAAGTTCTTGTCTTCATATCTGATCGAGCACAGGTTCGTATCCCAGCTGGGTCAAAAAAATAAAAATAAAAAAATAAACTAAAATTTAAAAAATATAAATAAAAAATAGTTCCTTGGAATATTAATTCCAATTCTTTCTGAATATAACGTTACGAACCTTAGCCTAATAATCAATTTGGATTCACAAAGCAAATACGTTCGAAATAATCATACTAATATAGTGCGTATAATTTTTTTTTTTTTCAATTTAAATTTTTTTATTTGACTATTTATTTTTTAGCTTCAAGTAAGCCAAACAATAACTAGCTAATTGCTGTGACAATGTAAATATATTTGGAAGGGATACCCCTTATTTTATGGACTTCTCAAACAAAAATAAGTAGCTATAGAGTCAAATTGTAAATAGTTACGACTTAAATCCATCCTCATGTACTTTTTTGCCTACCAGTAAGCAAAGTTTTTGCTGGGGGCTAGCTATTCAGCCAGCAGCACTCTCATATATACTCTAAAACATTACTTCAAATTTACGATCAGATATTGTCTAAATTTGTGTTAAAAATTTCTCCTTGGCTAAAATTACATCGATTTTGTAGTTATTTTATTAAAGAAAACACCTTTCAAATTAAACATATTTAATCCACATTTTGTTCAAAAATAATGCGTGTGTAATTTTACGTCGATAATAATCTGTAAAGTGTTGCCGACTATTATCGACCTAATTTTCAACAAAAGTGTTTTAGAGTGTATCAAATGATATTCAATGTATACAAATCATAAATATATGCTCCTATTACGGTTTACAATTAGACTCAGTTGAATTGAAATTGAAACAACTTAGCTTTAAAGCAACTTAACTATTTTTTGGTATTACGACCCAGCAAAAACTTTGCTTACTGGTAGGTAAAAAAGTATATGAGGATTTAAGTCGCAACTACTTACAATTTGACTCGATAACTATTTATTTTTTTTTGATAAGTCCCAAAAATAATAATAATAATAATATATTTAAAAAACATAGCAATATTGTTATATTTAAAAAATTTCATTTTTTATACAAATTTTTAATTCCAAAAAAGCAGAAAATGCGAGTTTCCCATTTTTAAATTCATTGAAATCAGATCCAGCAAAAATAAATTTGGTACAATGATCCAGTAAGATGAAATAGAAGGGCTTCGGAGATGCGCAAAAGTACACAGTGCACCCACTCTGCCTTACGACGTTGCAATATCGTAAGCGAATGAAGAAACTTAACGCGCAAACGAGAAAGGTGGTCGGCTATTTATATTTTTTTTCATGTTTTTTAAACCCGAAGTTTTTTATTCAACTCAAACTTTTTTATAGTGCATCCTCTCTCGCTTACGTGGATACAAATATGGATGCGAGTGTTATTTTTTTGCTTCGTAATTTTATTTTTTATTCTTCCATTGAATTGTGTAAGAAAACAAATGTGCCTCAGTAGCTTAGTGGTTAGTGTTCTAGTCTACCATGCGGAGATCGTGGGTTCGATTCCAAATTCAATACGCGAGCAAAAAATATTTAATAAAAGTAAATTGTAGTGTAATATAGTTTCCAATTGTGTTTGTACCACATAATACATAAATATATATAAAAACAACATAAAATAAACAGCCATGTCACCGAATACCATTCCGATTGGAAGTGGTTTCAATTCCATAAGTTGCTTCTTCAAAAAAAGGAAAAACGAAAATTTTTCTTCGTAATCAAACCACTTTTAAATTTCAAAGTGAAATTGAAAAGCACTTTTCTACTGAATTCATTGCAGTAAATACTAAAAAACGTGCATACTTTTAGGAGCGTCAAATAATTATTTTGTCATGAGCTTTCCATGTTATTAAAAAGCTCAATGTGTGCTTTGCATCTAAAAACAAGAGTAAACAAACGCCTCAAGGTATAAACACTTTATCATTGTAAAAACGAATTACAAAGTAACGGAATCTAAAGCACCAAAAATGTACTCTTTCGGAATGACAACTACGGAATCAAAACCAATCCGAACGGAATCTGTGACACGGTTGAATAAATAATATATTATCAAAGTGTAGGTGAAATTGTGATACATATAAAGAGCAAAAGTTTTTTTTAATGATATACATATAAAAAAACATGAGGTTAATGCATCTAAGATGCGCAGAAAGAAGCTCATATCTCCAGACCTACCAAGTGGGACATCCCATACAAAAATCATGTAATACGGAGAGTATCGAAATCTCTCCCTTACATACCTGCTTCCGGTAGACGGATATTTTTGCTGGGGATAATTTGTAAAAGTTATGGGGCCCACAAAGATGATCATGCCCAAACCATGTCAACTTTCACACCCTGTAGCTCACCGTGTGCTTCAACACGATGGTCTAAGTTTCATTATTCTTCAAGCTTAAGTCCTCCTCTATTTTGTTTGCATACAGCGTTTTGTAATCGGATCGAAAGTTTCACAGATACAGATTTATTAACCTTTTTCAAATTGGAGGCTCTGTGCGACGTTTTCTGTTTTATTGCAAAAGATTTTTACTGCTAATATAGACGGGGTATTATAAATAAAGAAATCTAATTAAAATTCATTAGATGGAAACAGAAACTATTATGAAATTATCTTCTTAAACTTAAATAACAACATTTGTAAGAACTGAACAAATAACAATTTCAGCAAGCAAACCATTGATATGTACATATATAACACTTCTAAACTCAACTGTGCTATCTTCTTTACAAACCTATAAAACTTTATTTCAATTCAGCTCTACACAAAACGTCAATAACAAAACATTTTATTGAATTGCTGTACTTAAACAGCGGTGTAAATTTTGAACAATGACTGTTTGTTAAACGACTGCGTCATTCTAGTCGTTCTTCTAATGCTGTTATCTCAATAGTTTAACAAATATTTCCACAAATGATAAGGTAAACATAGTTGAAAATTAAAGCACTGGGGAAATAAAACTCATAACAGCCTCAATCTTGGTTTTTACACATCTAATGAATCTTTTGCACCGTTCGTGTTAAGAAAATTTGTAAGCACTTAGTTAAATTTTATTACTTTGGATAATAGACAATTCCATTGCAGGGCAGAAGATGTTCAGGAAAATCTCAAATAAGGCGGAGTAGACATGTTGCATGTCTCTGATAAAAAAATAATAATAATAATAATATAGCCAGCACATTATAGTTAAAATAAGGAACGTAAGTACTTGGTAAATTTTAAGCCTGCAAGAGCCACCTGAACTTAAGAGCCGAGAACTTTAAATAAAAAATTTTCATATGAATATATAAAAAACTCTTATAGAAAATAACATACTTTTCTCAGTAGTTCAAAGACAAAAAATTATATAAAAAATATTTATTTTTAAAGTACAAAATAATTTTGTACGTGATAAGAAAAAAAAAAGTTAATAACATTTTTTTCTTTAATTTTGCCAAGGATGTAGAAGAATAGTTGTAGATCAACCGAACAAAAACTTTAAATATGTTCTTGGAAACTATTTTTCTTATGTTTTAATATCAAAGTGGAATTGAAAAACACTTTTTCACTTACTTCATTTGCAGTAAATACTAAAACAGTGCATACTTTTAGGAGCGTCAAATAAATATTTGGTTTTGAGCTTTCCATGTTAATAAAAAGCTGAATATGAGCTTTGCATCAAAAACAAGAGTAATCAAACGCCTCAGGATAAAAACTGTATCGTTGTAAAAACGAAATACGAAATAAACGGAATCTAAAGCACCTAAAATGTACTTTTCCGGATTGACAACTACGGAATAAAAAGCAATCAGAACGGAATCTGTGAGACGGCTGTTAGACTCCGTTTATTGTGTATTTCGTTTTTACAATGATAAAGTTTTT
The DNA here is from genome assembly GCA_956483635.1 of Panzeria rudis. Lineage (NCBI taxonomy): Eukaryota > Metazoa > Arthropoda > Insecta > Diptera > Tachinidae > Panzeria > Panzeria rudis. The sequence goes on along the minus strand of OY101451.1, from coordinate 30,421,750 downwards.
ATACCTTGAGTCGTTTGCTTACTCTTGTTTTAGATGCAAGGCTCACATTAAGCTTTTTATTAACATGGAAAGCTCATGGCCAAATATTTATTTGACGCTCCTAAAAATATGCACGTTTTTTAGTATTTACTGCAAATAAAGTCAGCCGAAAACTGTTTTTCAATTCCACTTTGAAATTTACGAAGAAAATTTTCGATTTTCGTTTTCTGAAGAAGCAACTTACGGAATTGAAACCACTTCCGATCGGAATGGTATTCTGTGATTTGGCTGAATAATTGTGAATATTTCAAGTGTCTTATTATTACGGTTCATATGATACAGCTTTATTTCAAAATTGCATTATTTGAACGGATACAGCGCGACAGACAGGCAGATGGGCAGCGTATGGAAAAATACAGGGTTTCTTTGGCAACTGTGGTGCACAGAAGCCTAAAAACATTTTCCGCTCCTTAACATGCAATCATAAGCTCTCGTTAAATTTATAATTTAAACATCACACATATTCAAGAGAAGAATATAAAAAGATATGTTGTGTGTTAAAAAAGTCTTAAAGTTTTTCAGCTGACACATATTATATAAAAACTCTTTGAATAGCCACAATATCTGCAAACACCATAGACTACATAATTCTTGTCTAGTCTAATGGATTTCGGAAATCTTTTTGCTTATTTTCTCCCCCTTTCCTAAGCGATTATATTCTATTACATTTTTGACCACACTTATGTGAGTATTAAGTAAGTGGTACAAAAAACTATGGCCGTTCTACAGAGAATAGAAAATTATTTGTTTTAGTGAAAGATAATTTTCTTAAGGCTTTTGAAAGTTTATTACGTTTATATGTGTATACACATTGGGGTTAGTTTCTATTAAAGTTCTTCTAATCTTATTTCGCAATGATAATAAAGATACAAAAGTGTAATAAGATAATATAATTTGAAGGGCATGTAAGGTTACAGTGTGCTTCAATTTGCAACTTTTTTCGGTAACTAGCGAAAATGTTCGAATTTGAAACGGTTGAATTAACACAACATAACACAACACTCTGATTTTTTTTTTTTTCAAAAAATTTATTTTTTTCGTAAAAATCTTAGTAAAATATAAACTTTAAAATTTGTGAGTTTTAATCATCTAAATTCTCCTAAATTTATATAAAAGAATTTTTCGAATATATTTATTGTTTGCAAGAAAATTATAAATTTCGCAAAAAAAAAAGTCACAGAATATCTTAATTCTATCCATATTTAATCAAATTTGCTAATTTGTAATTTGAAAATCTTGCCAAAAGTATAAAAAAAATCGTTTTTGTGTTAATTTACTATGAAATTATAAAATTGAAATCGTGAATATTGCAAAAACGAGAACTAACTTTGAAAAACGGCTAGCACCATTGAATTCAACGTACTCGTGTTAGGGCTATGCTCTCAAATCTTTATCATTTTGTTTATAGTTTGTATAATATTCATTTGTAATACTACGTACATATTTATTTTGTTTATTTATTTATTATAATTTAATCAATGGATATATGTAATCCTTACAGACTAATAACAAAATAATTTAAAGGTAAAGAATAAACAAGAATTAAGAAAACATATAATTTTATGCTTTATTACATTAAAGTTTTGAGAAAAATCAACAAATTGAGACAAATCATTAAATTGACGACATAAACGTGTAAATGAATCAGCAATATCATAATTAACTCTACAAAACTTTATAAAAAGAGGATAATAGTGACGAGTATTTCGACTAGGAATGTTAAATTTAAAAGGAAAATTTGTTGCATAATTCCATGGAAGGCCGTTCAAACAGAACAGCAAGCATTGCTCTTGTACAGATTCAATACGAAGATTATGGACGTTGTAAAAAGGATCCGACATGATTGATCGATATTCTAAAATAAGTCTGACCAGTGACATGTAGAGCTGCTTCGTACTGTATAGTTCAGAAAACTCTTTAGGACAACGCTTAATAAAAGCGAGAACACCTCTAGCTTTGTTTACAGTTAAAGTATAGTGTGAAAGAAAATTTAATTTAAGAGCTAGAAGAATTCCAAGATCCAGAAACGAATCAACAAACTCTAGTTGATGACCTCCCAAGGAATAGTTGACAGCAATACAGTTATTTCTAGAAAAGCGCATGCATTTACATTTTTTAGATTTAGATCCATCATGTTGTTATTATGCCATAAAAAGAAAATATTAAGGTCATTTTGAAGATAAAAGTGATCGACAAAGCGATTAAAGGAGTAAAAAGATTTTAAATCACCCGCATACATCAAGATATTAGAAAAGTTAATAACGTTGGGAAGATTGGTAGTATGAAATAATGGCCAAGAAAATAACGTCCATAGACATTATGTCCACTACAAAAAGGAAATAATGTACATGGGCATGCCGAAAAGTGCCTAAGGGGCAAAAACAAAAATTTTCGACACGGTCTGGATTTTTATCCTCTCCGATTTCAATGAAATTCGATATATATATTCTACTGCTGTGTGCGCGTAACATGGCGAAAAATTATTGTGGTACCTCGTATGGTTTCTATATTATAGACTTCTAAACTTGGAGATCTCGGCCATTTTAGGGAAAAGCTCGTCATATTGATGATTTAGAATGCGTCATCGGATAGACATAAATTTTGATTTTATTCGAAAGGTTTTAGTCTTCTATTAAGGAATACTGCTTAAAATTGTATTTTTATTTTTTTTTTAAATTTTTTTATGGAATAGCCAAAGTACATTTCTTTATTGTGTACAATTTTCAAGATGAGATGAAAACAGATTTAAAACTGACAGTTGATTCTTTATGATAGCTCTATAATTTCTATAAAAATTATGTAAGAAATAACAATAAAAACATTCGTAGCTGGGTAATTCCATTTAGTCGGTTGTGACCATTTTACATAAATTTTTTCTATAAATCAAGAATATAAAATTTTTACTTAAAAAGACGTTGCGACTCGCAAGGACATTAAGCTTAAAGTCGTTGAATAACGGGTAGACACTGATAGAACACGATTTTTTCTCAGAATTGTCGTCAGAAACCTGCGACGGTGTGACCTTACAAATCTTAGTTTTAAAAAAAATTTGACTTTCAGTTAAATTTATTTAATTAAATTTAATGATTAATAATTAAATAGTGTTTTTAATCAAGATATTTTTAAATAATTTATTAAATAATTTCTTTGTTTTTATGTTTTGTAAAAAGTTCTAGTTCCTGTAGAAGAGCACCGACGGTGTTCGAAATATCGAATAAATATACATATAAATGTTTACCAATATTTAATAGAACAAAAGAACGAAGTTTTATTTAAAGACATTGTTGTGACCTAGAGCCGAAAAAAACCCAAATATAATTTAACAAACTAAGGTCGAAGAAAATAAGAAATACTTATTTAAAAAATTATTTTATTTATAAAAAAAAATATTTTTAAAATGAGACGGGTGTGACCTAGTATGAAAATTTAAAAAATTCAAAGAAATAAAACTTTTTATTGATTTAAATAATATAAATAATATAAATAATATAAAGATAAATTCATAAAAAAATAATAAGACATTGAATTATTTGCTATCCGTTCCATTATAGACAGCAGAATACTCTAGCTAAATGTTTTTTTAAATTCAATAAAAAGCAGAAAAAAAAGTATATTATTTTCAGAGATAGTGGTTTATATTAATAATGAGAAAGGGAATAAAAGAAAATCTGAAATAACTATTAAACATACAAAAAGGAGAGCAAAATGTTTCTTGCATGATCATTTAAAAGTGCCTCAAATTGATTAAAAAATATTAAATAATGTATTTGTTTTATTTTTTCTATAATTGTAATTCTTAAGAAACATCAATTGAGAGATTTTTATTAAAAATGGGAAAATTACTTTTTCCTTGCATAGGCCTGTTTTACGTGGAATCACTCAGCTGTAGTATATACTAAAATCTCGATTTGTATTTTTTACACAATGGTGATAGAATAGTTTAATAAAAGCTACCAAAAAAAAACAAGTGAAAATAAATACCATTTTAAAAAAATCCAACGCTTGTTTTCGTGTAAAAATTTTTCGCTAAGAGAAAAATCATTCATTCAGCTAATGAAGCGGCTTCATTGATATTTTTTTTATCATATGAATGATATGTTGCGTTAATAGAATTATAAATTTCATTTGCTGAATGAAATGCTCTCTTTCAATTTGTGTTAATTTTGTAGCATTCATTGCATTTATGATAATATTTTCGTTGATATTATGAAGTTAAATTTTTTCCAATTTTAAGAAGACTAAAGATTTGACACTATTAGATTTGAACATTTATTGCAAAAACACTTCACAATACATGAAATGAAAAAAATGTTAACACAAAAATACCCCATAATCGACTTTTTTCAAATTCCCTAAAAGTCTATGAAATCGTTTCATTCATACAATGAAAATGTTTATATACAATGAAACAGTTTTCATAGTAAACATTTTTATAGAAAAAACTTTAAAAGCGCTGAGTGCACGCTGTTTTTAATGTGCCTATTATTGTTGTTGTAGACCATACAGACTCAGTACACAGAGAAAAAGAAGAGGTTGGAAGCGTCCAAAATGATAATGGTGTCAGGCCTGTGGGTTTTACGGAACACGCGAGGAGATGCCGGGTGATGAGTGGTGAATCACCACAGTGGAGGCACTAATCGATTATGTTGGGATTTAGGGGGGATAAATAGCTATTTAGGAATCTTGAGAGTCCTGAGCGAAGCTGTGAAAGGATCGCTCTGATCTCTCTTGGTAGCCGCTTCTCTTCAGCATTTATAGGGGGTGGTCTTCCACCTAACTCAATGTTGAAGAAATATCTCTCTATCACCTCCTGTACAATTTCTGTGTGAGCCACCTTAATGGCTCTATTTATACCCTCGACGGTGCTGTCTCAAAGATCGTAACGAATGGGGACAGCGCGCTCCGATAAACTACCTCTTGTTGCTCGGTGGTTAGGGTATTCCTGGTTCTCACATTTGATGAGGTGTTCTCTTGTGAGAAGGTTCCAGTGTCTGCGTACGGATAGCATTTACGTTTTATGCTGCAGATGACCTTCCGGTGTTTTCGAGTGGTACCCCGTGATTACTCGCAGTGCCGTATTTTGAAATGTTTAAAGGTTCCTCCACTGTGTGTCACTTATGCTAGGGGTCCACACCGGAGATGCATAATCTAATAAAGGACGACCAATAGCTTTGTAGATGGTGAGGATCGTCTCTTTATATTTCCCCCACGTACTGTCGGCAAGTGCTTTAAGTGTTCTGGTCCGGCTGCCAACCTTCTTTGCCACCCTTTCGTCTGTTTTTGAGAAGGTGAAGAGGTTGTCAAATAAGACGCCGAGTATTTTGGGGTTTTTGACGGTGGATATGCTTTGTCCATGCATGTGGACATTCAGCTCCCGGTTTACCTCTTTTATCCATGACGTTAATAGGGTGGCACTTGACTTTGGGGCCGATAGCTGGAGATTTCGATTTGTGAAGAAATCTGTTAACAGTGGGAGATAACTATTCACATTTTCCTCCGCTATTTTAATGTCCCTTTCTGTGGACATTATAGTGCAGTCATCTGTGTACGAGACCAGTTTTACAGCAGGTGGTGGAGTCGGGGCCTTGGCGACATATAGATTGAACAGCAGAGGGGAGATGATTCTGCCTTGTTGTACTCCTTGTTTGTTCTAGAGAGTGGGGACTTTGCGCCCTTAAACTCGACGTAGGATTCTCTTCGCGCAAGGTAATTCGCCGCCCATCTTTTTAGGGAATTAGGGAGCATAGACTTGCGTATGTCCTCTAGAAGGGTGATATGACATACGGAGTCGAATGCCTTAAAGAGATCTAAGGCTACGAGTGGTCAGCAAGTGCGAGGTTTTCCGCAAATGTGGGGAGCAGCAGACTTTCTAAAACCTTAACTACTGATCATAATAGCGTGATGGGGCGGTACGAGCTTCCTATGTGTTGTGGTTTTCCTGGCTTAGGCACAGATATAATTTTCCCGAGTTTCCATAAGTCTGGGATCTCAAGGATGTTTACACATAGGTTAAAGGTGTGTGCCAGTTGTTTTGCATCATTTTCTCTAAGGTGCTTCAGCATTTTCATGACCAGCCCATCAGGACCAATGGCGGTGGAGCTCTTTGCTCTGGAGATGGCATTTTGAACATTGTCCTGGGTGAAGCATATATTTGTGGGTTCTGGCCGGAGTACATGAAAACTGAGTTGGAGTCTCCTGCGGGCACGGCTATGTGTAGTTGGGTGTTCAACAAATTGCCTGTTGGGCATGTCTTATTTACAACAAGCTGGACAGCCCTATTTGATTAAGAATAATTCACAACTATGCTAAACAAATTTTCTGTTTATTTTCATTGTAGTTTTTTCATTTTATTGACATTTCGTCAGCTAATTATTGCTTTCACATACCAACCATTTAAGAAAATGAGTTTGGTATGAGGTGTATATATTTTGAATATCCCTGTTTATGGTTTCTGAGATATCAAGCATTCATTTTGCTCGATATCAACAATTCCGATACACTTATTACAAAAAAGAACATAAATATAAAAAAAAAGTAAAAAACCAGAAACCAAATAAGATACCAAGTTTCATTAATATTGGCTTTTTATTTTTATTCCATGTAAATATCTTTTATAATAACATTTATAAGCTTATTTTAACTAAATAGTAGAAACTTTCATCTCAACAACTATGCAGCACAAAAAGCGACTTTTTAAAAATAAATTTAATTAATTAAGTAAAGTGCGACTTTGGCTCGCACACGAAGGGTTCCGTACGAAAACACATATGTATATCCTTTTTCGTTTTTGCCCTTTTCATTTTGGCAGCTCTTCGTTGCGCTTTTTTTGTTTAGTTTCAGTTTTTTATTTTTTAAGTATTTTCCGTTGTTTTGGCGATTTTTTGGTTTTGGCACTTTTTTAATTTTCGTGATTTTTTAGTTTTTTCTGGTGATTTTTCGTTTTTTGGTATTTTTTTGTTTTTGCCGATTTTTTTAGTTTTGGTGATTTTTTATTTTTTGGTGTTTTTTAAACGTTTTTTTCACTTTTTACGATACTTTTCGTTTTAGCGATTTATTTTAGTTGTGGCGATTTTTTCAGCTTAAGCGCTTTTTCCCGGTTTTGGGGACTTTCTCGGTTTTTGGTGATTTTTTTAGATATAGCAATTTTTTTGGTTATGACACTTTTTTTCGTTCTGGCGATTTTTTTTAGTTTTTTAGCGATTTTTTTTTGCACTTTTTTCCAATTGCTTAGTTTTGGCGTCTTTTTGGTTCTGGCGCTTCTTTTGTTTTAACGTTTTTTTCGCTTTTTGATGATATTTTTAGTTTTAGCGATTTATTTTAGTTTTGGCGCTTTTTCAGTTTTGGAGCTTTTATCGGTTTTGGGGATTTTTCGTTTTTTTTTTATTATATAGTTTTAACGATTTTTTTTTTTGTTCTGACACTCATGTTCGTTTTGGCGATTTTTTTTTGGTTTATGCGATTTTTTTAGTTTTGGCGCTTTTTTGGGGTTTGGCGCTTTTTTAGTTTCTTGGCGATCTTTTTATTTTGGTGATATTTTGCGTTTTAGCGATTTTTTTAATTTTGGTGCTATTTTCTTTAAGCACTTTTTTCATTTTAGCGTTATTTTTCGTTTTGACATATTTCAAATTTTGGATTTTTTTTAGTTTTAGCGTTTTTGAAAATTTCATACGGGTTCCAAGATAAAGCAAATTGTCTAAATTACATAGTCAAAACTACATTAAATGATAGCATGCCCTTTAATTTTTATAGTTTTAAATATCGGTGTTAATTGGTGTAGTCTATTCTACAGACTGCACCAATTAGCACTAACTTTGAAAATTTATATAAGTGTCTGCATATTACATTAGTATTTCAACATTTTTCGTTGCTCGCTTTAGAACGCCCTTTAATTTTAAACTGTCATATATTTGCTGTTGTAGCGGCCAAAGTTTTACATCTTTGAAAATTTCAGGTCCGTAGCTCTTACGGTTCCCGAGAAAACATTACATTAGTATTTCAGCATTTTTCGTTGCTCGCTTTAGAACAGCCTTTGATTTTTAGCTATCATATATTTGTTGTAGCGGCCAAAGTTTTACATATCTGTGAAATTTTTAGGTCCGTAGCACGTACGGTTCCCAAGATACAGCAGATTTTCTAAATTACATAGTAAAATTACATTAACTGATAGAACACCCTTTAATTTTTATAGTTTTAAACATCGGTGTTAATTGTTGTAGTCTATTCTACAGACTACACCAATTAACACGAACCTTGAAAATTTAAAGTGTCTGCATATTACATTAGTATTTCAACATTTTTTGTTGCTCGCTTTAGAACGCCCTTTAATTTTTAACTGTCATATATTTATAGCGGCCAAAGTTCTACATATTCTGTGAAAAACAATAGGGTTCCTTTACAATTTTTGTGTACGGAACCCTAAAAAAGTGGCGTATGCAGCAGAATACAAGATTTTTACTTTCAGTAAAAGAATATTAATTTCTAACTACATTCATAACTACAAATATATACCGGAAGCAGTTGTAAAAACGCAAAGAAATTCTATCGGATATATTTTGAGAAAACTCCATGTAAATTTTTTTTGTCTCTTTGCTCCATTCCGACTGTTTGGCATATGCGCCAAACCAATAATGACCTGACGATTTATTTGTTGAAATTTATCGAAGCGTTGTACTATTTTTTCATTGAACTGTATTGAATTTTTGCTGCTAAACACACAATTTTTAAACATTGATATATCCTTTGCCTTTAAAAGACTTTTGTTTTTCTATAATAAATAATAAAAAAAAGCATACATACAAATCACCTTTTATTTATTTCTGCTTCTAAGCTCCTACATACAAAAAGTTTATGTACAAATGCATATGTGTTAACACATATGTACTTATGCAAGTCTATTCAACCGTCCTTTCTATTCATAAGAGATCATTGAACCGACCGACATCTATTTACTTGTCGGAGATTTTTGCAGTTTTTTTTTTGTACTATTATTTCTATACATTTTTTCATATTAATACGTTAGTATAGAAAATGAGATAAAATAATGTCTACAGTTTTAGACAAGTTATTTTTTTACTTTCAAAATTGCATTCGCAATATAATGATGAACGCTGGAACGATATGTTTTAAACTTATACCAAAAATTTATTCAGAATTTAATAATAGGGAAAATAAAAAGAGGGACACATATTTATTTTGTAAGAAATAAGTTGAAGAATAAGGGCTGAAGAGTTGGAAATATAAAGCCATTTATTTACATGATTAACAAATCTTAAAGATATCCAAAATCAATGAACCTCAAGAGATAGAGAATTAATATTTTTTCAATATAAGTAATAAATTTCAGTACAATCACTTTTAACTATACCGGGATATATTCTAATTCAAGACAGTTGTCCAGCAATATACAGAAAGCAAATTAATTGACTCATGATTGAACGAAGAAAAAGTCAGCGTACCCCTATAGTGTAGTATTAACCGGTGTCACAGTTTCGATTCCTGCCAAGACCCTGGGTGTTTCCGCACAGAAGCCCAAAAAGGCTAAAGCAATATGTGTGTTTGTTTTTAAATAAAATCCTAATCGATTTTAACATACCATACACAAAATTGGTTGCATTTACTGACTTCCTAGTAGATACTACTGGTGAAGAACTTGCAATCGGCAATTGCAATTGTTGTTTCTATTTGGTGGTACCAAAGCAGAGTTTGTGGACAATAGGTCTATACCAGGAGCACTGTTTTCAGTTGCAATACCATGTTAGCAACATTGAAATTTATCCGAACTAGAACTAATTCCGAAAAGATAAATCTGCATGTTATTGACATTATTGGAAAGACCGTTTTTACTAGGATTTTAATAATTTTCAATAATATTTTTTGACTTTCTTTGCATTTTTCCCCTTGTTTTAAGATTGGACCTCAAGGTCATACAATATCTTTGAGCCATAAAGAGTAACTCAAATATGTTCAACACAAAAACAAAAGTTTGTATTCTTAATGAAGGAATTAATCCGATATATCTTAAGGCCCAACTATAATATGCTTAAGCTAGCTGTAACTATTTGTAACCGACAAGATATCCCAAAACCAACAAATTTTAAATTGTCTGCGCGTTGTCGATAACAACTGACTGCTATTAACAGCCTCTTGCTCTTTTTTCTAAGGGGGTGTCAATAGCAGTCAATTGTTATCGGCAACTAAAACTGCACTTTCATATATAAATTCAAACAAAAAAAGTTTGTCTTAAGTATATATATATATATATGTGTTCTTTTAACTCCCATTGGAGCATAGGGCGCCACCTGTGAAAATACTATCAGGGTCTCTTAGCATTCTTACGTTCCAGTATCCAATCAAAGTCCTAGTTCGATATTCAAAGGTCGTCAACTAGTATTTCGCTTTTTCATTTAAAATCTGTTTATTTAGCGATTCGTTAGCAAATTTGGGACTTCGGAAGACGTGGGTTGCTAGCCCTCGTCCCTAGATTAGTGATAGGGCTGCTATCTGCGCGTCCAATCCTACGATTCAACCATGCTTCATCGGTATATTGCCTACTTTCCTGAGACATTCAGGATACATGGCTGTGGCGCCTTCTAACTCTAGCTAGCTTCGAAGCGGTTGCCCTAAACCCACTGCCCGGGGAATACTTGGTCGAAGACCGGTAGTAGTTAGCTGCTTGGACACTTCAATAAAGGAATCGTTCTGGCCACTCCCAAGTGAGTGGTAATCAGTAACTTTCCACCTCTGAGGAGAGTCCCATTTCCCTTTTTTTTTGTCTTAAGTAGAACAAAAAAATCAGAAAAATGGGAATGAAAAAAATATACAAATGGCAACACTGGGCAAGTGAAGTTTATTATCAACTTAAAAGTGATTTAATTCTTGTATTAAATTTTTACGAAAAAGTTGTATATATAAAAATTTAAATCATATTCAACAGATCCACTTGACAAGTGGTGATAAGCAAAATACATTTAATACATTTAATAAAAGCCAATAATACTATTGCCAACAATTAAATTAAAAGCCGAAGGACTAGATTTAACGAGAGATGAATTCAAGTTCTAAATGGATTTATTTCATATCTCCACTTAGGAATATTTCCTTCTAGCAACAGTCTTTTAAGGTACAGTACAAAAACCAAAACTAAGGAATTCGGAAATAAAATTTTTTACAGAATGTAAGGTGCTGATCTTTGCGAGGATGCGTCAGATAATGACCTAAGAACAGAAGAAACTATCGATGGTGATTTTACAAACAATCTTTTAACAGAATTCAACGAAACAATTAGAAATCTTAAGAATTTGAAAAAAATAAATTAGGACTCTAATGGCATAATGGAAGATTTTATATGTTTAGAGAAATCCAGGAAAAGGACTGTGAAATTAGATATTCTGTATTATGGATTGCTTTCGATTTCTCCAAGATCTGCGATAACTCAAAGAGTTTTTTCCAAGTAAAGTTTTTAAAAACTAAAGAAAAGAGTCACTTGAATCCTAAACATTTAAACGAAATTACTTTTCTAACGACTATTTTTGAAGATCTCCTTAAACTATTGCAATAACTAATAAAATAATATTACTAACTTGTTTATTTTTAATTAATATATATTATGAACTCTTTTCAAGATTTATCATGTCTTTGTTTTTTACTAATTAACTCAAAATAATAAATAGTTTATGCATTTTATTTATGAAATTTCTTAATTTATGAAAAAACTATTAATCGGTTAACCGATTAACTAAAAAAAATAAACCGATTATTAACCGATTGAACCAAAACCTCGATTAATTAATCGCGCGATTAACCGATTAAAGCAGAAGGCCGATAAATTATCGCGCGATTAACCGATTAAAGCAGAAGGCCGATTAAATGATTACCTTAATAAATTCCTATATAAATGAAAAACTTTATTCGAAAATGTCAATAATCAACGATTTTATATCGTTAACAAAAAGTTAATACATATGAAAAATCTATTAAGATCTATAACACTTTTGCGCAGTATAACCTATATTTAATACTAAATATTAATTATACGCCATGTTGTTCATTATCTCTCAGGCTATGTAATGTTTCTTCCATAAATTTTACACGTATAAAAGAGACAGTTAAGTGGCTGCTAGACGGATCAATATTTTAGCTTCAATATATGTGCTTGTGTGCGTATGTTATGAAAATCAAAAGCATTTTGATATTATTCAATATTTCCCCTCCGTATATGTTTAAAAATTTTTTGTAAGCAAACGCACACGAAAACATATAGTGAGGCTGAATATTTATGTGTTTAGCACCCGCATTAGACATATCACACATCGAAATTTACAAAATTATTATGTGTAGTTTTTAATAATGTATTGAGATTTTAACAATTTAAAGCTTTTTGAAAGTCTTTTTGTAACACAAGGGGAAAAATTATGCCATGTGGTGTCTTCTGCATATTAATTTTTTTTAATGCAATAAAATCGTTTATTGTTGATATTTTCGAATGAAATTTTGTAGTTATATAGGAATTTGTGTACTAAATACCAGGAAAGAAAAAAATAATAAAGTGTGTCTTCTGATAATCTCAGAATTCTTAAGTAAGTTCCAAGAAATCTAAAAAATTAAATTCTGAACAATTTTGACCATAGCACCCACACTTGATCCTAGACCCATTTAACACTTTGCCAGGTTCGAATTCAGCGCTCCAAATAACATAAGAAACAATTTTCCGTTGCTCCAGTAAAAACCTTGAATACTTGTATTATTTATCTCGTTTAACTTTCAAATTTCATTATTAAATAATATTTTTGGAAAATAGCGTAACATGCAAATTCACATCAAATTTTAACGGACAGAGATATTGTAATCAAATGTTGAAGTTATATAGAAAAAAACAGTTTTCTAATATAAAGAAGAATAATATTTACCATTTTTGATATTTAAATATCAGAAATCCTAAAACAGGGAAAATATGCTCCAAATTTTTTTATTTTTTACAAAAATGGTCGCCCTGTCGTTATTTACCGTGTGCTTTTTAAATCACTTGAGGAATATTTAGGCAACACCTTATTCCGTAGAATATTTGCATTTTTGTAGCGATCGTTGCTTCGCTCTCTGAGGAATTTTTATGGAAACTATAAATTTTCTTTCAAAATCGATAGGGCTGGAGGGAGAACCTTGCCTCTTTTGATTCGATTTTTCTTCTACACTCATTTCACATAGAATTTCCTTAAAAACGGTCAAAAGTTTTGTATCTTCCATAAGAAATTTATTTTACATGACCAAAAAAACAATACCACCTTTTTTGGAAAAAATCCCGAATATTAGCATTTTTTACATGTTTCATGTTCAGCTGCTTGTAACTTTTTAAAGAATAAGGTATCGGCATCAATTTTTCCGCATTTGGTTCTAGATTTTATCACTAATATTGCTCTGTTTTTAAAACAATTATTGGGGATTAGGTTAGTCCACCATATCAAAAAAAACTTAATTAGGGTGGCCAAAAATAAAAGAAATAAATTTAGAGCGCAATTATCTCTGAAACTAAAAGAGGTATTCCACACATATAAGCATGTTTTTGTAAACATTCTCAAGGACTATCTATATGTAAAAAATTTTAGCATTCGGATTATAAATTAACTGTGGGGCATTGAATTACGAAACGCCTTAGCTGTGTCTGTGTGAAATTTCACAACGATATCTTGAACGCTTCACGAGTTCCCAAATTAATTCCAAAAAAAAATGATTTTAAACCACTGTGCGACGGCAAACGTTTGCTTGCATTTATAAGGCTCGTTTTGTATTTGTCTTCAATTATGAATTTCTGTGAGCTGCTCCCGACCTTGTCTCTTCCGAATGCGTTTATACCACATTTTCTCTTCAATCATTAAATTTTTTCCTTCAGCCAACTCTTTCCACTCTCACCTATCATTCCGCATTCTTTCTTCGCTCTTTAACTTATTGCTTTGTAATTTTATTTGACCTTCCTTCAACTTTTCTCTCCTCCTTGCAAACGGTCGTAATTTCTTTGCCGCTTTTGTTCATCTAGATTTAAATAATTTTAAAATATTTATTTACATAAATAAAGCATTTACGAAAAAAATAATTTTTAACTTTTACACTTACTGTGACATCGTGGCCAAATTTATATATTTATGTAAGTACCAAGATCACAGATCTTCTTCTTTTTCAGCAAGATTTTTTTTTATTTTAATTGTATAAAAAACCCCCCGTTTGCATTCTGCATGTACCCAGTAAAAAATTTTCATGATTTTTGAAGCTCTAATGAAATAAGGCGCTTTATAATTCGCTTTAAAATATGAGCTTGTTCAGAAGCTGATTTCATAGCGTCACAACAATGCAGGTTTTGAAGCGAGAAAAGTATTTGCTTTTTACTTATACAAAAGCTTCGTACACAAGCTATACAAAAAAGCTGATTTTATGGTGCTGATCCAAAGCAGGTTTTTAAGCGAGAATGAAGAGTAAGTTTGTATGAGTTTCTTGGTGCCGTTTTGCAACAGTGTTTTTGGTCGAGTGATTGGTACGTTCGTTGGACTTCAAAACTGAAGGTTCTTAGTTCGATACTAGTTGAAGTTAAAATAACAAACATTTGCGGAAAAATATGAAATTAATAAAAATAGATAGAGAAGCGAAATAAGAAAAATTCAAAATGGCGTTAACGACGCCAATCCACATCGAACCATTTTTTTCGTATATTTTCAGTTCTATCGCTGAAAATGTTGATGATTTTCAGCGCTTCAAAAGCGCTTTTGTGAGCAAAAGTGTAGTACTCCAATCCGGGAACTCACCACACAAAAATCAGCAGCAATATCAGTAGGTTTGTCAGCGCTACTTTCATTACATAACAGTAGAAACCTGCTGTATTGGAAATAACTTTTTTACTGGGTACTTTCGACGCACTAATAAGAAATGTTGTTTTCCAATGTCGCACAGGACATTAAAATATTTGATTAAGCAAAGCAAAAACTTACAGTTATATGTAGGTGCAGATCCAGCTTTAGCTTTTCGGAGGGGAGCTTTTAAGTCAAACGTACCATTTTGCTAAAATTCTTTTAGAAACTCCATAGAAATGAGGTATATTTTATTAGTTTTGAAGGGAGAAATATCCCTTTTTTCTCCCCTGGATTCGCGCCTGGTTATATGCAATTGCATAGTTTCTTTAGCATTCTTTTTTGACTGTTGTACCTTAAGAAAGGTTTTAGAGAGCAAAAAGCAATGCATAATGCCTCTCTTTAAGATATTTTATCAAAACAAAACGTGCAATAGAAAAAACTTTCACTTTTGTGACTTTGCCTTCGAATATCTCGAAATGGGTTATGAATATATGTAGATTTGCTTAAATTACAGCCTGTTCATAGAAAACAATGTACTCAAAAACGCGAATAAAACTTGACGTTTTTTTGTATTTGGGTCTATGCAACGCGAATGTCAATTTTTTTAACAAAAAACGTAACAATTGACATTTACTTTTGGTCTGTGTATCGCGCATTTAAATGTCAAAGAACTGAAAGCTACGCGAAGGGAAAAATTCATTCGTTGGTAATAAAAAGTGTAATTAATTTAAATAAAATAAACAAGAAAATGGAAATCACAACGAAAAAAAGGTAAGTTAGGTGTATACTTATGTATGCTTTTATATACATAGTACATACATATGTACTAACGTACAGGGGCCCGTGTGTATTTTAGTTGTAGTTTTGTAATTTGTATTTTTGAGGAACTGACCCCAGGTGTCCTATTGTACATTTGTATGCAGATATTTGCATACATATGTATGTATATACATATTTGTATTGTGTTTGTTACTGATGTTTCCTGAAAAACTATTCCAGCATGAAGATGACAACTGCCACACAATTTCAGAAATTAGTTAGCTGCATGGAAGAATATCCACACCTTGCTACCGGAAGCCCTCAGTTTGGTAGCACTAAAGCTGCTATGGACCAAACATGGGAGGCGGTGGCAAAAAAAGTAAATGCCTACGGTCCACCAAGGAGAAGCGGCAACGAATGGAAAAAGGTATTTTGAAATGCATTATACATTACTACATACATAATATGTATGTATGTAGTATATGTACATATGTACATATATTATGCATTTATTATATTAGTCAATATTGTTTCAGGTGTGGGCCGATCTTAAGTGCCGCTTAAAAAAAAAATTTCAGACAATAACAGAAGTCTCCACGAAACTGGTGGTGGACCTTGCCGCGTTGCCAGCTTAACAGAGCTGGAAAATGACATAGACAGAATATGTCACATTTCTGTTGCAGCGGCTCCTGGTGGAAACGTTATTGGCCTGCAGACAAAAGTCATTGCGCCTGTGACACCTCCAAGAAGTGTCCAGAAAGTAGCTGTTATTACGCCGACATCTAATGCAACACTGAAGCGGACGCAAGAAGATTGCTTTCTCGAAGAGTGGGAGATTTATGAAGAAAAGTCACTGTCCCCTCCAACTAAATCTAAAAAGACATCAATAAATACATATCCTATTAAGAAAGCAGTATCTTCAACCACAAAAAATGATACCCAAAGAATGTTATCTTTTGAAAGAAAGAGAAAACATTGTGAAACTAACACGGAAGGTCAGGAGAGAGTAAAACTGCTGCGTCAACAGAGTGAAATCCAAGCAGAAACACTAAAATCAATTAAAGTTGAAGCCGAAGCATCAAAAGATTGTGCAGCAGCTTTAAAAGAATGTATAGCTATTTTCAAAACACAATATGAATCCCTCAAAACAATAGCTGAATCTATAGAAACGGTGGCAAAAAGTATTCGTGATATTCAAAAGTACTTAACAGAAGAATATTAATAGTTTTTTCTTATGCTTATTTAAAGAATTTATCCATACCAATACACAGTACGGCAAAATCAAAATATTTCCGAAATAAGCCAGTCATTTATAAACAAATAGTCCTAAGCATTTCTTGTGTGTCATTTGCCCAACAAAGCGTAACCAACTAATTTCTTATGAAAAACTGTTTGATTCAGACTAGTATTTATTGATTTAAACAGTTTCCAATCATGTTGGATTCTATAAAACTGTCTATTAGTTATGTATGGAACTATTTAACTTAATAAATACATGTCTGAATCAAACAGGTTTTCATTAGTAATTAGTGGTTACGCTTATTTTACGTTTGTGTGGCATTTGGCACACCGATGTAAACCCGGCCCTAGATGAATAATTTCGTTGCAAGATTAATATATGTATTTATTTTAGAGTATTTATGCAATGTAAACTCCACCCGTGGCAAGTTAAACATCTGGCATTTTAAAGAAAAACGAAATTATTCACCTAGGACTATTTGTTTATAAATGCCTGGGTTATTTCTCAAATATTTTGATTCTGCCCTATAACGCAAAGTACAACAAAATCAAGCCTTTTTAAAAATATCAACCTTCCAACGAGAGAGAAATGTTTTTAGCGAAATGTTTTAACTCTGTTACTCATAAGGGGTTAAAATGTTTTATAAAAATTTTCGCATTTAACAATAGCTTTAAGCTGAATGTAAAAAAGAAATACAACTTAAAAGTAACCTCAGTACTCATTTCTTTTATTCGAATCTTGATATTTTGGAAACAAGACTTCGATTGTGTTGTATAGTGTAATTTTATGGATTCATTACGATTTTTTATATTTACCTTCCTTTTAAAAATATTTTGAATAGTAGTAGACGCTTTTTGGGTTTTTTCAGCAACAAATTAACCCAGCCTAATATACATACATACATACATATGTACATATTAACAGCCTTATTTATAAAACTTGTTAAGGCTTTAAAAAGTGTTTTTAAAACAAATTTTCATATAAAATTTTTCTTAAAAATACTTTATAAAGCATTAATAAGTTTTATACATACGGCTGTAAGTTGTTATGTTAAGTTTCCCTTTATTATGTTTAGACGTTTGTTTTCTTCCAACGAATTTGGCTCTTAATTTATAATTTTTTAATTTAACCTTCTTTTTATGTGAAATAATAAAAATATATTTTTTTCTAACTTATTTGTTTCATTTATTGTCATAAAATTTTTTTTTTTGTTTCATCTATTATTATACAATAAGGGTCTTCTTTTATTTATTTATTTTTATAAACTTCGTGCAATTTGATCTCTTATAGATCTTGCAACCACCGCATCTTCATTAGAATCTTCTATTTCTTCTTCATTTGAAAATTCAGTTGTGTTAGTACTATCATACTGAGTCCAATTATTTTTGTAGTAAATGCACAAGTTGTGTAGTGCACAACAGACGTTAACAATTTGCGATACTTTTTCGGGAGCATAATGTAATCCCCTAGAGCCAATTAAACATCTGAATCGGTTTTTCAGAACTCCAAAAACAACGCTCGATTACATTTCGCAACTTGCAGTGTTTCTCATTAAACCTCTTTTCGTGGATAGCTGTAGGGTTTCGATATGGTTTCAGCATATATGGCTGCAATTTGTAACCACCGTCACCTGCAAAATAAGCATTAACATGAAGAAACAGAAGCTTTGATGACAGATTTCATTAAATACCAAGCAGCCACGTATTTGTTTTTCCGCTCAAGTAATTAGCTTTGAAATAAGAATGCGCAGCACTTTGCTCCCACACGAAGGCGTCATGATTCCGGCCTGGATGACGGGCATCTACAAATGATATAAGCATATTGTGATCACATATCTAAAAAAATAAATCGCAAAATTACTGGAAATTAGTCAAATATAAAAAAATTAATGCTTACATATGTATGCACATATGTACATACATATACTTACCACCATTACATTAATGCTATGGAACCCCTTATAATTACGATATAAATGCATTACATTTTTTCCTGGTGACTTTATCCTAATATGAGTGCCATCAACGCAACCTACAATACCGGGTATACCACCCTTATTGTAAAAAACCTCTTTAGCATAGTTTTCTTCTGCTACACTCTTGTTTAAAATTATCCACTTAGGACATAAATTAGTTTCAAACACATTTAAGCACTCCGCGATAACTTCCGAAACCTTGGCCTTACACATTGAAGATGCCCATTCGTTGCCAATTGAATTTTGATATCCTCCACATCCAACAAATGTTAGAAACGTGCCTAGTGCATTCATTGGCGAAATGTGTGTGTTTCTATAGCCCACTTTCAATTTTGGAGTCATTTCATCCAGTAATATCTTGAAAATGTCTTTATTGACCCGAAAGTTTGCTACGAACCTACAAAATACATTTGTATGCATGGTATTTATATACAAATATCAAACACACGTAATATACATTAATATCATCATAAAAAATTTTAAAATATCTAAACTTACCTTTCCTCGGGCAACTCGAAAACGTTTAAAATGTCTCGTAAATTTCTCCGACATAAGCGGGTGTCATCGTTCTCACTATCACTAGAGTCGGTACTGAAAGCAAGTTCTACCGACGGAAACATTATTTCTATGCGTTAAAGTACTATATGTATCTTAAATATCACGAATTAAATATGTACAAAACTGTTTATCAAATAATTTTGTTTTTACAATTATTATCAACTGCTTATTATTTTTACTTCAAAGCAGAGTTACCACATTAAATATAAAAAAATATTTCATATGAAATAAAATAAATAAAAAGCTTATATTTACATGTAGGCAACTCAGTAATTATACACAATGTTGTATTTTACGCTACACAACGTAAGTGAACACGAACAATTAGAAACGCGTTACACAGACGGTATTTGTTACGTACTCGTGAACGTTTCGCCCAGTTTCGTTTTACTCTTGACGTTTTCCATGAACAGGCTGTTATTAGTTAAATTTTATTGTTTCCCTATTAAAATATGATAAAACAAAGTATTTTCAAGAACTATTGTAAAACCCTATAACAAAAAAATTAAGTGCCTAAGTTTGTGTTTGTATTTTCTTAATCTGAGTAGCTACAAATTGAAAAAGTATAGCAATTAATATTTACACTTAGAAAATATTAGGAACAAGTTTTATCTATACGGATTTAATTACGTCATGAGTGTTAGTTTTTTTTTATTTTAATAAACAAACAACCCGCGAAGCGAATAGCTTGTCTGCGTAAAACACCCAGGGTCTATGGCGAGCATCGAACCCACGACCTCTGGACTGACAGGCTAGCATCACTACCACTCAGCCACAGGGGCACCCTAACTCTATATGGGGCTATATCCAAAGAAATTTAATTATTTTGCCTTGAGATCGGTTTTAATTTAATTTTTCAATTAAATTATATTTTTATATAGAGATAAATGTTAAGATGTAGACAAAGAAAATTTTGACTGTATGGAGGGTTGAACTGACATGTTTCGATAGCTACCGCTAATCTCTTCAAAGTTCTCTTCCGCTTAGAACACTCGACCAAAGTCAGTGCTTTGCAGTCAAGATTTGAATATCATCTAGCTTTAATCAATTCATACTGTTACTCTTAGAGCTGTATTCCATTTGATAGTTATTGATATTCACTTTTTTCTTTATGTCTTGTGTTAAGCTTCTTGATATTGCTCTATTCTAGTATGAATTATCATTCATAATTACAAGTACTAGGGTGTGAATATTTGTTTGTTCAGTTTATTTGAACATGTACATTAGGGGTATAACCAATTTTTCGGCATAGTACCATGAGGTCAACCATGTCCTAGTAATTTTTCTCAAAAAATTTCACGCACCAATTGGTTTTTCTATTGAATATTCATAATTTTATACGGTGTTTTTTATTCATTTTTAATTTTTTTTTTTCGTTAAAAAATGTTAAAGATAAGTTTTGGTTTGCGGAAAAATCTCTTAACATCTCTAAATATTAATGAAATTTCATACTTGAGCCATTTTTTGTTTTAAATAAACATATTATTAATTTTTCTCAACCAAAAAGAAAATTAAAAAATTTCAAAACTTAATCGCGGTTGGTGTGTGAACTTTTTTGACTTTAGCGGAAAAATAAATATACGTTCCCTTATAGTTTTTTATGCTCTATCGGACTGTGCTATGTCAATTTTGATATTTTAAAAAAATTATTAGAAAGCTAATCCCTAATGTACATCCTTTTGCTAGGTGCCTTTAGAGTTTAACAGTATATGGGTTTATATCCAAAGAAATTTAATTATTTTGGCTTGAGTTCAGTTTTAATTTAGTTTTTCCATTAAATTATATTTTTATTTAGAGATAAATGTGAAGCATGTACACTCTAAAACATTACTTTAAATTTACGATCATATATTGTCTAAATTTGCGTTTAAAATTTCTCCTTGTTTAAAATTACATCAATTTTGTAGTTATTTTATTAAAGGAAAAACCTTTCAAATTAAACATATTTAGTCCAAGTGGAAAAAATGTAACATACGGTTATGGCTGAATGATAGATACGTCAGACTATCAGTCAGGAGGTCTCGGTTCAAACATGCACGCAGCCAATCGCTTTTTTTAGTAAAAACATTTTGTTGAAAAATAAGGCGTGTGTAATTTTAGGTCGATAATAATCTGTAAAATGTTGCCGACTATTATGGACGAAATTTTCAACAAAAGTGTTCTAGAGTGTAGACAAGGAAAAATTTGACTGCACGGAGGGTTGAACCGACATGTTTCGCTAATCTCTTCAGAGTTCTCTTCCGCTTATAACACTCGACCGAGGTCAGTGGTTTGCAGTCAACTCTTGAAACCGAACTCAAGCTAAAATAATTAAATTTCTTTGGATATAAAGATTTAATTAAAATCAGACAAAAAATTTTTAAACTTCAAAACTCGAAAAATCGGCATAAATTGGTATATACATTGAAGGAGGGATTGACCTCTATATGTCTAAAAGGGCTAAGTGTTTGATTAAGTCAGACATCATCACGCTATTGCACTGGCGACCGATTACTTTTCGTCATTTTCACATACACAACACGACTGCTAACGAAACTCACTACAAAGAGAGTAAAAATTTATAATTTTATTCAGTTGTATGCTATGTTCCAAACAAGCGTGCCATCGTAACCAGAGCAGGCAGGTTCTTTTTATCGCGCTCTTAAAATTTGAACAAATATTTCCCCAAAAAATCCCCTGTTAAAAGGAAAATCGCCCAAGAAAGTCCGCATGAAAAAAAACGTTTTTTTTTTATTTCTAAGTTTACACGATGAAATATTTCATGAAATTTGTTGCATGAAACTTTTTTTATGGTCAGGGAAGAAATTTGGTTATAAAAAGTGGTATGAAATGAATGTTTAGATGATTACTGTCAAGTTTCTTTACCCCATTTGCATTTCCACAGTTGCAAGAATCAAATAAAAATGTTTCATGAAATGTTTCAACATGTAAATTTAGTCTATATAATTCACTGACTTTTATGTTATGTATGTATCAGGAGATAATTTTTATCACTTACAAAGTGTTACGAAAGTTTACATACGGCTGAAAATTTTACAGTTTTTTAATAAATTACACTATGCAAGTCGCAAAATTTAATAAGTTGGGCTCCCTACTGGTAAACTTAATTTAAGTACCCTGAATTCAATGGCGTAAGCTGTTTTTCGAAGTTAATATTCGTTATATTCGCGGCTTAAATTTTTAGTAGTAAATTACCATAAAAACGATTTTTTTATGCTTTTAGAATGATTTTCAAATTTATATTTAGCTAATTTGATTATGTATGTACAACGTTAAGAGATTCTGTGATTCACAATAATTAAAAAACTTTTTAGGAAAAAAAATTTTTTCTTTTTGAAAAATTGTAAAATTTGCATTATACAAACATTTTTGCGAAAAAAATGTAATTCTTCGAAAGAAAGTCACAGTGTCGTGTTATGTTGTGTTTAAAAGTTGGCTGTACCTACATTTATTTTGATGAGCTGAATCCGAATTATATTCGATATGAATCTATTTTATTTTTCATATCGAATATAATTAAATTTGCTCGTTGTGCTTTGTATAAATTTCTAAACCTACTACGCTTTTGTAGTTCTCAAATGATTTTTGAAAGTTTGTGAATAAGGTAAAAGGTTTGAAACTTTTCAAAATTATGGTTGAAGTGTACTGATGATTTAGTAAAGCACCAATAAAATGTTAACCATAATGTTAAACTTTCAGATAAAACTAAGTTCAGGCAAACTGAGAGTTACAGCATGTTGAGAAAACGTCGTGAGTGGCATATGGACGATTACGTAACAATTTGCGTCTATTGAAGACGTTCTTACTTTTCGTCTCGACTTACGTAGTTTCGTGCATATAGAGTTGCCCATCTACAATACATTTTATTTGTATACTTTTCCTCATACAAAATTATTGTTTTTATCCAAATAACCCAAGTAACCCTTTTAATGGCGCACACTACTAAAAGCTTTTGCTTGTAAACAAAAGAAATAGATTTTAGCTAAAGATGTTCATTTTACATATAAATACAACTGAATGATATATAGCTCAACACAAATAAATGGAATAAAGTTGTTTAGTTCAAATAATGGTAGTTTTCCAGTTTTTGATGTGAAAGTGATGTTATTTTAACAATTAATTGTTAAGACGAATGCCATTTTCTAATTGGCTGCTTTTGGCGTCAATGACGTCACTTTCCGTCTTCTGGTTCTGTAAACATGTTGTTAGTAAACTTTTAAATAAAATTGATATGACTGAACTTTGTATTAAATGGGATTAGTCCTTTACTTGGGGTTCAAATCTCTCAATATATGTATGTAAGTTAAACATATTTTATAAGAAGTAGTTTTAATTATAGATCAAAGGAAAGAAACTTAAGAAGTTTCCCCAAAAAACCCCAATGTATTTTTTAAATAACCCTAATGAAAACCCCAAACCACAAATGAAAATTTGCATCCTTTTTTGTGATGACAATTCCCCTAATTCCCTAAGCTGGCAGCCCTGGTCGTTACTATTTTTATGATAAAAACAGAAACAAAAGACATAGTTGAGATTGAAAAGAAAAAAATAGATCTCAACTGAGTAGGTTTATGTCTCTTTGCTTTTTATGTCTCTCCCTCTACCTATCTCTCTTTCTCTTGTTCAACTACATTCTCAGTATAGGAGCATTCACTTATGCTTGAAATAGGATGAAACTGTTTCCGGTAATAGATGAGGGTTTCTTTTTAATACAGAATATATGTATACCTGAATGATATTTCATTAGTAGCATTATGGATAGCTTGTTTTAAGTGACCATTTGTGACACCAAATCCATGGTAATGATCGATACAACAGATCACTTCTACATATATGTATATATGTAATTAGTTACCCTTATATACTTATAATAAACAGAACTTAATTTAAAAGGAATGTATTGGCTTTTTTACATTTAAACATTTACGTGAAAATAACACTTTTTATATAAATACTCTTTAAACAATGTTAATAGCCGTGTACAAACACCATAGACATATAAAATTGTTTACATAATATTAGTCTAGTCTAATAGCTTTTGAAAATCTTTCGTTTATATTCTCCCTTTCCCAAGTGATTATATTCCATAGATTTAGCACACAAGCATGTGTATATGTTGTCTGAGTGTGATTAAAAATTACTGACCCTCTGAACAAAAACATAAATTGCGATTATTTGATTTGGAGTGGGTGGGTAGTGAGTGAGTCAATGAAAAGTAATTTTCTTGGGACTTTCCAAAGTTTATTACGTTTTTATTTACACATTAGGAGTAGCTGCTTTTAAAGTTCCCCTAAGCTTATTTCATATTTGATATTAAAGATAAGGAAAGGAAAAAAAATAATTCTATTTGAAGGGTACGATAAGGTCAATGGCAATTGAAATTTTGGGATATTGAAAAATATATTTATTTCTAATATTTATTATTTATTGAATCATTACAAGTTATTTTTACAAAAACTATGTAATTTAATTTTGTTAACAAATAAGTCATATTACGATTAAGGCCTATAGGTCATCAAAGCTATTTCTTGGATTTATCAAACTTGATTGATTACTACGCAGTGAGCTCCTAATATGCCAAATATAATCCATATTTATTACCAGAAAAAACAAATTGTTAAAAAGAAATTCCAAATAGGGGTTTAAAAGGAAAACAAATAGCAAATAGGGGTTTAAAAACAAAACAAAAATAAGTAGATTAAACACCATTTAAGAAGCGAGCAACCTCTGAAATCCTTGAAAAGTCAATCTGTTAGAGACAACGAGTCCTCTTGATAGGCTAAAATTAAGCAAATTTTGAACTGAAACTTTAACACAACTCTCAGATGACTTAATGCCATTCGGCCTGCATTTCAATTTAAATTCATATACTTTTTTGTATGATAGGTAAATGTTATTGCTATGGAATATATTTAGATGACAAATATTTTTATTAGGGATGTAACGATACGCCGTTTTGCCGATCCGATACCGATTCCGATACTTAAAAATAAATATCGCCGATACCGATTCCGATACCGATACGAATATTGAAATTGAGTTCAAGTTTAGATTAACAAAACTCAAGAAGGGCAATTTTTTTATTATGCAAAATTACAGTGTAAGAGATTATTAATATTTAAAATAGATATTAACACAATATATAAAATTGGAAGTAATTTTTAAGGAACTACATTTTCATTGCTTCCAAAGAATCTATATTAAAAATATGCAGATAATTAGTAGAAAAGCAAGTACAAATTTGTAATTCCTTTATAATTTTAAAAATACTCGCCATGCTTTTTAAAAAATCGATTTTTTAAAGGACATTTATCAACTAATATTCTTCTAAATAACTTATTAGCTTAATTATTAAAAGTCTTCTAAAAGTTTATATTTATTCACTTAAATTTATATGAAAACACAGTTTTGTGTTTAAATTCGCATAAGAAGAAACAAGTTCTAAAAATGGGTAATTTTTCATCCTTTTTTAACCGATTCCAAAAAGAAGAAGGTTATCAATTCGTGTGTATGCTATTTTTTTTTACTTTTTTATGTTTGTACACGCTGTCATTTGTGAAGCGATTTTAAAAATTCTTTTTTTGCTGGAAAGGGTTTGCCTGCAGTTTGGTCCCATAATTTTTTTTTTAAATCAGAGGGGGAAATTCGCTTCCCCATGCATAACTCTGTCATTTGTGAACCGATTTTCAAAATTCTTGTTTTGTTTGACAGGGTTTGACAAAAATTGGTCCCAATTTTTTTTTGTCGAAAATCGGAGAGGCAAGTTTGCTCCCCCACCAATCCATAACTATGTCATTTGTGAACAGCTTTTCAAAATTCTTGTGTTGTTTGCAAGGGTTCGCTAGTAGTTTGGCCCCATTATTCTTTTCGAAAAAGGGAGGGGGAACTTGCTTCCCCCATGCATAACTTTGTCATTGGAACCGATTATCAAAACTGTTTTTTTATTTGAAAGGGTTTGACTACAGTTTTTTTTTCGAAAATCAGTTGCGAAATTTGCTGCAAACCCCCCTTCAGGTTGGTACCATAATTTTTCTCCAAAATCTGTGCGGGATTTACCCTTCTCCCAGAAATATTCATTATCGCATAGCTCCTCCATTTATGGCCCGAATTCCAAAAGTTATTTTTTGTTTGGAATGGTTTGCCTAGAGTTTGGTCGCATAATTTTTTTACGAAAATCTGTGGGGCAAGTCTTCCACGCCTCCACCCAAAATATTTATTAGAGCACAATTCCTCCATTTGCATACCGATTTTCAAAATTGTTTATATGGAAGGCCATCAAGTATATTACTCTTTATACTAAAGTCGGCTTTTTTTGCCAGAATTATTTGAGGAATCATTATAGAACACCGAAAAAGAAATTTGTCCTAACATCACTTCAAATTAGGTGATTGGTAATCGAGAAAGAGAACTTCTTGCAATGACAAGCAAATGTGAAACTAATTAGAAATTATCCAAATTCGCAATATTTACGGATCGCGAATTCTACATTTTCATGATTTCTTTATAATGTCTTTTTTTGCTGGGAATAAGATTTAAAAAACAACGAATTGAATTTGAGTTCATGGTAAAATTAACAATAAATAAATTATTGTTTTTGCAAAATAACAGCGTAAAATATTATTAATTTTTAAAATTGATATTAATAAGATTTAAAAAATAACGAAATGAATTTAGTTATTGGTAAAATTAACATAAAAATAAATAATTTGTTTTAAAAAAAACTGAAATTTTTTTTAAAGTATCGTCGTATCGACAGTAAAATATCGCCGATACCGATGTATCGGAAAATCTGAAGTATCGCCGATATATCGGTATCGGTATCGGTATTCGTTACATCCCTAATTTTTATATTGTTTTACAGTCAAAAAGTTTTCCACCAAAAACGTTACGGCTTTTTGAGCAGCACCTTTACATCACGAATATATGATTTTCTTACTGATATTGATGCAAAATCTATCAATAAATCTGTATTATTACTGTGCTCTGAAGTTTGAAGGCCAGTTTTCTCTTACTTCTTGCGCTACTTTCACCAAATGCTGTTTGAGGCCCACTTACGCTTTTAAATTTTTTGGGGACAATAAAATAAAACTCTCTATGGACAATAAAATAAATCTCATGTAACTATCTTCGCTCAGTTGAAATCTTTCCAAAACACTGTGATGTTTACTCCATTTCGATTTAAAGCTTATGTACAAATTTCTTATTTTTTCGCGAGTTGCTTTTTTTTAATATCATCGGAAATGTCATTTGAAATCTTACTATCAGCATAGCTACCCAGCAAAAACTTTGCTTAACGGGAGGCAAAAATGTATACTAGGACTTAAGTCGTATTAACTTAAAATTTGACTCGATATCTACTTATTTTTGTTTGAGAAGTCCAAAAAATAAGGAGTACCCCTTACAAGTGTATATAAATTTTCACAGCAATTAACTAGTTAATATTCGGCTTATTTCAAGCTAAAGAATAAGTAGGCACATAAATAAATTAAAATTTAAAAAAATGTTATTCATTTTATATTTTAAAGTTTTTTTAATACAGCTGGCATACGAATCTGTGCTCGTTCAGATTTGAATACAACTATTCTACCCACTGAGCTATTGCTGCCGTATAAGTTTAAACGACAAAATTAGTTATCATATACAAACATTTGTTGACTTAAAAAGTGGTTGTCTATTTCTTTTGTTAATACATAGTCAACAAATTGTAACTACTTTCAGATAATGAGAAAAATACGTACTAATTTGTTTAAAAACTAAGTAGTAATTCAAATTTGAAGCATAGGAACAAGATAAATAAGTACCACTCATTACTTTGTAGCACATTAATAAAGTACTCCCGATTACAAATATGAGAAAAGTTTTTGCTCTTCTTGATCCGTAACACAAAACTTTCGCGAATTTTAAGCTTCAATGTTTCTAGAAAAAAGGAAATTAATTGCTTAGCTGGAAGTAGCTGCAAAACATTTTAGTATGACATGAAAACTGAGCTTCCCACACACAAGTACATAAGGGCATTTCCATGAAAATTACAACCACGACTGAAAAAATTAAAACCCTTAAAACTTTTTTTAAGATATGGTAAAGAGGAAAAAACAATAACATTTTACTATACACAGGTATTTTGATAGCCTACTACAATTTTTAAATATCAAAAATAACAGCTTAAACTGAATATCTCTTTGACTAATTTTAAGATATTACTACAATAAAATATTTTCGCTTTTCTAGCGACTAAATTCAGTTACTTGTAACATTGCAATTATACTTTAAAATTAATGTTCCTACATAAAAGTACAAAGTTCGCGAGGAAAGATAAAATATAGCGCTCGATTAGCTGTATATGTTTTATTTTCTTTGGACGCTATTCTAATGTCACGTACGCTGGGCAAAAGCATTATTTGTCTACATCATTTGAATTTGACCGGTCGCAACTGTTTCAAAACAAAAGTTTAAAGCAAAATACTTATCGCAAACAAATATTGATCGACGTTTCTTTTCAACTTGCTGTAATAAAAATTTTATAAGCATTTAAAGTTCGTCACGTACGCTATTGTAGTACTACAAATGCAATTAAGTCCACATAAAAAATTTCAAAAATAAAAATAGTTTGGAAAACCGAAAAAGTGCACGCCTCATAATCTCATTTAGACCGTGAAATTTAATAGGCTTTTATTACTAGTTATACTGAAGCGTAGAACAAAAAAAAAAGGACTCGATTAGTGAAGTCTTTCGGTCGTTATCGTGACCACATACAGGATCCGTACATACAGACAAACGGACGTCCAAGACAGAACTATTTTAAACAGTTTTTTAATTAGTTTAAATAATAAAAATGACATTAAAAATGTCATGAGTGTTAAAAATAGTATTTTTTCTTAATATATGTGTGTGTGTATATTTTTTACAAGTGCAATATATGATAATAATAGAGACATTTTAAGTTTGAAAAATCAGTAGTTTCGCGTGAAGTGAGCGTAGTACCCACCTCAACGCTTCGCTTATGAGGCGTACAAAACTTCATTCGTTTCCATATCATGATAGTCAGCATATCGAGTGGTAACTGCCAAAAAAGCTTATTTCGCTTAAGCTTTTCGAAAATCGTTTTTTCATTAAAATAGATTATTTACGATAATTCGGACAATCTTTCAAAGTTTCAAAGTCATGTCAAGTACCGTTACGGAAATGCTGACAAAAAAAGCTTAGCTTAAGAGCATTTTCCATATAAATTTTTCATTTGTTTACATATTTTTGTAACTGAGTAATTCCATTTAGCCGGGAGTGACCACTTTATATATATTTTTTATTATAAATAAACAGTATAAAATTGTTTACTTAAAAAATAAGTAAAAGAAGTAAAGTAAAGTCGTTGAATAACTGGTAGACACTGAAAGAACACGATTCCTCATAAGAATGGTCGTTAGAAAGCTGCGACGGGTGTGACATTACAAATCTTAGTTTTAAGGAATTATGACTTCAGCATAAATTCTGTAAAGTTTTTACTATTACGTGCACAATAATTTTGGTGTAGTTGTCTGTTCAAAGTGCTTTTAGCTGTATTACGTATTTAGTGTTTGACAATAAATCAGTTTTCTTAAAAAACAGTTTTAAAATGTGACGGGTGCGACCGACGGGCGTGACCGACGGGTGTGACCGACGGGTGTGACCGACGGGTGTGACCGACGGGTGTGACCTAACACCAAAATTTAAAAAATTCGAAGAAAATAATAACATATTAAATTATTTGCTATCCGTTCTATTATAGACAGCAGAATACTCTAGCTGAGTACTTTTTTAAATTCAATAAAAAGCGAAAAAAGTATATTCTTTTCAGAGATAAGGGTTTTTATTAATAATGAGAAAGGGAAGAAAAGAAAATCTGAAATAAATATTAAACATACAAAGAGGGAGAGCAAATTGTTTCGTGGATGATCATTTAAAAGTACCTCAAATTGCTTAGAAAATCTTAAATAATGTATTCTTTTAATTTTTTATATAATTGTCATGCTCTAAAAAACATCAATTGAGAGATTTTTATTAAAAATAAGAAAATTATTTTTTCCTTGCATAGGTCCGTTTTACGTGGAATCACTCAACTGCAAAGTGTCGCTCAAGCTAAAATTCTCTTTTTGAAGTAGAGCAAAACTAGTGTCAAAAATTGCAAGGATATCAATGAAACAATTAAGAACAGCTTGCTAATCATGATAATTACTAGTTTTAAAATAATTTGATTAAATTAACTGATATTTCATGACATCAAGAATATCTAAATATATATTGACCCCCGGAAACATGCGTTGTCTTATGGGAAATTCATTAAAACTCTTAACATTACATATAACAGTCCACTACAATCCTATATAGCCAATATTAAGGATCTACTTCGATTTAAACCATTAAACCATTAAATTTATTTTTTGGCGATTAAGCTGTTTTGGCGGTTACCACTCGATATATATGATTCTCAAACTGCGTATTCGTTAAGCGAAAAAATTTCAAATTAATTAGTATGGACTACTCTGTAGCAGGCTAAGGTGGCGCCGTAAACTCAGCGCCCGAGTAAATAGTATACATACGGTGACCATTAATTCCATGGAAAAATAGTGTACACATTTTATGCATTAAAAAAACATAACAAAAGTAATTGATTATTAGGCTAAGGCTCGTAATGTTATATTCAGAAAGAATTGGGCATGAATAATATTCCAAGGAACAAAGGAAAAATTAACATCAACTTAATTTTTCAACGTACACAGCAGAACAGAGTAGCGCCACTTTCGGAAGCCACTACACTTCTGTCACCAGTGCTCACGTGTATTTTGCTTATCACCACTTGCCAGCTGGCTCTGTTGAATGTAATAACATCAAACGCTTTGGGTTTAAGCTGATTTCAAATTGTTTGCTAAATATATTGGAAGTAATGAACAAAGTGAACAAAAGTAAACATTTGTGAGAAAAAATAATGTATATAAGGGGCATGTATTAAAAAAATGTACAAATATCGTACACAAATAGTGTACTGTTCACTATAATAGTGTACGATTGGTCACCGTAAGTATGCAGAATGAAATGAATTTGAATCCTGAATGTTTTTATTGCTATTATCACCAAATACATATTTTTTATTTGTTTTTAAGTTGTTGTTTACATCTATTTACAAAACACGTATTTCATTACTTAAGAATATTATAAGAGAAAAATTTGTAATGTACGCTATGTCACGTACGCTAATAAATTTTGTGCATTATAAAATCATCCAAAAGTTTTTTTATTTGAAATTTACGCATAATAAAGGAAAAATATTTGGCTTCGTTTAAGAAATTTAAAAAAAAAATCTCACCACAATTCGCAGATTTTCGCATATTTTCACTTCCATTTTATGTCACGTACGCTATTCCCCTATTTCCCACGATATTTTGGACAACAGGGTTCTAAATGTACTGAATTTTTTTTTAATGGAATATAACGACAAAATTTTTTTTAGTTAATCCTATTTTTGCAAAATCTATTCCACTTTGTAGGCGTACAAATGTAACGTACGCTCATATGGAAATGCCCATATGTATCATGCCTTAGAAAAAATGGAAGCAACGTAAGTTCTATACTACAGAATACAAAAAACTTTTTCACAATTTCACAAATAAAAACATGACATTTTCACTAATAAAAGCATAAAGTTTTATAAATAACACTGCTTCACAAAAAAATGCACCTCAAAAATGAGATGTTTTTTAAGCTAAATTGGGGACGCTGAACACGAATATGGCATTAATTTATTTTTCTTAAGAACCGTTTTCGAGATATTCGCGAAAAACTAGTTTTTTTGCAGTTTGTAAAGATATTTTCAAAAATCTTGAGTACTGTGTACTTGAATTGAGCAAGTTTGGCATTGTTGCATAGATATGTTTTTCCTCTTTCACTTCATATTTATACTGTGTTGATCAGATAAAAATTCACTGAATGACAAAGGCTTTATATTTGAAAAAAATTAAATTTTTTGCGTTTTTCAAAATTTATCATTTTGAAATGCTCCATTAAAGCAAACAAAGAATTAAAAATTTTTGTTTTGATCCATATCTTAAATAAAATTTTGTTCCCAACCTGCAAAAAGTAAAATTGTTAACATCGGGCAAAAATTTAGAAAGTTACAATAGATTTAGTGAAAACATCCAAATTTGAATTTTAATAAAAAAAATTTTTGTATGGAGTATGAAAAATGCCAGTGGGGCAGAATTAAATATTTTGGAAATATCCAACCTTCCGTACAGCTAAATTTTTCTTTGAATGTTCAATATTTACATGCTTTAGAATTTCTTTCTTAAATAAAAAATAATTTGATCGAAAGATTAAATTAAAAATGAACTTAAGCCAAACTAATTTAATAACTTTGGATAAAAACCATACAGTTCGACTAAAAATTCATAACTCAATTATTTTGGAAATATATCAACCATTTTGGACCGTATTTTGGAAATATATCAACCATATATCAACTCTTTAGTCCGATCAGTATAAAATTTTACATGGAGATATCAGAGGAGTGTTCTTATTTAATTTATTTCTCAGGTTCAGAGGTATGAAGAGCAAAGTAGTGCACTTCGGTCAAGTACAATTTTTCAACGCTTGTCATTTTTCTGTTTCTCACTCGATTCCAAAAACTTGTTGTGTCCTTATATACCTTGTAAAGTTCTAAAAAAGTCTTTGGTTAAAGAAATATCTTGTATAGTCAGTAAGGTATACTCATTTTAATTTTAAAATTTCTCAATTTCTCAAATCCTTAGTCCAGTATTTTTAAGATATCGGGTCCAAATAACAACCGATTGTCACAATTATTTCTTTGTTAGTTATATGACCAAATTTCGAACAGTTAAAAAAATAGTTGATGGAACTATTCTTTCAGAGTGGGAAAATATACAATCTTTAAATTGAAAATTGAAAAATTTTGATTTTATGACAATTTTTGCCCAAAAAAGCACCATAATTGTTTTCTCTATTAAATTTTTTTCTCAAGACATGATTCAGAGACATGATTTTAGAATAACAACTTAATCGAATTTACAATTTTTGGTGGACATGCACCCATTTGAAATCGACTTATTTTATAGATTTATTGGAACTTTATTAGGAATTCTAATGATTGTCAAAAACAAATCTTAGTTTTCATATAAATTCGTATATAACTGCAAAATTTGATTGGAAAATATCAATAATGAACGATTTTATAGCATTAAGAAAAAATTTAATATGCACAAAACACCACATAGCACCATTTTTCCACTTGTTTTGCCGTAAGTCTTTCATAAAAATTGTAATTATAAAAATCTGAATACAGTGTTGTAAACTACACATTATTTTGGTAACTTTGATATGAGATATGTCGACCTTTCTTTTTCAAACGAGTAAAAGTAATGGAATGGAAGCAAAAACTCATACTGACCTAAAGACCAACGAATGAAAATTAAAATTTTGATGTGTTCACTAAAAGTGTTATAACTTTCTCATTTATGGTCCGATGTAACTAATTTTACGTTCTTATATTTGGAACAAAATTTTCTTTAAGATGTGGGTCTAAAATAAATTTTAAAAAAATTTATTTTACCTTATTGGAGCGACTTAAAATAGTAAATTTAAAAAAAAAGTGGAAAAAATTAAGTTTTTTCAAATCTAAAGACCTGTAACTCATTGAATTTTGATCCGATCAACACATTTTGAATATGGTCTGAAAGAGGAAAAACATATCTATGCAACAATGCCAAATTTGCTCAATTCAAGTAAACAGTACTACAGATTTTTGGAAATAACCTTATAAACTGCAAAAAACACGTTTTTCGCGAATATGTCGAAAACGGTTCTTAAGAAAAATAAATGAATGCCATATTCGTGTTCAGTGATCCCAAATTACCTAAGAAAACATTTCGTTTTTGAGGTAATCGCAAAAAGTTTAAATTTTGTGAATCGATTATAATCGGCCATGTTCTGTAAACCGAATCCGAGTAAATTTATCTTTTTACAAAAATGGATAATACTGTATGTTCTGTAAATTGAGTCAATTTGAAAACGCTCGATTTATCATACGCTCGATATCATATCTGAAATTAATTTACTATAAACGATTTAAAATAGATCGATCGGGGCATTATTTATTTTTGTAAAATATGAAATATGAAAATCAAAACATCAAAAAAAAATTTTGTTTTTGTTTTGAAGTCGAATATCTTCTAAACTATGAGAGATACGGAAACATATGTAAGGACATTATTTCTTTTAATTTTAGCTAAACTTAAAGCGCTTTAAATTTTTAAGATAGGATAACATTTGTCATATAAATCAATTATTAAATAAATAATCAACCGGAACATTTATATAGAAGTCGAATATGTGACTACGACAAATTGTCATAGAATAAAGAGAACTTGTAAAACTTTTCTTTATTGTAGGACAATTTTTGGAAGTCACAAATTGAACTTCGACATACATAATTAGAGTAAATATCTAACATATCGATGGTTATACGTTATAAGTGATTATTTTATTTTTCACAAAACGCAGACAACGTTAAATAAATCGCTAAAAAATAGATCCTGTCCTCGAAGTAAAAAAAACCTAAATTAGTTAAGATTATGTACTTAATGTTTCTCAATTATAGTGCAATAATTACAATGTAATTTCTTCAACTGAAAAGTAGTAAGAATCAGTTACGTGTTGTCAACGTATGACCATCGATAAGAAATCCTAAAACACAAACTTGTGAAGAGTTTGTGCAGTTGGCCTTTGTCATCATTGTCAAATACTATGAATAACGAAAATTTTCTCTGAACATGACTTGTAGCATAATTTCACAAATTTCTCAATAATTTTCCACTCCTTAAGCAAGTTCTTTTCTGTTGACAAAATATTAATAAAACTTAATGAACTCCAATTTCACATTGTCACTTGTCTTTAATTCAGTCATTAAACTTAAAAAGCAAACATAAAAACTTTAAGATTGTATCGCAAGTGTACAAAAAGCCTCCATAAAAAAGCAAGTGCTCTTCCTACAAGCAATTATCATTCATCATTGTCACACCACTATTAGCTTCGTCACCATCATCCAAAATAAAAATAAAAAAACATGAACACTGCTAAAACCATTAAATATTAAGAAAAAAAAATTCTAAAAACATATAAAAGTTTCCGTAGTTGACAAGTGTAATGATTTCAAAAATAAAACATGTTTTATGCCACTGGACGCTTTTTCCATTATCTACGGTAGCTTCATTGAGGCCTGTGACAGTCATCAGAACAAGTAGAACATGAAAAAAAAATGATTAGAAAACAAACATTTTCAAGAATGTAAATAGAAACACAAAGAAAATCGGATAGTAGGAAAACAACAAATTTTTTTATGAGGACAAATAACACTGGGGAAAAAATAATGTTAACTTCTTTTCGTCTACGCTGTATATTTTATTTAGGCTGAAGCTCATAGAAAACTTTTGGCTATTAACAAAACGGTTGAAGTACATTATTAAAAGAAAAGGAAGTCTAGTATTTTATTCGTTTCCACAACATAGTATGTCTGTATGTATGTATGTATGTATGTATGTATGTATGTATGTATGTATGTATGTATGTATGTATGTATGTATGTATGTATGTATGTATGTATGTATGTATGTATGTATGTATGTATGTATGTATGTATGTATGTATGTATGTATGTATGTATGTATGTATGTATGTATGTATGTATGTATGTATGTATGTATGTATGTATGTATGTATGTTTGTATGTATGTATGTATGTATGTATGTATGTATGTATGTATGTATGTATGTATGTATGTATGTATGTATGTATGTATGTATGTATGTATGTATGTATGTATGTATGTATGTATGTATGTATGTATGTATGTATGTATGTATGTATGTATGTATGTATGTATGTATGTATGTATGTATGTATGTATGTATGTATGTATGTATGTATGTATGTATGTATGTATGTATGTATGTATGTATGTATGTATGTATGTATGTATGTATGTATGTATGTATGTATGTATGTATGTATGTATGTATGTATG
Source organism: Panzeria rudis (assembly GCA_956483635.1). Lineage (NCBI taxonomy): Eukaryota > Metazoa > Arthropoda > Insecta > Diptera > Tachinidae > Panzeria > Panzeria rudis. The sequence continues at coordinate 30,385,282 of OY101451.1, read as the reverse complement.
TATGTATGTATGTATGTATGTATGTATGTGTGTATGTATGTCAATCCTCTTAAATGTATACGTACCCAGCAGCTAAATTTACAACTAGATACGCTTTGGGACAGTCATATTACTAGTTGAAATGTTACTGGTAAAAAAAGGACAGTCATAATCCTAGTTGTAGCAGGACTAGTAATGATACTAGTAAAATAATTCTGGCAAAAAAAACCGACTTCAGTACAAAGAGCAATATACTTAATGGCCTTTCATATAAACAATTTTGAAAATCAGTATGCAAATGGAGGAATTGTGTTCTAATAAATATTTTGGGTGGAGGCGTGGAAGACTTGTCCCACCGATTTTCGTAGAAAAATTATGCGACCAAACTCTAAGCAAACCATTCCAAACAAAAAAGAATTTTGGAAGTAGTCTCATAAATGGAGGAGCTATGCGATAATCAATATTACGGGGAAGGGGAAAAAATTATGGTACCAATCTGCAAGAAGGGCTTGCTGCAAATTTCCCAACTGATTTTGGAAAAAAACTATGAAACAAAACTGTACTCAAACCCTTTCAAACAAAAAAAAATTTTGAAAATCTGCAAGAAGGGCTTGCAGCAAATTTCCCAACTGTTTTGGAAAAAAAACTATGAAATAAAACTGTACTCAAACACTTTCAAACAAAAAAAAAATTTTAAATCGGTTCACAGATGATAAAGTTATGCATGGGGGGAGTAAGTTTCACCCTCCCATTTTCGAAATTCAACCTCCGACTTTCGAATTTTTGTCAAACCCTTTCAAACTAAAGAAGAATTTTGAAAATCGGTTCACAAATGACAAAGCTATGGATTGGAGGGGTGAGGCGGAGGGGGGAGGCGGAGGGGGGAGGCGGATTAGGGAGCAAATTATCCCTACCATTTTCAAGAAGAATTATTGGGCTAAACTGCTAGCAAACCCTTTCAAACAAAAAAGAATTTTGAAAATCGATTCACAAGTGACAGAGTTATGGCTTGGGGGGAGGCGGACGGGGGAGCAAATTTTCCCCTACCATTTTCAAGAAGAATTATTGGGCCAAACTGCTAGCAAACCCTTTCAAACAAAAAAGAATTTTGAAAATCGATTCACAAGTGACATAGTTATGGATTGAGGGGGGGGAGGCGGAGAGGAGCAAATTTTCCCCTACCATTTGCAAGAAGAATTATTGGGCCAACCTGCTAGTAAACCCTTTCAAACAAAAAATAATTTTGAAAATCGGTTCAGTAATGACAGAATTATGGATTGGGGGAGGCGGAAGGGGCAGCAAATTTCCCCCGCCGATTTTCGACAAACAAATTTTGGGACCAAGTTTTGTTAAGCCCTTTCAAACGAATCAAGAATTTTGAAAATCAGTTCACAAATGACAGAGTTATGCATGGGCGGGAGCAAATTTCCCCCTCCGATTTTCGACAAAAAATTTTGGGACCGATTTTTCTCAAACCCTTTCAAACAAAACAAGAATTTTGAAAATCGCTTCACAAATGACAGAGTTATGCCTGGGGGGAGCGAATTTCCCCCCTCCGCTTTTCGAAAAAAAATTATGGGACTAAACTGCAGGCAAACCCTTTCCAACAAAAAAAGAATTTTAAAAATTGGTTCACAAATGACGGAGTTATGCGTGCACAAACATAAAAAAAGTAAAAAAAGGAACATAACCTTTGATAACCTCCTTCTTTTTTGAAGTCGGTTATTATTTGTATCGAAACTAGTAACGATACTAGTAAAAAAAGGATAAAATGTTCAGGTATACGACTTGGATATAAAACATATTTTTAGCTTTAAAGAAAATAAGTAGAAAGTGGATCAGTGGGTACAGTACTTGCCTTGAACTATGAGGAATGTGTGTTCGTACCCCGGTTGAGCCAAAGTTTTTTTTAAGAGTTACAAATAAACAAACTAGTAAGAGTACTAGTTTACAACAACTAGGACTCCAACTGGGATATAACTGAATACAAATGAACTAGTTGGGCTCCTATGATAACCTAAGGTTAAAATCGATAGTTCGCTATATGAAAGAAGTACAGATGGGCAACTAGTCTGAAGTAAAAAGCAACTAGTATAGTTCTAACTACATACTAGTTACTTTGTCTGCAGGGTACCTACCTTACAAGCGAACAAATATATATATAATATATATATATATATATATATATATATATATATATATATATATATATATATATATATATATATATATATATATATATATATATATATATATATATATATATATATATATATATATATATATATATATATATATATATATATATATATATATATATATATATATATATATATATATATATATATATATATATATATATATATATATATATATATATATATATATATATATATATATATATATATATATATATATATATATATATATATATATATATATATATATATATATATATATATAAATATATATATATAATCCTCTCGTTCCTATAAGGAGCATAGGGCCTCAACAAACTTCTTCCGTTCAGATCTGTTCATCGCAATAGTTTTTACTTCACTCCAGCTTTTATGCATTTTTCTAGCCTCTCTATCAATTTGCCTTCGCCATGTATGTGCTGGTCGGCCTCTTCTGCGACTCTTCTGAGGGTTCCATTCGACAGCAATCCTGGCAAGATCGGATAGTGGCTTACGGAGTGTGTGTCCAATCCAGTTCCACTTCAGCCCACAGATTATTGTTTGAGATGGTTCGTGGGCAGCAGATTCGTAAAACTCTTCGGAAAATTTATTTACGAAAACTTGCAAATTGTTAATATCTCGGGAGGCAGCATTCCAAGTTTCACATCCATATAGCAAAGTTTATTTTACATTGGTGTTGAAAATTTTGATTTCAATACGGCCAAAATATTGTGTGGCTTTTTTTATTCGGCTTACAATGTCTTCACTAGATCCACCAGTTCGGTGTATAACAGCTCCAAGGTAACAGAATGTTTCCACTTCTTCAAATATTTCATTATTTATTAGAAAGGGATTCTAGTTTCCAAAATTTATTCGCATAACTTTGGTCTTTTTTATATTGATTTTCAACCCGGCATTCCCTGATATGTAAGTGAGACGACTTAGTTGTGCGGCCGTATCTGTATAGCTGTATAGCTATACAGACATGGCCGCCAATATACTACCCTTTAATAGCCGGAAGCCGTTTTCATATAACGAGATTCAAACACCAGATCCCGTATGCCCTTGAGGCTCTTAGAACGGCCAATATAGGTTCAACACACATAAAAACTACAACACATAAAACACTAAAAATTAATTACAGCTTGCAAAAAATAGAATTAGTGTCGATGATTTATATCGAGCTTTCTCAGAATTTGCTCTATACGAGTTATTATAGACGGGATTTCATGAAACGAGTTCAAGATAAATTTAGGGCTACCAAAAGGTTCCGTTATTTCACCTACCCACTATTTCTTATTTTTTTAGTGACCTTCTTTGTAAAACTTCCAATCCTCTTTTTCAGATGACAGCAGCATCTACCATTCATATTCATTCACTAATATACCAAGCCTGGCGGAGACTGGGGCCATAAGGCAAAAAATTAATTATACATTTAACAGCGATCTTGTAACAATCTCTGAATGGGGTCAGGGGAACAAGGGTCGATTTTAATGCTCGTAAGACCCAGTGCTGTATGCTTATGAATAGACGTATGACCGATCGTGCTGCTCCATCTGTAAATATGGGCGGTATGGGTATTGAGGAATCACTAGCTATTGATGTTCTTGGTATGAAAATACAGTGTGATGTTCGATGATCGGATCACATAGATGGGCCTTATACAGTAAAGAAAGCAGAAGTTTTGAATGTGTTAGTGGCTTGTATTTTGTTTAAAAAATTCATGAGTATCTACATAAATAATAAATAAAATTAATAGGAATGATGAAAAATATTATAATACAGAGAGATATTACGAGTTCTAAGAATTTAATGGACTTTTATGCAAAAATGTTTACCAGTCGCAAGCAAGACAGTAAGAGAATGATTTTGACACTACGTTTGTATTGCTTCGACTTTGTTGAATCGGATATCGTATGAAACCACTTACGTTTTCTTTCTACTTGTTCAAGTCATCGTTCGTATAAAAACATATATATCACTTTGTTCATGAACTCAAATCAGTGTTCTTTCGCTTAGAATGCACATGAACATCTTCTTTCGACATCGTTGAAAATACTTACGTTTTCTTTCTACTTGTCGATCGAGTCATCGTTCGTATAGAAACATATTTATGACTTTGTTCATGAACGCAAATCAGTGTTCTTTCGCTTAGAATGCGCATGAACATCTTCTTTCGACATCGTTGAATAGGCAGTTAATTTTTTTATGAGCTTTTCAAAACGACAAAAGTTTACAATTGCATGAAAAAACTAATTTTTCGTCTATAATTTATGAATAGTTCCGAAAGAGTTGGAAATATAAAAAAATATATATATGTTAATGAATTGAAGACAATTTCATTCCGCATATTCTGAGAGTTCATTTGTTTAAATCGAGCGAGCCGTTTATGAAAAGGCTCTCTTCGATTTTTCCCAAAATTCTTCGAACTATCTACATTATAAAAAGTTGTTATTGGAATTCTCAAAATCGTCCGTCACTATTTTTTATAAGCCCTTAAGCTCAAAAGATATTTTTGAAATTGACGATTCTCCACCATTGCTGAATGTTGGGTATATGTTCAAAATGCTAAATTAGTGGCGCTAAACACATTGTCAATAGATTGCCTTTTGTGTTATATGATTTGAAAGTGATTGTGTTAAACAAAGTTATTCACAAAATTTAAATTAATGAAAATAATTTTATTGAAAAAATTTGCTTTTTTCAGGTCAATTTCAAAATTTAGATTTTTATTGGTGGTCTACACCAGCCATGGACTTGGTATGAGCATTATGTCGGACGTTGATGCCCAAACATATGGCTGAGCATCAATGTTCGCCATGAGATTCAGCATCAACAACCATTTTCAATAGAAAGGAAATAGATAGAACAAAATTAATGAATACTCCTTTTCTATTGCACTACCACAAAATACATTGATAAGGCAGAATAAGAACTTCGTACGTATTCACCACAACAAAGAAGTTGATGCATTTTTTACAGTTGCTTTGCTGGCGTCATGTTAATGTCATGTTCAAGTCGATGGCTCCTGAAGACGCAGGGTTAACATTTTTCTGACTTCGAAAATGCAGATAAAGTATGGCGGATAAAAATTAACAAACAAAAATGTCTACACATTAGTTTTACATTGTACAGAGAAACCTGTCCACCTATACAAATAAGTAACCAAACTATACCTCAACACACTGAAGTAAAATATCTCGGTGTTCATCTTGATCGTCGTCTAACATAGAAGTCCCACATATATGCAAAGGTAACCCAAATGAAATTAAAAGCAGTTTAAATGAATTGGTTCATGGGAAGGAACTCTACTCTAAGCCTAGATTGTAAACTTCTTCTATACAACTACATTCTAAATCCAATATAATCCTACGGTATCCAGTTATGGGGCACTGCCTCGGCATGAAATGTAGAAAAAATTCAAAGGCAACAAAGTAAAATACCTCGTACGATTACAGCAGCCACATGGTATGTCAGAAATAAGCGAATTCATAAAGATTTAGATGCGCCGCTGGCTAAAATTGTGTTTTCTAAACACGTGACAAGATACATCAAAAAATTTGAGTTGCACCCAAATCCGCTAGCACGAAACATCATTAACCTTAGATGCCATACTCGGCTGAGAAGGAGGAACAATCTTGCTCTCAGCCGAACACCAGAGACGTATACAACCAAAGAACCCACTGCTGAAACAAATATTTTTGTCTGGCATTGGCTGGACTTAAAAATTCAAATTTTAGAGTTAAGATTTGATTACTTATTGTTAGTTCAATTTTATTGAAGATACAATAAATAAATATAACCGGAAAAATGCAGGAAATCGATCGATTTCAAATCGCTCAGTTTCGTAAAACTTATAATAGCCAAATATGTGTTATGTTAATCGCTCGATACAGTGAAATCGAATTTAAGATCGAATAAAATATTCTAAGCCTCGAAAACAATATAAATATCAATAAATCATCTTTCGGGAGATTTTGTTTTTTTTAATCGACGTGATTTGAAATCGATCGATTTCCATCGCACATCAGATTAAAAAGTTTTTTCCCAATTTTACTTAGAATTGTGTCAAGAATCTAATGCTGACTTTTAATGTAAAATCCAACTGTAAACTAAAAAGTTATTAGTGAAATACTGAAAAAAAGTCAAGACAAAAATAATTCTTTTTTTTTCTTCAAAGTCAAATATCCTCTAAACTATGAGAGATAAGGAAACACATGTGTAGAAATTTTTTCTTTTATATTGTATAGCTTAACTCAAAGCGCTTTAAATTTTTAAAATCGGATAGGGTTGCCAGTCGTATTGTTTTTATCAGTACTGTTTTTTGTTTAAAGTACTGATTTATGCATAACAAGCAAATCAGCACGCAAATATACAGATTTCTCATATATGAGAAAATCTGTCGCTGTTATTTTAAGAAGAGCGGTCCATTTTCAAACATATCTTTTGCGCCTTCAAGCATGACTGTGATTGGTCGAAGGCCCAAAAGTGTTTAGCCACTATACTATGTAGATTACTTTCACGCATGCATCCTGCTCTTGCCATTTCCCTGTAATAAAAACTGAACTATTTTCATTATTATTATGGAGTATAAACTATAATTTGTTTTATATACTTACACACATAGAGACGTACCACTAATTTTCTTCAACTTTTTTTTAATAATTTTTATTAAATTTATTTTGACAAATTTTTCTTTAATTTTTTAGACATTGAATAATTTAAGTTTTTCTTCCGAAAAAATAAATATAACTGAATAAATTAAATGTAAAGAAATATTATTATTTGTTTATGTTGTTTTTTAAACAACATGCACAAAAAGTTAAAAACGAATTTCATATCAAAATAACTATATTTTTAGTTATACTTTACTAAACGGAAGACTTTTAAAGCAAACTACAAACAGTTAATGTAACTATTTTTTAAGTGTATTTGTACTATTTTTCACCTTCGAGTTCTTACGTGTATAAAATAGATCACCTTATATTTTTGATTGTCTTTACGTAACTGAGGGAGTTTTTCACGCTATAATCTTTGCAAGGTGGATTTATTTCACAAGATCTTGTCAATATCTAATATCTAAATTCGATGACGTTAGAGGATTATTACAGGCTTTTAACGTCAAAATGAATTTTAAACTATAGATACGCGTAAGGACAATGCTACAGAAGAAGCTGTGATGTATAATCGAAAACATACCTTCTGATTCAAAAATTGCATCCAACTTTCTGAGAGAAAAATTAATTCCAAATTAACCCCATTATGTTGGGCAGCTATTTTTAGAAATTCTGATTAAAGGATTAGGCAATATCAATTAATTTTCGTTTTCAACCCTTATTTTAGGCAAACGCAATATCAAAGCGATCCCTATAGTTATGAAAATTTATTTTTCATACAATGTGACATAAATACAAAGCTTTTTAACTTTTTCGAACTAAGGTCAGAAGTGATAACTAACAATGTTTGGCTCCTATTATGATTCACCACTCAACAAAGTTGCGTTGTCAATGTTACGACTCAACTCAACGATTTTTTTGTATTACGAATCACAATCAATTTTAGTTGTCTTGGAAATAATAACAAAAAAAGTTTTTATCTATGGTATGCTTTTTGAAGCCATAGTAGCCATCACAAGATATTATAAATATTTTTAGTTTTGGCCTTACTACTTTTTCTTGAGATTTTATGTTTTATGAGTATAGATAGCAACAATATTGGTTGACAAATGGGATAGGTTGGCGTCTGGAATAATGAAGCAAAAGTAACACAATAGTCGAAATTAAAACCAAAACACAACTGATAAAAAGCAGTTGTCTCATGTTGATAAAAGTTGTAATCCATAATAAGAATTTGACAACTACGACTCAACTATCAATTTAGTTGTGAATCATAATATGTGCCCTAATTTCTAAAAATCTATAGTGAAAGTAGTTAAATCTCAATGAAGTATTTGAGTTTCCTGCTGTAGAGTGTAGCGAAATGTACAACCCGTTGGCTTAGAACTTTACAAAAATTTTGCCGCTATAAAAAGTTAAGGTTCTGCTCCATTAATTTTATTTTGATTTTTATATTATAAAAAGTTATTCGACTTCGTTATTAGATTTCGTGAGTTTTCGAAAATAAATTTACAAAATTTATTACGAGTTGGCACTATTACCGACCGAAATGCAGGCATATAGATTAGCTAACCCACAACATATAAATATACTTCCTTTTGATATGAAAATAAATTTATTTTGAAATTAATTGTAAGCCATCATTCGGATTAAATCCAAAATCTTATCAGCTCTTAACCTGAGAAAACTTTTGTCGATTCCTAAAAATTTCATTAAAACCAATTGATTCATTAAAATCAATTGATTCGAATTACTTTAAACCTGTTGTCAACGCGATCTTTATATTCAATCGCGTCTTAGAACATGGAAAACTGCGTCGCGTGATGAAAATGTAATCTAAATCGATAAATTTCATTATCAAAAATTTTGGAAAAAAAATCGTTTTCTAAATTAATGTATAAGTGTTTGAAATTTCTAGTGCTTTGCGCTTGAAATTAGCGTGAAGTTAAAGTCTACAGTACCTCATATTATTTTTTATTAAGTAGAGAACACATTATCGAACATGAGTGACAGTTTTCCACAAATTTCGCCTGATCGATAGTCTGGTCATTAATTTTTATCAGTCAACTGTGAACCACAAAAAATTTTGCAGTTATCTGACAGTGCGCGACCATGTGGTTTTTGAGTGATAAACTTCAATACTTGGATGTAGAAAATGATATTTTAAAAGAATTCATATATTTTTATGAAATGCAAGTTTTTCTGTGTGTTAAGACAAAATCGTACGAGTTGTTAAACAATACCAAAAAATTTACAAAATTTTATTAGAAAAAGCTTGTGCTATTGTCCATGGTGTGAGTGTCAAACATGATCGATATTCTGTTCAGTCGAAGGTATCCTTCAAAGCTGATGAATTTTTGACTGTCGCTCAAGTTCGATAATGTGTACTCTACTTTAAAATACAACTCTTTGTAAAGAAAATTTAGTGTACTGATTTTTTTTGTTATTATACAGACTTTTTTCCCGCTGCGTACTGATTTCTCTCATTCAAAAACTGGCTACACTAAAATCGGATAACATTTATAAAAAGGTACAAACCTCAGAAGTTTTTTTGAGTCCAAGGTAGTCAACTTTGGCCCACTGTAACTCCGCTCGTGCTTTAAGCATTAGTACAATAAGATACGCTTTGTAAAGCCTGACTACTCCTCTAAAGATGTTCTAAGTTTCAGATAAATCCAATTAGCAGTTTCAAAGTTCCAGATTTATTAACATTTATTTTGCAAAAGTCCTCACTGTGTAATGCGAAATTCTTTCGTGTGAAAAAAGGATTTAAAAAATGAGGAATTATTTCATTTTAGTTTGGAATGTTATTTTATTTCGTTTGGAACTTATTTCATTGTAGAAATTGTGGGTTTCTTTCACAATGAAATAACCCCTAAAACTGGGGACCTATTTTATTATCGTTTTGGGAATTTAAATTGGAGGGAGTTATTTTGTGCCGCCGTTTCAAACATACAGAAAATTTAAGGTGTTAGCATGAAGCTTCACAAAATCGCGAGCTATTTGTGTGATACAAAGTCTTATACTAATGCAGCAATATGTTAAATCAGATGTAACCATACGGATTACTTCCCTCTCAAAGTAGTATATACTAAATTTTATGTTCTCTAACAAAACAATTGAGTTTACATTGATTTCAATCAGACTTTTTTTAACAGAAATTAATATACAAGAATACGTTGGCCAGTACATTGTAATGCTATCAAAATATTTTGTTTCAAACAAAAATTGTAGAAATTTTAACAAAACAAAATACATAAAACAATTACCTACGAAAAAATTAGTAGAGCAAAGAAAATATCGAAATTGTAGTTAATGTATTTGGTAAGCATTTAAGCAATAATTTTTTTTTTTTTTTAATTCTTTTGTTGTCGCTTTCACAGAATTTTTATGCAAATTGGAAATTTACGTTTCACTGTCTATAGAATTGTATATTGAGTTTTGTTCTGGCTTTAATGGCAACGACATTTTTTTACACAAAAGAATTTTGTAGCAAAACAAAATAAAACTGGAAATAATAATATTACGAAATGAGGAACAAAAGTAAATTTCATTGTTTGGATAAGTTGAACTACTTTATGTGGCAGGATATGCAATAAAAATACTTGTTTTATTTATTTTGTATATAAAAAGTCTGAACATTTTTTTCTTGAGTCTCAGAGATAAGCATTATAATGCTTATTTGTGAGATTAATTTTTTAAAATCAACGGATATACTCTATACGATACAAAGGACCTCCAAGGTAGAGCTTGTGTGGTGGCTCGGCTATACCAATAAAATTGCGATTAAAACTCTACTTAATGGGTGATCATTGTGAGGACAATTCTCAAGCAAATAACATCTGCATTGAAAATGTTCATCAAAACCTGATGATTTCATACATTTATTCTCCTCCCACGTTTCCTATTACAGAAAGTTAATATAGTAAATTTTTTTAATTCAAGTGTCTTCGTTTTTGACCCCATGACACTTTTCATCATTGTGATGTCAACATTTACATTAGCTAGTCATCAATAATGACAAATCTATCATCAATACAATGACACATTGGCATCAGGGAAATGACAAATAGACATCAATTTAATGACAGAATGATATGATGTGGCTGATAGAAAAAGCGTCTTAACGCTGATGTAATTTGACATCAATGCCCCATGTCAAATGTCTTCGTTTTTGACCCAATGACACTTTTCGTCATTGTGATGTCAACCTTTATATCAGCTGTCATCAATGCAATGATTGAAACAATTATACATATTTATATTTCTTACTGTTATTTGATTCTATTTTAGTTTAACTTTTTGTTATTTTATTTTTTCTTCTAATGTTGGTCTTAATCCCAGGCTCCTTAATTCATCGCACATTTATATACTAACACCTCTACCATTTTAGCTATATCACCGTCCAAAACATCGGTAGCACAACGTCAACATACGTATTATCGATGCGACATACATATAATGACTAAGTGTCATCAATATGATAAAAAGGTATCATACGATCGTTTGCTTAAATGTTTTGGCTGTGCGTGTATGCTATACTGGCTTAGTTTTTAAAAAGACTTTCATATTTTATTACAGTAATGATTAGGGTGAGCCAAGACATTTTTGTTTGTTTTTTTTCACTTTATATTCTGAAAAATGGGTTGGTAGTAGGGTATTCACTCGAATAATGTTTGATCGATTAATCGAATAATTAAAGACAAATAATGTTCGATCAAACAAAAAATTTTAATTTCGAGTAAAAATTTATTTAGGTCGATTAATCGAATAACTCGATTAAAAAATTTTATGTAAATCTTCTTTTTTTTAATGAGTTTTTGTAGATTTCTTAATAAAAAGTGGATAAATTTTTCAATTTATATGAAATTTACCATTCAATTCGAACGTTATTTCATACTAATAGTCCGCATGATCAAAAATTAAGGAAAAAGAAACCAATTTCAAATGCCTTTTAGAAAAATTCGGAAATATAAACATCAAACAAAAATTATTTGAAATAAAGAAGATATTTCGAGAGCAACTAGTTAACTACATGTTTCGTAAAATATCGAATCTAATGTTCGGAATTATAAAAGCCTTAAGGTACGGTCGGTCACACTTTTTGGTCATAGCTTTTTGCAGCATAACTTATTTTTTTATATAAAAAACAAGTTAAATCAAACTAACTCCGAGCAAAAGTAGTGGTTACATTTTTTTGGGCAAATATTTCCAAAGTGTAACCGTATTTATATTTAAAAGAACAATAATGTTATGCCAATTCCGATTATTTTTATTCTGCATTGAATACAGGACAGGTCGGAATGGTATTAAATATTTCTGGCGCAAAATTTTCTCAAAGCGCGACATTTGAATAGTGAAAAAAAACAATTTTAAAGGATCAGTTTATGATCTAATTTATGCAGAAATGTTGTATTTTCTTTTGGTTTTATTATTAAAATATATAAAAATGAGAAAAAAATGTTTATGTTTTATTTTTGTCCACAAAAATTTACAAAAAATCGATTAAATTCAAACATTTTCCGATTAACTCGAATAATTTTTAGCAGTAAAGCTTGCCCGAATAACTCGAACGAAATAAAAGTCTTACTCGATCGCTCGAGTAATTTAAAAACCTCAATTTCGATTAATTGATTAATCGAACATCTCAAAAAAAAATTCTCTCCAAGTATGAGCTCTTAGTTTTAATCGGAAGGTCCTCCGCCTCGCAGGTTTTTATTTTTTCGTTATTATTAGAAAGAAAAATTCATATCTCGGTATTTAGTATTTGGAAAAAATATCTTGTCTTATATTTTTGTATTAAATTGAATTCTCTACAGAAAAGGTCACCAACATTTTTTTTGTAACCCTCACCGTTCAAAAGTTATAAAAGGTTAAAGATTGACTATTTTCAGGCAGATTTCTTTTTTTTATATGAATTTTATAACTCGTTAACAAAACTATCATAATTTATAGGAAATCATAATTTTATAGGAAATTTACTGCTCTACAAAAATGCTCTAATATGATTAGTCGATTAAATTAACCGTTCAAAAGATATTCATCGTCATAATTGAATGCACATTAATTTTAACAGTTTTTGATTCGAAAAATTTCAACTTATTTATGATTTGCGCGTATCATAATAATTGAGGAGGTCCATAACAAAACGCAATAATTACATTTTTCAAGTTTTTTTATTTTTTTATTGAATCCTATTCTACATATTGAAATCTATATTACTTTTATTATTGCGTTTTGTTATGGACCTCCTCAATTTTTTGTTAACGAGTTATAAAATTCATACAAAATAAAGAGAGATCTGCCTGAAAATAGTCAATCTTCAACTTTTAATAACTTTTGAACGGTGAGTTTTACAAAAAAATTACACGAGCCCTTTTTTGTAGAGAACTCAATTTCCTATAAAAATATGAGACGAGATATTTTTTTTTCAAATAGTAAATACCGAGATATGAATTTTTCTTTCTAATAATAACGAAAAATAAAACCTGCGAGGCGGAGGACCTTCCGATTAAAATTAAGAGCTCATACTTGGAGAGAATTTTTTTGCGATGTCTACCAACGCATTTTTCAGAGTATAAAGTGAAAAAACAAAAAAAAATTTTAGCCCACCCTAGTGTACATCAATGCAATGTCATGTTTTTAAACTTCTTAAAAATTCGTTTCAACAGAAAAATAAGAAAAAACAATAAAACAATAAATTTTTATTAAAATACAAATTACAAACATTAAAACATTGTTTAAGCACTATCGAACAAAGGCATAGACTTGTGAATGTGGCTAGAGGAACTTTCGAAGAAAAGAAATATTGTTCTACTCTCTTCATTGACGTTCCTCAGGCTTTTGATAAAGTATGGCATGAAGGTTTAATCTTCGCAAAGTTTACCCTCCAATACTCATAAGGTATTAGAAAGTTATTTTACTGAATGAAAATTTGATATAGGTTTCCAAAAACCGGTCCACTTGGGTCCTTTGGTCCCTTTGTGATGCCTGGGATGGGTAGTAGGGAAATTTAAAGAGGTGCCCTGCCTATCCCAGAGTTTGGGTCGGTGTTAAACCAACCCGAGTATCGTATGAATGAATTTATTCTCCTAATGTCGCATTCCCCCAGGTCTGATAGTTCGGGTAGTGACGGATTTCTCAAATATGACGCCCTATTTCTAAATAGTGCTGGACATCGACAGAGGTGGTGCTTGACAGTCTCCTCCTCCTACTCCTCGTTGTGACAACTTCTACAGAAATCGTTAAAAGGAAGATTTAATATTCTGGCATGGACACCAATGAGACGGTGCTCCGTTATGACCGCTACGAGTATACGCAGCTGTTGACGAGGAAGCCCCAGTATGGTTGCAGATCTTGCGAAGTTATACTGGGGACAGATGGATCTGGAAACCTCTCAAGTACTTTCATTTGTCCATCTGGTTTGCGCTTCTCTAAATAGTTGGTGCTGAATTTTTATTTTTTAGCGGGACACCTACTAACCAGCCGATGTCATTTTCATGTAGACGGGCACCAGCCTTGGCTATAGTGTTACCGGGCACCCCCGCTTGGCCCGGTACCCAGAAGAGCCCCAGGTTCGCATGTCTCGCCATCTCATTCAGAGATTCCCGGCATTCCTTAACCAATTCCGATGTTGTGTAAACACCAGATAGAGCATGTAGTGCCGCCTTACTGTCGGTACAGTAGTACCTTAACCAGTTGGCCGCCCTTTTGATTGCCGATACTTCAGCCTGAGTGATGCTACATTGATTTGGTAGCCTAAAGTTTATCCTATGTAGCATTTGTGGAATGTAGAAAACCCCGCCTACTCCGATGCCCGACTTTGACCCGCCGGTGTAGATCTTGAGCACATCCTCATATGGGTGTATGTAGTCTGTCTCAGAGGATGTGCCCAAGAAGTCCACCATGAATCTCTTGTCGGGCAGCAGAGCAGGTGAGCAATAGTCAGTGTGGTCGGGAAGATCTAAGATTTGCCCTAATGTCGTCGAATGGCCTAGGCTACCCCGCTTCCATGCACCTGAGGCATTTAGTCTAATCGCCGAGTTTATGGCCAGTTGTTTGATCATAAGGTCAGCAGGAAGCCAATGCAGTATGGTGAACAGTGCTTTGGATGGAGTAGTGCGAGGTGCACCAGTGATCAGCAAAGCAGATTTTCGAAGAACCTTTTCAATTATTTTAGAATATGTGACTTTATTTAAGGAGGTGCACGAGACGACATAAAAGTAGGTAATTTTCTAAGCACACCACAGACGATTGAAGCTCCTCAAGGAATCATTTTAGGTCCTCTATTATATCTGGCATATGTCTTCGACATGCCTACAGGCAATGATATTCACGCATTAACACTCGCTGATGATACAAACTTTCTAAGCGTACATTCAAGAAGCATCTAGAAAATTGCAGGAATATATACTGCAGCTGGAAAGATGGCTAAAGCTATGGAGAATATAAATTATCGAACAAAAATGTCTAAACATTACTTTTACATTGTGCAGAGAAACCTGTCCACCTATAAAAATCAATAATCAAACTATACCTCAACCCGCTAAAGTAAAATATCTCGGTGTTTATCTTGATGACCCAAACGAAATTAGAAGCAGCTCAAATGAATTGGCTCATTGGAAGGAGCTCTATTCTAAGCCTAAATTGTAAACTTCTTCTATACAACTCCATTCTAAGTTATGGGGCACTGCCTCGGCATCAAATGTAGAAAAAATTCCAAAGCGATAAAATAAAATACTCCGTACGATTACAGCAGCCCCATGGTATGTCAAAAACAAACAAATTCATAAAGATCTAGATGTGCCGCTGGTTATGACAGTGTTTTCCAAACACGTGACAAGATACATAAGAAAACTCGAGTTGCACCCAAGTCCCCTTGCCCGAAACATCATTAACTTTAGAGGCCACAATCGGCTGAGAAGGCGGGACACTCTTGCTCTCAGCCGAACACGAGAGACGTAGACAGCCAAAGAACCAACCGCTGAAACAAAATTTTTTTAGACTATGCATCTCCGGTGTGGACCCCTAGCCTAAGTGACACGCAGTGGAGGAACCTTCAAACATTTCAAAATATCGCACTGCGTGTAGTCACAGGGTGTCACTCCAAAACACCGGAAGGTCATCTGCAGCATGAAACGGGAATGCTATCAGTACGAAGCCATTGTACCCTTCTCACAAGGCAACAGCTTATCAAATGTGAGAATCCAGAACACCCGAACCACAGGACAACAAGAGGCAGTTTATCGGAGCGCGCAGTCCCCATCCGCTATGATCTACGGAAGGAGGCAAACAACATCCGACATCTTCTGGGAGACAGCACTATCGAGGGTATAAACAGAGCCATCAAAATGGCACACACAGATATTGTTCAGGAGGCGATAGAGAGCTATTCCTTCAACATTGTACTAGGTGGAAGACCACCTCCTATAAATGCTGAGGAGAAGCGGCTCCCAAGAGAGACCAGAGCGATCCTCTCACAGCTTCGTTCAGGACTCTCAAGACACCTTAACAGCTACCTATCCCTCCTAAATCCCAATATATCCGATGAGTGCCCCCACTGTGGTGACTCACCACACATCACCCGTCATCTCTTCGCATGTCCCGCAAAACCCACAGACCTGACACCTCTATCCCTTTGGACACATCCAATCGAGGCAGCTCACTTCCTCGACCTGGATGTAACTGTGTAAATGTCCCTTCTTTATTTTTTAATATTTTCTTTCTTTGCTTTTTTCTTTCCAATCTCTCTTCTCTTCCCTATGTACTGTTCCTGTAGGGGATACAACAACAAAAAAATTTTTGTCTGGCATTGGTTGGACTTTAAAATTAAAAATTTTTAGAGTTAAGATTAATTTACTTATTGTTAGCTCAATTTTATTGAAGACACAATAAATAAATATAAACCGTTAAAAAAAAGCTTACAGTGCTAGTGCTGAAAACGGTTATGATTTTCAGTGCTTCAAAAAGCGCTTTTTGTATCAAAAATTTAGTTCTCCAAACCGGGAACTCGCCATACATAAATCAGCAGCGATATCAGCAGGTTTGTAAGCAATTCTCTCATAGTAAAAACATGCTTTATTTGCAGCAATTTTTTTAATGGGATGTGTACAACGACAACACTTAAAGCACTAAAAGCTCCGCAAAAATCTAATTCAAGCCAGTGAAAAAGATTTAAGTCTTTGATTTAAAATATTAAATACAATTTACTTCACAAAACAACAAATTTTCTTCCGACTTTTTGTTAGAGTTCCGTTCTGTGAGCTTATGAATGACAATATGTTGATATATTTATAAAATTCCCTATAGAAAACTTTTCACTAGCAGCTTTTTTTTCCTTAAAAATAACATAGATACATACATATGTAGTTTTTCAATCCCATTGATTATTTTTACACCAAATAAAATGTTTGCTCCACTGTCAAACAAAAAAAAAAACCGAAAAAAATAAAAATACTCTTCAATGCCACTAAAAGCTGTTTTATACTATCTCACTAGCCGTTCGACTTCTATAGGAAATGCATCTCTGATCAAATGAGTTTATGAAAAATTAAAAAAAAAACAATAACAACACATTATATCAGGGTAGCATTTTGTGCAGAAGTCGAACAGCTTGTGGAATAGTCTAAAAACAGCTTAAATAATAGAGTTGGAAGCAAAAAGTTTTGCTTTTTAAAAACAAAACTGAAAAATATGAAAAAAATGTATTGCCATTAAATGCAAAATGTTCATTTTGTGCCATATTCAAACCAGATATGCATTCATTCATTCATAGCACGTTACGTAGCAAGCCTATACCATACATGACCATGACTTTCCAGACCCACAATAAGCAAACTTCATTACGTACTGACAGTAAATTTTGACAGATTGTGCACCACATTTGGCCAGAAAGGCAGGAGACATATCAAACATTACATCGTACATATACCCGCAAATGAGTATATGGCTTCTTCCATATGATTGTTCCATAAGTATATGCTTGTTCCATAACTGCACGCAATGTGTATATTAACCGAAAATTTATAGTTTCAGTTTATGCAATAGCATTAAATAATAGCAGGCCACAAAATTAAAATAATTAAACACAGTGGACATCGAAAATTAGTATCCATGTGTATAATATTTTCTTCCTGTTTTTCTTTGATTTATCTGCGTAGAGAAAGAAGTGCCTTTACATAACCGCAGAAAAAAACATTATTGGATTTAAATTACATTAACGAGGTAGAGCTCTCAAGTTGGAGCTCCAGGTATTTGTGCGTAATCAAATGTGCCATATCATTAAGGAAAACTGTTTTTACCAGCCCCATTTGTAATCGCGCGCCGCTCTAAGCCAAAGACTAATGTAACATTTTTTAAGTGCCATTAAATCCAATTTACTCGAAATTTGAGGGATAACGAGCAAAAAGGACCTCAGATTCGGATTCAGCGGTAGATGGGTCTGGTCAAATAAACAGCTCACTTGTTTAGGGTTCCGCAAGCCAAAAGTGAAAGGAACCCTATTGTTTTCGCTACGCTGTCCGTCTGTCTGTCTGTCCGTCTTTCTGTCTGTCTGTCACAGGCTGTTTTCTCGTTAGCCGTAAGAGTTACAGACCTGAAATTTTCACAGAATATGTAAAACTTTGTCCGCTACAACAACAAATATATGACAGTTAGAAATTAAAGGGTGTTCTAAAGCGAGCAGCGAAACATGTTGAATGACTAAAGTAATATACAGACACTTACACATAGACACTTTAAGTTTCCAAAGTCAGTGTTAGTTATTGTAGTCTGTAGAATAGACTACACCAATTAATACCGATATTTAAAACAATAAAAATTAAACGGTGTTCTACAAGTTAATGTAATTTTACTATGTAATTTAGACAATATGCTGCATCTTGGAAACCGTAAGAGGTAAACAAAAACGCTAAACTAAAAAATTCCAAGATTAAAAATATGTCAAAACGCAAAATCGCTAAAATAAAAAAAAACTCTTAAAGGAAAAAACCACCAAAATTTAAAAAAAAGTCGCTAAAACGCAAAAAATCACCAAAAACTAAGAAGATCGCCAAAAAATAATATAATCGCCAAAAACCAAAAAAAAAACTGTCGTCGAAACGAAAAAAGCACTAAAACCAAAAAAAATCGCTAAAACTAAAAATATCATCAAAATCGAAAAAAATCTTCAAAAATGGAATAAAATCACCAAAACGAAAAGAAGCGCCAAAATAAACAAAAAACGCCAAAACTAAAAAAAGTCGCCAGAAACCGAAAAATTGCCAAAACGAAAAAAAGTGTCAAAACAAAAAAAACGCTAAAACAAAAAAATCACCAAAACCGAAAAAAGCACCAAAACTGAAAAAGCGCTAAAACTTAAATAAATCGCAAAAACTAAAAATATTGTCAAAAAGCGAAAAAAACGTTAAACAAAAAAAACGCCAAAACTTAAAAAAATCTGCAAAAAACGAAAAATCGCTAAACTAAAAAATTCCAAGATTAAAAAAATGTCAAAACGCAAAATCGCTAAAATAAAAAAACCTCTTAAAGGAAAAAACCACCAAAATTTAAAAAAAAATCGCTAAAACGCAAAAAATCACAAAAAAAAAACTAAAAAGATCGCCAAAAAATAATATAATCGCCAAAAACCAAAAAAAATGTCGTCGAAACGAAAAAAGCACTAAAACCAAAAACAAAATCGCTAAAACTAAAAATATCATCAAAATCGAAAAAAATCTTCAAAAATGGAAAAAAAATCACCAAAACGAAAAGAAGCGCCAAAATAAACAAAAAACGCCAAAACTAAAAAAAGTCGCCAGAAACCGAAAAATTGCCAAAACGAAAAAAAGTGTCAAAACAAAAAAAACGCTAAAACAAAAAAAATCACCAAAACCGAAAAAAGCACCAAAACTGAAAAAGCGCTAAAACTTAAATAAATCGCAAAAACTAAAAATATTGTCAAAAAGCGAAAAAAACGTTAAACAAAAAAAACGCCAAAACTTAAAAAAATCTGCAAAAAACGAAAAATCGCAAAAAAAAACGACAAAAATCAGCAAAATGAAAAAAAAGCGCCAAAACCAAAAAAATCGCAAAAACAACGAAAAAAGTCAAATAATAAATAACTATAATTAAACCAAAAGGCTAAACGGAAAAATTGCCAAAATGAAAAAAAGGGCAAAAACGGAACCCTTCTTGTGCGAGCCAAAGGGTAGTATGAATAAAACAAATATTTGCATTTGACTTAAAAATTTGTTTTAAAACACAAAATTCTGGAAATTATTGAATATAAAACTAAGAATTTTTGAGTTTTAAAACAAATTTTTAAGTAAAAAGCAAATCCTTTTTTTTTATTCATACTACCCAAAGTCTCACTTTACTTAATTTATTTTGTTATATTATGTGTCATGTTTTTCCTGCTATTTTTGCCTTCTCTGCTACTTACATTACAACTTCAATATCTCGAAATCGGTAAAATGTACTTTATCAATAAGTTTTCAACACGTAATTAAATAATGAATTTAATGCTCATAGTACAAATTTCAGAAAAAAAATGTAATTTAAAGCAATTTTGATTAAATATACAAATTTTCTTCCTGAAATTTGAGTTTTTTACCACTTTTGCCATAGCAAGTACATTTATAGCTATGATGTCTTCATTTAAATCAAGATCAATGCTAACTAACCTTATAATGAAACATTGTTCATGGATTTTTAAGGCACCCTGTGAAAAGTTTTTTATATGCCCCTAAACCAAAAATTATTTTGAAAATCTATCATTTTCGACCACTGCTAAATGTAGGATATATGTCCAAATTGAAAAAAAATATCTGCTAAGCACATCCTTAAAGCATGGCCCATAGATAAATACGTAGATTTCCAACTCTCAGCCTGTCTATAAAAAATTGACAACTCTCTTACACGTATAGGTCTTGTGTATTCAACAAATATGAGAGAGGCAATTCAACACACATCACAGAGCGTAATTTTTGCACTTGAAAACGCGCGTAAAATGAATATTTTTTGCACACACAAAAACTTTTTTCATTTTATTTAATTGTTTTATTTGTTTTGGTATAAATTTTATGTTTCTTCTTACTGTAATTTTAAATTAATTTTTTTAATTTTGTTGACATTTGTGTGTTGAAACTTATCGAAGTTTTCAACCCTTTTTTATCATTCAACAGTATTGAATTTTTTAGCAAATCAACATTTTTTGAGCTCAAATGTATTAAAAATGATCCTAAATTCATATTTTCATTAATTAATGTAAAATTAATTGTATATAATAACTAAAAATACATGTTTAAAAAATATAAATTTTGCAAAATACTTTTTGTACAACTAAGTATGGTTTGGTGCTGTGGGGAAATTTTTATTTAAACCAATACTAATAGAAAATGTCCTACTAATACATTCTTAGACTTAGGTTTTTTTGACAACCGCCTTAGGTTTCTAACAACTATTTGCTTCTATGTTATTCTATGGCATGGCCCTTCACCGTGTAAAAACATAAAATTAACATTTCTAACAAAATTTTTAACAATTTGAAAAATTATAAAAGCATTTTTTTGGAAATATGTACGATTTATTAGTTAAATTTCAATGTTTTGAGTTTAGACTATTTTTACGAATTAACGGCTAAAGATTATTTAAAACATTGTTCCGCGTGTTTACCTAGAATGTTATCAGCAATTTAATGGTGGGCCTTAAATTAAAATCAGATGCTCAGTAAAAAAAGTCACAAACAAGAACACAAAAAAAGTCGAGGCAAAAAGTTACAAATTTTAATTTCGAAGTGAAACTTCAAAAAAAACAACAAAACAACAAAATTTGTCAACACATTTTGTCTTTATCTTGTCTAGAAAAATCCAACGTGCTTAAAAATCGGTCAGTATTTATGAAAGTTACAAGACGCATAATGTTTTTCAACCCGATGTAGCCAATTTTCACCACTTGTACCTCAGTCCCTGGTGCAGCTAATAACTTAAATTATCGTATGCCGTAATCCCAAAAAAAGTTTTTTGCGAACAATAATACTCGATCACGTATGCGGTAGTTCGGCCACAGGCAATTACAAATTTTGATCACAATTGTTCAATTCTCAAGCTCAGTCGTATGTCTTATCGTTTAAAAAAAGGCTTATGTGCTTGTGAACAGACAAATTTGTTGTATCGTTATTTTGTCGTATTTTATATGTTAATTCAATGTAGTCAGTTCATTTTCAGTAAATAATTTATGCCGAAAAACGAATTTTGTTATTATGTACAGGCTTAAAGATTTCTTTAATACAATTAGCAAGTTTTCGCTAATTTGCGATTTTTTTTGCGATTTTTGCGAATTTTGTCGTTTTTGACTGTGTTGGCGATTTCGAATCAATTTTAGGGCTTGTTTCCGTTTTTGCAACTTCTCGCGATTTTTTGCAAAGTTCGCGATAAAATCGACTTTTTGCAAGTTTTCACCTTCCTTCCAGTTTTGCCGATTTTTAAGCAATATTAGACTTTGTTATCATGCCGCTATTAGCAAGTTTTTGCGAATTTTCGCTATTTACGCGATTTTTACCAAATTTTTTGCATTCCTCACAGTTTTAGCGATTTTTAATCAAAATTATTGCTCGTTTAAAATTTTGCAATTTTTCGCGAATTTTAACTTTTTTCGCGACAGGAGTAATTTTCCGAATTTTTTGGCTTTCTTGCATTTTTAAAGTGTTTTAATCAATATTACGCTTTGTAATCTTTAAAATTTTAGCAAGTTTTTGCAAATTTTCGTAATTTTCGCGTTTTTCCCGAGTGTTTGACTTTCCTTACAATTCTCGGCCTAGTTGAAAATATTGCAATTTTTCGCGAATTTTCGACATTTTCGCGATATGCTTGATTTACTCCAAGTTTTTGACCCTTTTAGAGCTCGAGTCACTTTTAATCTATATCAAACCTTGATATCAATGTTTGCATTTATTTACTTTTGATTTTGCAAATAATCATAATTTTGCGAAGTTTTTTGAACAACTCTTCTGCAAGCTGTTATAGCTGGTTCCCATTCTATACTTTATATTTGTTTACAAATTAATCTAGCAATTAAAATATTTCCATACAATACAACCATTTGGAAAACATATAAAAATCAATCGTATATGTAATTATAACGCAGTTTTGTATGGAAATTGCTAACAACAAAATTACAATATTGTATAATTAGACGATTACACAACACATACGACGTTAATACGAGCTTGTGAATTGAACAAATATATAGCTCACTTTGACCGTTAGAAAGGCTCAAAGTTGGTATATTTAGTTTTTAATGTTTATTACATATACTTATCAAATAAATTTAATTTTATTCTGGTGTTTGAGATCTGACACACATTTTCTAGGCTACCAGATTAGTTTTCATAATTTTGACATATGAGTTTCACAACCAGGTTGGGCTAGGTTTTTTAATGATTACCTTTTTAGTGATCCCTATTTTTAGAAATGTAGAAGTTTTCAATGTGTGACAAGCACATAAAAATAAAAAGATTGGTGAAATAGTAACAATTAATATTCGATATATGTAACGAGAAAAGGTCAAAAAATGTCTAAAGAGATAAAATAAAATAAGAAATTTCATTTTCATTTTCAGTTTAGAAAGAAAGTGGCTAAACTAATATTATAGAAATAAAACTTCATAGCTTTGTCGTTTAAAAGCTAAGGAGTACAAGTACCAAAACTGGGAAAATTGAGTTATATGCACAAATCAGCACATAATCTATCACTATAAAAAAATTCAGACCTGTAGGATGACCTCAAAAACGCTATGTATTAAAAACCAAAACCTTTGAAGCTTAATTATTCAGAATTGTGTTATTTGCACTTGTATCCCTTTGCTTTTAAGCCCCTCATTTAAGATACTAAGTGATAGATTTTAGACACAAACTTAAAGTATTTGTCCTATGGTGGTGTCCTTAGCACTGGTTAAATTACTGTAGTTTAAACAAATATTTTTGATTTAAAAAAATCAGCTTGTAGAGTGATGGTATTTTGCTAAAATGTTTGCTCTAATTAAGGGGAATGTTCTCTTTTTACCACTTACGACCCTGTAACATATTGTACTCTCCTATTTTTACCAGTCATTTGACAAGTACGTTGAAGACAATTGGTATAACATTTGCCGCAGGGATTTACTACCACAAATATCCTCACAATCATTTAACGCATATATTATGCTGTCCCCAGCGATGCCAACTTAGCACTTTTCGAGCTAGATTTAGTGATTTTTAGCTGGCAAAAAATCGCTAAAATGGTGCTTTCGCATTTCATATTTTAGCGTTTTAAGCCCTTCTGACACTTGTCTTTCCGTCTTTTCTTAATCTAAGATTGAAAGAGTTAAGTGTATATATAGGAAAGACCAGAATATATGAAATATATATTTTTGTTTACCATTTTGTTGTTGTTTACTTTCACTATTGCTTCTTTTCTTCAACAGCTTTGTATCGTTTTAAGCTCGAAAAGTCAATTTTAAGTTTAAAATTTTTAGATTTTTGTTTATATCTTATGCCCTTTTTATCGATAACACATTTACACATTTTGATGTTTTTTTATTTTTCTTAGTATTGCCGAGCTCGTCGCTCATAATAGCTCCTCTAGTTAATACGCACAAAACGTTTGGGTCTTTTTCTAAATTGAAAAGCTTCAAAGCATCAGAATTGCCACACAACTTAAAATTTCGTAGAGAATATTTAAGACAGCGTCCCTGGCTCAGGGATCTTATATTGAGTTTGGGGAAGAAAATTTCTTGTTGTGATTCTAGCGATTTTTTGGGGATAACATTGAAAACCATTTTAGCACTAATTGCTTATTTTAAATAAAAGGGCCGTTTGGAAGATTTTTTGGGATGAAAAATCGAAAATGTATACAAGGTTTGAAATAAATGGAAACACTGCTTTGACGAGCTGTTACGGGCTATACAGTATTTAGAAATCAGATTTTATTGTAACCTTTTTTATTCTTATACGAGTATGTAGATTCAAATGGGGGAAAATCAGAAATTATTTTTTCAAATGCAAAACGGCTGAAAATATTTAACTCACTAATGCATTCCAAACATCATGTTGTGATGATTAGAAAATCCCATCAAATGTTATCACAAAAATAATTTGAAAGCAATACCATGTCTTGCAAATGAGTACGTTGTTATTTAAAAATACAATGCTTAGGTTATTTTGTCAAAAGTTCGCAGATGTATACACCGAAAAAATTATGATAGGCTTTCTTTAACAAACATGTTTCTGAAGCTGATTTTAAGATTTATGTTTGTCCTTATTTGGCTTGATGAATGATTTTGTTTGACTCGTAGTTATGCCAGAGGCATCATTCCTATAAAATTTTATAAAAATAAGATGGAATAAGTTCCAAGATGTTACTTTTATTTGTTGGCTATAAATGCTTTTACTCAAAAGTCTTCTAAGCTTAAAAAGGGATAATATTATATTAAACGGGATTTTTTTATGAATGTTTAACTCCAAAAAAATATATATGAAGAAAATACGAATATACAATTATTAGGTATTTAAATAAATGTCCTTATTTTCTTTACAGGAAGACCTAAATTTGCAAAAAAAAAAATATTAAAATACAATTACTTATGTATCCATTGATTTGTAATACACATCACCGAATTGATATATATATATATAATTGATTTTCAATAGTAAATAAAATGTTCACAAAACAGATATCTCGGGTTAAATTTTAGCAAAAGTGTATTATTCTCAAATGACTTTACAAAAAAAAATTGCGACGTATGAGAAATATGAGAGTATACTATCATATTACGTATACTCTTTTGCCCAAAAAGTTTGGCTATACGTATTTTTCCCATATGGTAAAGAAATAGGAATTTAGTTCAGTACAATTTAATGCTGGTAAAGAAAATGCTTCTGAAAATTTTACTACTTTCAGACAATGTGCTCTCCTGGCCACATTTGCCAGCGGACAGGTAACAACTTGGCGTTTTTTTCGTAAGCGATTAATTTAGAGTTTCGTAGAAAATGTTGCCATTGCTGGATGTAGCGTGAAACTACAGGCATTTTTGAATTTTATTCTTTTAAAATATTGAAAATTTTTATGTTGAAAATTGTTTGTGAAAAACTTCCAAAAATTAAGCTGTATTTTTGTCAAAATTTAGCCATTTTTCGCTCTCATTTCAAAGGCTAAAATTTGATACTTTTTCACGACTACATGAATTGAGATAACTAAGAAATGTTTCTGCATATTACCAAAGGAACCAAATCACCTGGTCTACTCATCAGAGTTCTTTACCGCTTAGACCACTCGACCAATGTCAGTAGTTTCCAGTCAAATAGTTGAACATCATTTAACTTTAATCAATTCAGGCTGTCACTCTTAGAGATATTTTTTAGGTGAAACATAAATTCATTAAAGACAAATGATGTTTAACTACTTGACTGGAAACTACCCACATAAGTCGACTGGCCTAAGCGGGAAAGAGGCCTGATGAGTCAAGTTTTTCTTTGTCTACAAGCTTCACAATTCTCTTTAAATAAAAATATAATTTAATTGAAAATTTTAATTAAAACCGAATTTAAGCAAAATAATCACATTTCTTTAGATTTTTATCATACTTTCAAATATTCCGTTTCGTCAATAGTATCCCAGGAAAAATTTTAATGGCAAAGTAATGAGTTAAAATGCTAAAAAAAAACATACCTTTCACTACTTCTACTTTGGCATTTTAACCAATTACTTTAACATTGTGATGTCATTGGAGGCAAGTACTTACCACATTTCATTACAAATAACAAGTTAAAAAAGTTTCAATATCTAGAAGGCATTGAATACACAAAAGATAATAAAAAGTAAATGTCTCTGCTAAGCATTGAACTTATGCCGTTTTCAGTTATTATGTTATTTGTATGTCAAGTGTTTTACTTACTAGGCTACAGAACAACTATTTTGTTACGGTCTTAGAACTTGTTTTTACAAACATGAACACAATAAAAAAAATTTATTTTGCTTCCCCAGGAGTTGAACTGTTTATCGTCTGTATGATAAGAAGATACACTAGTACCCTACCATTAAGAGAATAGATTGCTTGTTTAATTACTAGTAAATAATTGTTCAGCTACTGTAAAGTAACTCAGATGGTATGTAGTTTGACAGCACATTACCAAGTTTTTGCTGGGATATTATTATAATAAAGAAAAAAATTGTTTTTCTTTCTATTAAATGCTTACGAATTGTGATATTTAGTTTCAAAAATTCTGTGGTAGATCCTATTTTAGTAAAAATATTGATTGATTTTATGAATTTAGTAATTGAATAAAAATTAAATTTTTACGGAGTACATTACACTGCACAGTGGGGACTTTTGCAATATAAATGGTAACAGATTTGGTACTTCTAAACTATTGATTGGATTTATCTGAAACCTCGACATCTTTAAAGGAGGAGTCAAGCTTTAGAGCGGATGTCCCGATGGCTTTCTGGCTTCAGCATGACATGAGTTACAGTGGGCCAAATTTGACTAACTGCGACTCAAAAAAATTCTGGTGCTTAAAACTTTTTTAAATGTTATTCGATTTTAGAAATTAGGTGCCCTAAGTTGAGCTACAAATAAAAAGAAATAATGTCTTTACATATATTTCCGTATCTCTCACAGTTTAGAAAATATTTGACTTTAAAGAAAAAAAATTTTTCTTAACTTTTTTTAGTATTTCTCCTATAACATTTTAGTTTACAGTTGGATTTCAAATTAAAAGTCAGCATTAAATTTAAGACAAAATTCTAAGGAAAATTGCGTAAAAAATATTTTTAATATCTACATTCTTGAAGTAGGAAAAAGGCTGAAAATTCTAAATTTTACAATTGACCTGAAAAAAGCACGTTTAAAAAAAATAAGTATCTTCATTGTTTTCAATTTTGTAAAAAACTTCTGTTTAATACATTCCCTCTTTAATTATATATCGCAAAAGGAAATCCATTGACATAGTGCTTAGCGCAAAATATTTCGTATTTTGGTCATACATGTAACCTACATTCAGCAATGGCCGAAAATCGTCCATTTAAAAAAAAATTGTGTGTTTAAGGGTCTATAAAAAATGTTTATGGTAGATTTTGAAATTTCCAACAACAACGTTTAATAATGCAGATAGTTTTAAGAATTTAGGCGAAAATTGAGGAAAGGCTTTTAATAAATGTGGATATACGCACAGATTTTCTGCTAAAAGTCAAAATTTAGGAAAAACAAACCGTTGTACTTAAAAAATTTATAGCAGAAAAATTTTATTTTCCCAAATAAAATTTTTTTATTTCTATATGAATCTCTTTACTACGCCAGAAAAAATTATTTGAATGTCTTTTACCGATTTCGAGATATGCCGATTTTAGGACATGCAATTCAAGGAATATAAAGAATTCTCTTAACTTATTTCCTTTTATTTCCACAACTGTTATAATTTCTAAAACTCTACCTAAACCTAAACCACATAAAAACAACAAAATTACATTTCTAATGCTATACAAAATGTACACTTTATATAACAAAAAAATTATTCATCCTAATTATAAAATTTAATTTAATACAATAATAAGTTATTTGCCACATGAAAAAACTGTATCGGGAAACATGTCATTGCTGACGCAACCATGCCACAACCATATCTTTTCTTTGCGTGTGTACTCTGTTACAAAGAAAATATTCAAACTGAATTCAAAGTTAATGTCATATTGTTTATTTTGTAAAATCTTAAAAATTTTCCAGGCATTTTGGTATTTTAAAATCTTACACTTTAAAGTTTTAAAAGACATTCAGTTTAAATTGGGTCCATTGTTTATATCATAGCATTATATTTTAAATATTTTCTTTACATTTAATGCATCGTTAAAACGTAGGAGGGAACATAACATTCTATAGGTAAATGGAATCCCTTAAGTATTTAAGTATACAGAATACCTCACATGACCTTTAGCAGACAGACTATTTTGATAAACGGGTTATTTAGCTATGTATACATTGTTATATGAATTCCATCCATTTTTATTTTGCGTGCATTAAAGTTCAAAACTTTTTCAATGAAAATAGTTTACGCGCCACTATTACGATTGCCATGAAACAATTCAATAGCTTAAAATCATGAGTATGAATGCAATTGAAGTTTGTTTACCATTTAATGAAAATGCAAAACGTGTTGGCTAGGATAACTAAAAACGTGATTTTCCTTACCAAGTTTTATAAATATACCATAGATAATACGTAGATAGTCAACTAAAACGTTAAAAACCTAAGTCTGATTTGAAAAACCTAAATCTAAGAATGTGTTAGTGGAACATTTTGTATTAGTATTGGTTTAAAATAAACAAATTCCCCACAGCACCAAAGCCATATTAGTTGTACAAAAAGTATTTTAAAATGTTTAATATTTTAAACATGAATTTTTAGGTAATATATATGTATGTGGCACCGTATGCTTAAATATATCTAATCAAATGCTGAATATTCAGACATGTCACAGGACACCATTCCGATCGGAAGTGGTTTCAATTTCGTAAGTTGCTTCTTCAGAAAACGAAAAACGAACATTTTCTTCGTAATCAAACCACTTTTAAATTTCAAAGTGGAATTAAAAAACACTTTTCTACTGACTTCATTTGCAGTAAATACTAAAAAAGTGCATACTTTTAGGATCGTCAAATAATTATTTGGTCATAAGCTTTCCATGTTAATAAAAAGTTTAATGTGAGTTTTGTATCTAAAAACAAGAGTAAACAAACACCTCAAGGTATAGAAGCTTTATCATTGTAAAAACGGAATCTAAAGCACAAAAAATTTAGTTTTTCGGAATGACAACTACGGAATCAAAACCAATCTGTACGGAATCTGTGACACGGCTGTATGTGTGATGTATGAACATAAATAAATTCTTGTAAAAACTTCCTCTTGCCAGTTGCCATCTTTTTTGTTTAAATTTTTTTTTAATACAGATTTGTATGTGTGTTGAACGGACAATCACTTACACACAATTTGTCGATGGCGAAATAAAACGTAAATAAGCTGAATTCCTAGAAGAAAAAAATGGTTTAACTTAATCACTTCTAGTGATTTTTACATTATTTTATTTACACATCATCATTTACACCGAAATTTACTGTCAATGTGTTAACTTTTCAACCTACCCACCTACGTACCTAAATCACTTTATTCAAATCTCAATCAAAAAAAGAAAACTTTGATGCTGTTGAATACAATTAGAAAAATCAAGAGGAGTACAGTGAAATTTGAGAGAGAAAAAAAAGATTTATTATAGTATCTGGCCGTTGCGAATGACTGTGATGGTTCAGTTGATGATAATGATATTTATGATTTGTTTCAAAACGAAATCTAAGCCAACAGCACCATCAACATGAGAAAATCTTTTAAATGAACATAAAAATAGCTAGTTGGAAAACAAAATAAAAATCGTTAATAAATTATTCTAGTCGAAACGTAAACTTGTAAAACAAGTAAAAAACATGATGTCAGCTTTGGAGATCATGAATTTTTCGTTATTCATTGCTAAAACAGAATGGTGTACTTTTTACGTCCAAATTGAAGGCAATTGAAATGTTTTGCTTCTAAAAGCAATTTTTTATTACGTTTTAATGCTTGTATAAGTGCCTGCTTGCATTGAAATCTTATTTGAGTATTTTTAAGTTGCAGCAGTCCCCATTTCAAATTTAACTACTTGGCGCTTTTATACGTGCACTGTTTGCAATAGTTTTTTCTGTTGGCCAGTAGAAAAGGAGTTTATATACATACATATGTAAATGGATGGCCATTTCCTTTGTAGATTAAAAAAAGAAAAGTGGTGTTTGGTTAGATACAATACTTATTAAACGAAATTTTTACGTGCCGTCTTATACATCAAAAAAATTCTTGATTAAAAAATGAAAGAAAACTAAATTTTTAACTTCAAAAGGCTTAGTTTGTTCTTCGAAAATATAAACAAGATACTAGCTCTGTTCAATAACTGAAAATTATTAATAATTGTTTATAGTTTTCACTGAAAAGTGTTCACGTATCGAACACTTTTAGTAATAACTATTAACAATTGTTAACAATTTTCAGTTATTGCACAGCGCTACTGAATAAGATAATTAACAACAGGGCTACCAGATATTTTTTATCGCGCTCCCAAAATTCGAACAAATATTCCCCCAAAAAATATCCTATTAAAAGGAAAAGCCCCCAAGAAACCCCTCATCTTTGCTTGAAGTTTGCTCCCATAGAAGTGGAAATGGGGCGGAAAAATTGGTAGCCTGATATATTTCTTGACCGATTTCAAAATTTTTTATTTGAAAGGACATGAAAGGTTTGGAACTATAAAAAACTGCAGATGAACACACAATTAGTAGAAGGACACACTATTTGAACTAACGCATAATCCCGTATATGTTCTAATCTCTTTAATGGGATCTTTGCTTTGAAATCGGTTTTTTTAGAGTTATTTCGTCCATACTGCTAGACCAGATAGTCGATAAATAACGCATTAAGGACTTCTCCTCAATATGTTTAAGGCCAGTCCATCGCTGGGTCGAAAAAAGCTTGTGGCTTCATAAATTCATACAAAAATATTGTTTGATATTTTTGAGAAAATCCAGTAAATCTTTTTGTTTGATTTAGTAAATTGTTTTGTTTACAATTTGTGCATATTTTTAGACAAACTTTTTTTAACTGAAAACAACACGATTTTTTCAATGAAATTGTTGAGATATTTTGATCTATATTTACAAATTTTTTTGTAGATCCGTTCCTAGACAAAATATTTACTATTTCATTGAATTCCTTTACAGAAAATTAAATTTAGTTTGTTCTGTGTATAAATTTTTAAATTTTTTTCTATAAAAAATGTTTTCTATGAAAACTGTTTCATTGTACTCGTATGCAAAATAAAAATATATTTTGATCGTATGTAACATTTTCGTAGACTTTTAAATTTTTTTTTTTAAATCTATTAAATTGTATTTGTGTATACAAATTCATTTTATTTCATGTATTATAAAGTATTTTTGCGATAAATACTCAAATCTAATGAAATAAAATTTTAGTGTTCTTAAAATTGGAAAAAAATTTAACTTCATAATACCAACGAAAACATTATCATAAATGCAATGAAAGCTATAAAATGAACATATAAAGAAAGAGAGCAATTTCATTCAGCAAATGAAAATTATCATTTTATTAATGCAATATTTCATTCATATCATTATGAAGGAATATCAATGAAGCCGTTTCATTAGCTGCTTGAACGATTTTCCTCTTGGTGTAGTGGCCAGTTTTGCATTAATATTTTTCATTATTTTGTTCATTAAGGATTTTTTTAATTTTTACAATTTCTTTCGTCAATTTACAATATTTGATGGGATGTTTTTAAAATGCACATCACACGTGCATTTAACGACTTGTGAATTAAGCTAATAATGGCTTGGTGGGTGGTTTACGCGTTGTATCTTCCCCAAACAAGCTTTGGGTGTACATTAGAGTGGTCGTCAGAAAATAAAATTTGCGTTTCTTCAAGTCTCATACTCCAAATCGATGGGTATTTATAAAAAAAAATTGAAAATTTTTCAGATTTGATGGAGCTTGCGTGCAAACGAAGTTTGAGCCAACGACCTTTTCTTTTTTTTATATCACATAACCTAATAAATATAGTATCTAGAAAAACTGACGCGAATCTGCACTGAATTTTTTTTTATCGGGTCTAGTTTTTGAGATATACCGTTATGTTAAAAATTAAGGCACTGGCTCGACATATATCAGCATAACTGTAGAGAGTTTTACCCTTTTCAGTAAAAAAAGAAAAATCAAATGCGGCAACAAAATGATCTTTAAGCCGAGCAAACATTGTTTTCAAAGCTGCCTCTTAGTTTCAGAGATATCGTAAAAGTTTTAGCCTGAAAATTAAAAATTGTATAAAAAATTTTAGCATTTTTGTTTTTAAAAATTCATAAGACAATAAAAATACACCAACGATACCATTTCGTTGAAATTAGTTCATTACTTTTGGTTTCATTCACAATTTAGTGATACAACTTTTTATAATTGCTTATGAAATTTTTAAATTTTAGGCTAAAACTTGTCGGATATCGCTGAAACTAATGGGCAGATTTAGAAACAATAATCCACTCAGCTTAAATATAATTTTTTTGTAGAATTTTTAATATTTTATTTTACAAAATAGGACAAACCAACAAAATGGGGCGCAGATTCGCGTTCAGCGTCCCAAATAACTAAAGAAACAGCATTAAGTTTTAGGGAACGAATAAGTTTATCGAAATTTGTAAACTAGTGTAATCATTTAGAAATTTTAATTGTTATGGGGTTTTTTCGATGTTGCTTTTTATTTTGTTAAATATGTGATTTAGATAGAAGTCGTTAATACAAAATCTGGTGGAGACTTCACAGACAACAACTTTTTTGAAGAAAAGTTTTTTGCAATACAAGCCTTAATCTTAGCTAGCTTATCTGAAATTTTTTCTAGGGTAATTTTTTATAAATACCCATCGATTTGATGAATGAGACTTGAAGAAATATAAATTTTATTTTTTACGACCACTCTAATGTACATATGTATGTAACTACTAGGCCACACAGTAGGGTGTTCTATCAGTTAATGTAATTTTGACTATGTAATTTAGACAATTTGCTGCATCTTGGAAACCATAAGAGACAAACTCTTGAAATTAAAAACAACGCTAAAACTAAAAATTTCCAAAATTAAAGAAATGTCAAAACGAAAAATCGCTAAAATGAAAAAAGGGCTTAAAGGAAAAAAGCACCAAAAGTAAAAATATCACAAAAACGCAAAAAATCATTAAAACTAAACAGATCAAAAAAAATAATAATAAAAAAAACGCCGAAATCCGAAATCCAAAACGAAAAAACACTAAAAAAAATCGTTAAACTTAATATATCATAAGAAAACGAACAAAAAATTGCCAAAAATCACCAAAACGGGGAAAAAACACAAAAAATCCCCAAAACAAAAATAAGCGCCAAAATTAAAAATATATATCGCCAAAAACAGAAAAATTTGCCAAAACGAGAAAAAATTTTCTGCACTAAAAAAATCACCAAAAACCGAAAAAAAATCTTAAAAAATCGCCAAAAACCGAAAAAAGGCATCCAAAAGAAAAGAGCCCCAAAACGTAAACAAATCCGCTAAAACTAAAAATATCGTCAAAAAAACAAAAAAAATTGCCAAAAATGCAAAAATCACAAAAACGAAAAAAGCGTCAAAACAAAAAATTTCGTCGAAACCAAAAAAAAAAACGCCAAAACTAAAAAAATCGTCGAAACGAAAAAAGTGCCAAAACCAAAAAAAAATGCTAAAGCTAAAAAATCACAAAAAACCGACAAAATTTCTAAACCGAAAAAAAGCGCCAAAACTGAAAAAAGCCTCAAACCTGAACTAAATCGCTAAAACTAAAAATATTGTCAAAAAGCGAAAAAACGTAAAAACAGAAAAGCGCCAAAACCAAAAAATCGCTAAAACTAAAAAAATCGGCAAAAACAAACTGCCAAAAAATTTTAAATCCGCAAAAAACGAAAAAATCACATAAATTAAAAATGTGCCAAAACTAAAAATAATCGCCAAAACACAAAAAAAAACTTTAAAAATAAAAAACTAAAATGAAATAAAAAAAGCAAAACGAAAAAATTGCCAAAATGAAAAAAAGGCAAAATCGAAAAAGGATATATGTATGTGTATTCGTATGGAACCCTTCGTGTGCGAGCCAACGTCACACTTTACTGAAATAGTTTATGATTTTTATTTACTGAAATTAAACGACTAATAACAAAATTAATCGACTACTAACCGATTAAACCAAAACATCGATTAATTAATCGTTCGATTAACCGATTAAAGCAGAAGCTCGGTTAAATGAATACCCTAATAAATACCCATCGATTTGGGGTACGACACTTGAAGAAATATAAATTTTATTTTTTACGACCACTCTAATATACATACATATGTACATACCAGGCCACCCACATGTGCAAAAGTGTTACATTCATTTTGACTTGGCTGCACAATCAGCTTTTCACGATATTTTTTGCAGATAAGTAAAAAATTCTGTTAGCTTAAAGTGCCTTAATGTGCACGTACACTAGAGATGGGGTTTAAAAAGCTAGACAAACCAACAAAAAGCTAGACATTAAGCAATTATGTACTAGAAATTGTTAATTTTTGTTATGTATAAAAAAATTTGTTAAAAACTAACTATCTTTATGCATTGTTATTAACATAAAATACATATGTATAATAATATAATCATTGCAAAAAATACCGACTACAAAACAGGAGTGGCATTGCAAAATTTTTCTATTCATAATCTTGTATTATCCCAAGAACTTAATGAGTGTGTAGTTGAAAAAGAATATTTATTTCCTTTGGTCGTGGCACTGTCTAATTTTCCGGTCATAATGTTGTATTTTCACGAGTACTAAATGTGGGTGCGAAGTTTCATAAGAATCGGTTTAGTAGAAATAGTTGAAAAATAATTGCTTAATTCACAACAATTTGTATCGTCTATTTTGTATCAAATACACTCTCTGTTTATTTGTTTGTGAACACCCAGTGTATATTGTATCGACTTGTATCTTGTATTGATGGGCAAAAGAAGAACAAGATACATACAAATACTCTCTTTGTACTCCCAAACAAATACTCCCTAAGTATCGTATTACATACGACTTTTTCAAAACATATGAAATAAAAGTGTAAAATTGTATTTCATATATATATAAAAATTACCAACAACAAACTTTACACTATTGTATTCAATACTATAATACCCTCGATGCAGTGATACAAAAGGTTTTATGAATTAAGCAAATATTTGATTATATTGTTTGCTATATTCTTACAATTTCTTGTAATTTTGTTGCAAGTAAAACTTATAAAAGTACTTTAAAAATATGGCCATATTTTATCATTTGGCAAGTCTTTCAGTATTTGTCTATAGCCTTCACGAATGCAGCAATAATCGATATGTAGTTTCTTCTTCTTGTTCTTTATTTCCCAATCCGTATTCTGATATTAGCGATCATACAATTATTATAAAGTGACAATATTTTAATATTTTTATTCAATTATAGAGATTTGTCTAAACAGCTTACCGTCATCTATTTCTTCAGATACTTGAACAATTCGTGTTGTATTACATAAATGTTCCCAAAAAAGTGGGTATTTTCAATTTGAAAATGGATTTTTTTTTAACGAGTCATCTCTAAAATCGTAACGATTTTCTATCGGTGATGATTAGGGGTTTTTTTCCTGGACCGTTTCTCCCCGGAAAACCAGGAAATAAAACAGAAAATCCTGGGATTCTGGGAATTCCAGGGAATTGAAAAATGTAATAAAATATTTACCAAAAATGTTAATTTAGCGGAATTCATTGATGTCTATATGAGCAAAATGAATCAATAAATTATTTTTTTATGTTAAATTGATGTTTATTTTAAAAGTATTTTACAAATAAAATACTGTCCAAAGAAAAGAGAAAAGCAAAAAATTGCACAAACAAAGAGATTCGAAGTGAATTAGATAAAAACAGAACAATATTTTTATCGAAATTTCAAAGCTATTTTTAGATCAAGCATAAAGAGAGCATACAAATCAATTATAAATTCATAGATGAACTGAAATCAAAGTGGTTTCATCATTAATTTTAAGACGTGGTTGTCATAGGACGGAAGAGATCCAAAGAGACTAAAAGGTTGTCTGTTGTGTATTAAACAGAAGTCTTAGAATATTAAATTCAGTTCCTTTACTTCTAAGTATGTAATGAAAATTCTCTACCCTTAGAACAACTTCCACTTAATTTTTTATTTTTCTACCGGAGAGCTATGAAAATTTGTACTTTAATATTCTTTGTTGGAAATGGCTTTTTAGGCTTTTTTCACTTAGTATCCATTAAGTTTTTTTATATTTCGTCGGATTTGAACAATTTCGTGATTCATTTGCACGTCATGAAATTTTCTATCACTTAAAGGCTTAAAAATATTATTAAATCAATACAAAATATATCTTGATTGAAAGAGCAAATCAATGGCTTTAACACAATGTAGTGCTCAGATGAGCCGCTCTCGAGATATTTGGCAATAACTGAATAAAATTGCAAAAAATATATGTTTTTCGTGGATATCTCGAAAACGCTGATCTTACTCATATATCTGTGGTCAGTTTCGTCCTAAGTCGAGCTAGGACGAAACTGAGTTATTGGTGCTATCGTGTTCGGTATGTATGAATCTACTTGCTATCAATTTGTGGTAGTTGTATCTTTTTTGATATACCATCTATCCTTAAAAGACCTAATAGCTTAAGTAATTTTTTATATTATTGTTTTGGATTAACAGCTTAACTCATAATTCACCGACGTTAGTTTCCTAACTCAAATTAAGTGTTTCAGAATTCTATATATTTACTTTTTAGTAATGGCCTAAGTCAGTTTAAGATATGATAATTAGAAACATACAGTTTTTATTATTGCCTAAATCAAACTTATGTCGTTATTCCGCAGTAGAAAGTAAACATTTTATTTTCCTAAGTTGAGTTACTTTGTTATTCCGAATTATAACATCGATTTATGATAGGCATAA
This sequence comes from Panzeria rudis, assembly GCA_956483635.1. Classification (NCBI taxonomy): domain Eukaryota; kingdom Metazoa; phylum Arthropoda; class Insecta; order Diptera; family Tachinidae; genus Panzeria; species Panzeria rudis. The sequence goes on along the minus strand of OY101451.1, from coordinate 30,347,892 downwards.
ATTGAGTTGAGTTTTTTTCCAAACTAAAAAATCACTTTACGAAAATATTATTTCAAGTTAAATTCTTATTCCAAATTTGAATTTAAAAAAAGTTGTTGTTTAAGTAGACTTTAGTCTTTATTTCAAACTATGAATATTGAACATTTTTAAAAAATTAGTCACTTAGTCGAGATAGACCATTAAGGAGAGTTCTACATCTTGTTGAATGATTTAAAAATTTTTTAACAATTTTTGTAAAAAATTATATGCAAAATGTCTGACAGAGCATTAAAGAAGGTCGAATTAGAAAAGCTCCAAGAAGAACGTCCTAAGGCAAAAAGTAAGTGGATAAAAGTTAGTTTATTGGTATTTTTAGATTTTTTAATTTAATCTTCATTTAAGAACGAGTATCTTAAGTGGATATTGCTGATCTGTAAAATATATACTGATGTCACATACCTCTTACGACAAAAAAATCCTTATAAAACTTTTATTTTTTAATTAAATAAAAGGTGTTTTCTAAATTAAATATCTTAGACAAATTTTTATGTTCAAGGAATCCAAAGTGAAAATATAACATAAGTCGACAAATTATGAATTATCAGTAAGGAATTAGAACTTAACTCAACATGGGAGATAAAATCATACAAATATTGACATAAAATAAAGACTTAAGTTGACTTAGGTGCAGTAAAAGCTAGTTTTTTCTTGTGGCACAGAAGACTAACTCAACTTTAGCATTTTGAATTTTTTGTACTCTTTAAGCCATAAGAGCCTAAGTGTCTTTTTCGCTATTATCTCTTGACTGCAACGCTAAAGAACTATTTTTTTAAAAAGATGATTAAAAGAATACGCTTCCTTGGAATCTGTAAAAAATAAACCTCAAAAAAGCAACTCCTGATTTGCAGTAAGGGTTTTAAACTTTAAACTGCTCTCCTGAAAACCTTGGAAAACAGACTTAGGCGGTTAAGGCTTGTGACCACAGATATTATGCACCTTTGAAGCAGTCTGCCGCACAAGGGACCAAATAAAAAAAATAAATTTAGGATTTTTTATCGAATTACAATATGTAATTTTTTCGAGAAACTAATATTTAACGAAATATGATGACAAATGTGTATTTTTACTATGAAACGCAAACTAAGTTGCTCTGGTGCTTTAAGTTCGTCACAGATTTAGTCTTCTCATTTCAAAAGATCTATTATATGCAATGAAAAATTCGCATCGATGTAACTACATCTTTGCCTGTTATGAGAGCTTGAAGTTACGCACTTTTTGCATATTTTCAAATGTTGTTGATCGTTATGATTGGTACTGTGATTGGTACTGGGTCGTATGACTAATAAATAATCAACTATAAAACATACGCAGCTGTAATTTACCAAAGCAGTGTCAGTTAAAATTGGTAAAAGAAGTGCCTACCTTCAAGCTTCATTTGTTGTTTGCAACTTTTCAGTGACTGTACAAAACCTTAAAAATATTTCAGTCTTACACGTAAAGGCTTATTTTTCGCATTTTTTGCATGTTGAAGTGCATCTGGTGCAATGAAGCGGCTGACGGATATCTGCCAGACTGTGGTTAACCCAGCTCACTAAAAAAATTCCATCCATACACGCAGCTCTTGGACTATTTATTTTGAGTTATATATAATTGAGAAATGAGACTTATGTCTTCGAATAGTGTGAATCCTTGGCTACAATTACCACTTGGTCTCAATGAGTGACAAAGAAAGATCTACCTAAATATGACCCATTTTCCCCAGAGGTCATCAAAAATTTAATGTAGTTCCATTTTCAAGGCTTTGAAAAAAATTCACAAATAAGACTTATATCCTCGAGTAGTGAACATCTGATGTAATTTAAACCTTCCATACATCAAAATTTTTCTTTGAATGTTCAATATTTACATGCTTTAGAATTTCTTTCTTAAATAAAAAAATTTAATCCAAAGATTAAATTAAAAACGGATTTAAGCCAAACTAATTGAATAACTTTGGATAAAAACCATACAGTTCGACTAAAATTCATAACTCAATTGTTAAAACTCTAAAGGCATTTAGCTAAAACATGAATGTATACTGTTTCAAAAAGTTGGGCAAAATAAACATTCAAAAAATCTCAGCATTGAAAATATCGATGATAATTCACGCTGTTAAGACAGAAATCAAAAATCTTAAAATAGCTGAACATGATAAAGAAAAAAGAACAGTTAGTGAAGTTCCGAACCTTTACAAAAGTTAATTAATAGGTACGACTCGCCGCAAGGTGGCGACAAATCTGATGATTGGGCTTGCTAAAGTAATTAGAATTTTCGCTAGGGTGTTGTTACTGCCGTCGCTGGCAGTGTAGGTAAAAGAGCTCTGATGAGAATACTGTGGTGGTCTCGAAACATCTGATGTCAGTTCAACCTTCCGTTCATCCAAACTTTTCTTTGAATGTTCAATATTTACATGCTTTAGAATTTCTTTCTAAAATAAAAAAAGAATTTGATCGAAAGATTAAATTGAAAAACGAACTTAATAAGGCATTTAGATTGGCGCATACTCATAGTCAAACTAAAGTATACTTTTAGAATTTAAGACCAGTATTTTGTGTGGCAATACTGGTTTTAAATTCCTAAAGTATACTTTGTTTTCTGACTATGAGTATGCTTTGAATTTCTTTCTTAAATAAAAAATTGTTTAATTGAAAGATTAAATTAAAAACGAACTGAATTTAAACTAATTAAATAATTAAAATTATGACTATAATGCTCATCAAAACCCATCGGGTTAAAAAATTTAAGCACATGAACTTCCTCTGGTTATTTCTGGAACTTTTCTGCTTATAACAACCCAGTAAAAAATTTTCACGTTTTTTGAAGCACTGAAGAAATAAAGCGCTCATAATTCGCTTTAAAATATGAGCTTGCTCAGAGACTGATTTCATAGCGTCACAACAATGCAGGTTTTGAAGCGAGAAAAGTATTTGCTTTTTATTCATACAAAAGCTTCGTACACAAGCTATACAAAAAAGATGATTTTATAGTGCTGATCCAAAGCAGGTTTTTAAGCGAGAATGAAGAGTAAGTTTATTTGAGTTTGTTGGTGCCGTTTTGCAACAGAGTTTTTGGTCGAGTGATTGGTACGTTGGACTTCAAACCTGAAGGTTCTTAGTTCGATACTAGTTGAAGTTAAAATAACAAACAGTGAGTATAAAATTGAAATTAATAAAAATAAATAAAGAAACGAAATAAGAAAAATTCAATTTCAAAAATTCATTTTTTTCATATATTTTTAGTTCTAGTGCTGAAAATGTTGATGATTTTCAGCGCTTCAAAAGCGCTTTTGTGAGCAAAAATGTAGTACTCCGAACCGGGAGCTCGCCATACAAAAATCAGCAGCGATGCTAGCAGGTTTGTCAGCGCTACTTTTATTCCATAATAGTAGAAACCTGCTTTATTGGAAGCAACTTTTTACTGGGAAGCTTCATACCGTAGGAACCCGTATCTAATTATTTCCATTGCAGTTGTGGAGCACTTCAGCTGATATATACATAAAGCATATCACGATATTGAATAGTAATTACTATTTTCTAGTCCAGTTATATTTTTCATATCTTGGCCGATATGGGCAAGACCAGCCGTTACTGAAGTTTCACAAAAAAAAGCCAACGAACCATGAAAATTATTTTATTCACTTATGATGTTTGAAATTTAAAAACAACAAGAAATGAAATGAATATCGACAATACTCAAATAACTTACAAGAGAACTACCCGACTAGAAATTTTCAAGCAAACACCTTTGGGATCTAACAGGGATCCCAATTACGATATAACGCAGAAACGTATTTGGGGTGCGATTGGTTTCCTGTGGGGAAATATCAAAATCTTTAAAAAATTTACTCAAATCGGAAAATAGCAAACTCTAATATTGAATTAAAATTGCTGAAGCTATGCAAGGGACAAAAGCAAGCAACAATCACCTCTGTTGAAGATGAGAAAAAATACGACTAACAATCTGTGTTAGAGATTCCCAATATGTTCCGAATGGTTTCCCACTTTGAAAGAACTTATGTTAAGTCATTAATTTGTAGATGGGCTATCCCAACAAGTTCCCCGGCAGATACCAAACGAGATAACCCTTTTGGGCTTACTATATGCGTTCCCAATCGAGCCCCAATATGAGTATTTTCTAGTTAGGTAGGCTACCTCATTTACATAACGAGATGGTATTGCCAAAGACCACAACACGCCAGACTATGTTGGAGGAATAGATATTGAAGTAATAGACTATATTTTCATAAAGGGCTATTTACATATTACGTAACGCTATTTTCAGAGTTTTTATACCCCCTGGAGCATTATGCTATATTTGAATGATTTTTAAATAGAAACTTACAATGCTAGACAAATTTTAGTGATTTAAATTTGTAGCTTTCTCATGTCCGGATACCGCTCTTGTACGTACACATTTCAGTGGTGCCTTCGGTATCCGCTGAAAAAAAATTCCATTGTAAATAAATAAACTGTGTTAAAAAAGTAATTATGAAATTAAATAGGGATAAAACAACTGATAACTAATAGAGCAGATTATAAACCAAATATTAAACACAAACATAATAGTAAGAGAAACAGGTAGCAGGTAGAGACACACAAAAGCATATAGAGGCGAGAGAGAGAGAGAGAAAGAGCGGGAGAGAGAGAAATAGGGAGCAGAATACAAAAGGGATCAAGGAAGGAAGTTAGGTATACAAACGAATTATAAAAGAAATAACGTACAAAATCGTTCCAAATTAAATATCCGTGTTTTGTTTTTATTGCAATTCAACGAACCTGTAGAAAATAATAAAAGAGCGTTTTATATATCTACATACATATATGGCAGCTACTAGATGTACTTAGTGAAAAGAACACTTTGACAACACAACAAAAGATTTTTGGTCCTTTAAACTACCACTAGAACTACTGTACTAATAGAACTAATGAAATATCCCATAAAAAAACCTGGAAGACAGTTTCAAATAATGACTTGTTTATTAAATATCGCTCTGGCAAGAGTCCTGTCTTCGCACTCTATCTCGATACGGCATCAATTAAATTGTCGAAAGAGCTCTGTAAGTAAAGCCTTAGGAGGCTTTTCACTTTTCGTGACCGTACAATTAACCCAAGACTTATTAAATTATTTATTAAATTATGCTCATTTAATATTTACATGTCGTTTACTTAAAATCACACCTGATTTATTAAGAAAGTTTAATATATATTCTTAAAACTTTTTACGATTTTAAAGTTTGTGGAAAATTTTGTAATTAAGAAACTTTTTCATATTAATGTTTCTGTACATTATTTCTTCATAACTAAGTATAATTAAAGACTCATTATTTCGTTTCCTTGAAAATTTAAGTATGTACTGTCCATTAAATGTCATAAACAAAAAACAGCTCAAACAACAACAGTAAAAAGACTTTAAAGTGGCTGCTAAACACATCAATATTCAGCTGCAATATATGTGCATGTATGCGTTTGTTTACAAAAAATATGTTCACATATACGGAGGGAAAATATTGAAGAATATCAAAATACTTTTGATTTTCATAACAAACGCACACAAGCACATATATTGAAGCTAAAATATTGATCCGTCTAGCACCCGCATAAGAACGAGATCATTGTAGTAAAAAGCATAAAAATTGTTTATTTTCATAACACAAGTACCAGAAGAAAAATACATAAAATAAAATCAGATATAAAAAGAAAACCTGTTAACATATCCAATAGCCACCCGGGAAACACCTAACAGCCCAGTATTACCACTACCAAGTTTAACATAGATTTGTGAACTGTTAAATAAAATTAAGTTATGTACATATCACGTAAATGTTATTTGCAAAAGATATAATTAACATAAATTCCACAGTTATGTTAATTAACATATTTTAAATAAAAATCGTTAAAAGCGGCTGTGTACTGAGGGTGGTTATTTGCAGAACTCATACACAAACATGAGTTAACATTAGGGTTTTGGAATTTCCCAGACTTTTGCACTTTCCGGGAAACAGGAATAGAAAAATACCGTTCCTGGGAATTTCCGAGACTTCCGGGAAAAATTGTTTTTCTAAATTAAGTAAATTTATTTACCAAAAATGATCAAAATTTTCATAGTTTTATTAATATAAACAATCTTTTTAAATAAAAATTAATATAATAGCAATTGTAAAACAAAACTTTAAGAACTATTAAATTAATTCAGGCAAATAGGAGTATATAGCTATTACACAGTAAGAGATCGTATAAAGGCTAATTGGCGATTATTACCCTAATTATTTAGTTAAAAACTTAATTTCAAGTCCTCCAAATCAAAGCGTATCTTACACAGCCGACCTTACTGGCCTAAACGGCAAACATAGTGGAGTGATGTAATGATCATAATATCATCACAAACTTTAAACTGTCAATTCCTTATAGAGATAGCTGGGATGATAATTCCACAAGACTTTAAACGTTTTTCGACAACTAGTGAGCAGTTCCTACAACAAATTTTCTATTGTTTTAGAATTTGGTGCACCTATTAGTTGTGCCATGTAAATAGTTTTCTGTAACATTTCATATTTTTCTTAACAGATTTCCAGAAGGATTCTTATCATAAACTACAAACATGTTACAGTACTATACTCAATTTTACAGGGTCACAGTCTTTAGGCAGCCTGTCTTTGGTTTTTTATTTTATTTCTATTAGAACATCTCCTTCAGGGTTTCAATATTAGCGTTGACTTATAATAAATTTAAGTCGTGATAACTAACTCGAAGCTTTTGCAACATTTAGGAGCTTAAAATTTGTACTAAACATTCCATTATGTTTACATTAACTCTGCGAAAAATCACTCATAGATCGTTTAGGATGGAATGCTTTACTTTAGGAAACGATTAGACCACTGCTATCATTTATACTTATACGAAGTATTCCAACTTGTTCTGATATAGTAGTTAATCGACACTCTCTACTAAATTCATTTGCATGTAGTTTTCGAATCAAGCAATAATTTTTCTCGTAAACGAGTTAAGAAAAATATCATGGCTCCAATTTCATGGAATTTTTATAAAATTTTCGTGTAAATTTCAATCGTTCACATTTTTATTTTATACAATGAAATGGTTTGATGCAATAAATCGGTAAGCCGGTACCATAGCTAGGCACCATAGCTCTGCGTCCTAGAGAAACTTTTGAATAAATTCAAGTATGTTGCAAATAATTATGCTGCGTATTTACTAAAGTATCCATCGATTAATCGTTATTCGATTAATCAAGTAATTTTTTCCATTATTTGATTGACTAATGAAAATAGTTCATTTCGATTAACGAATAACTCGAACAGCGTATGTCAATTAATCGAGTAAAATTATTTGTTTTATATATATTTTTATTACTAAAATATGCCAAAAAAATATTTATTTTAGCCTCTTTTTGTTTAGTTATATCTAAAGGCAGAATTAGCGGAGCGCATCTGTACCGTAATGTGTCAGCTGTTCGTCTATGATATGGGAATAGCAATGCAAAAGCTTACCGAATTTAAATGTACCGTAGTTGGAACGTACCAATCTGTATAAAATAGAATTTCCTTACGTTGTTAAGTGACATTTGTACAACAGTGATGGCCTGTTTGTATGCTAAATGGAATAGGGATATTTTCGCTCTGTTTTTTGGTACTTTTGGTAATAATAATATCTATGTTGGAAATCAACTTAAAATAATACATATGTTTTTGCATATATAAGTATTTGCATAAATATATGTGTTATATGAATGTATATAATAAAAAAATACATATTGACATATAAAATGCAAAAGGGCCTGTCATAATTTTAAAAAAATATTCAGGATATAAAATACTTAATAAGAAGAAAACTTGTGATTTTTAAATATAAATGTGGGATACATGAATATGTATTGTGCGTGCACAAATAAAATATAACTTAATTTGTTATATACGTGTTGTTATATATATATATATTTATATATATATATATATATATATATATATATATATATATATATATATATATATATATATATATATATATATATATATATATATATATATATATATATATATATATATATATATATATATATATATATATATATATATATATATATATATTATATATGGATGTACAGACGTATGTATGTATGTATACACGTATACAAATTTATTATAAATACATAATACAAATGTACTTTTGTGTACATATATATGTACATCAAATACAGTTTTAATACCACTTACATCTTTTTGGTACTTTTTGTTCACATCAGTCACCATTGGAACATTTTTAATGCCCATCACTGTTTTGTGAACAGCTGTTGGGTTTTCACATTAAAACAACAAAAGGAAATGTAAAGCATGCGTACGTTTTTATATGTTCTATAAGTGCACTAACGTGCTAACAGTACGGTACGGTACAGTACGGGTACAGCAACGCTCGGCTAACGGGGCCTTAAGGCATATGAGACAATCCCTTTCATATGCATTCTCTTTATTTAGGTTTTATTTGAAGGTTGACAGTTACGAAACTGAAGATAAATGAATATCTGCTCTTATGGGCTTACCAGGTTTGAGTGTACATTGGTTATAACACGCGTAACGTAAAAAAATTGTTATCATAAATAATTATTATTCAGCAACGTTAAAAATATTCATCCATTGATGATAGTTATGGAAAACAGAAAATTATTTTTATTAACAATAACTGTTATAGGAGGACAAAAGCTATAATTGTTAATAGTTATAGTTATGACAACAAAAACTTTTTTTTACCGAGTTTTAATTATTAATCTCGATTTTTTACATAAATCTTATAACAGTTATTTGTTTTAAATGTGACTTGTGCTCTAACCTATGTTATTCATATAATAAAAGTATAAGAGTAATTCCAATTAGCCGGGTGTGACCATTTTACGCACATTTTTGTTATAAATCAAGAATATAATCTTTTTTACTTAAAAAACGTTGTGGCTCGCAAGAACATTAAGCTTAAAGTCGTAGAATAATGGGTAGACGCTGATAGAACACGATTTGTGCTCAAAATTTTCATCAGAGAGCTGTGACGGGTGTGACCATGCATATCTTAGTTTTAAGGAATTATGACTTTCAGTATAAATTCTGTAAAATTTTGACTTAAGGTACACAATAACTTTGTTATAGATATCCGTTCAAAGTGTTTGAATTGTATTATGTATTTACTGTTTGACAAAAAATTATATTTCTTATAAAAATAACTATTTTTAAAATGAGACGGGTGTGACCGACGGGTGTGACCTAGTACGAAAATTTAAAAAATTCGAAGAAATAAAACTTTTTATGGATTTAGTTAATATAAATAACATAAAGGTAAACTCATAAGAAAATAATAAAACATTAAACTATTTGCTGTATATGCTGAATATTTTTTTTTAAATTCAATAAAAAATTCAATAAAAATGTGTCTTGCATGATCATTTAAAAGTGCTTCAAAGTGATTAAAATATATTTTTCTATAATTTTTATTCTCTAAAAAACATCAATTGAGACATTTTTATTAAAAATGAGAAAAAAGTTGTTTCTTTGCATAGGGCCGTTTTACGCCGAATCACTCATAAGATATAGTTATTTGGAAAATTATTTGAATTATTCGAGTTATTCGACAAATTTAAAACCCTTACTCGATTAAACGAGCAATTTTAAAATTTCAAAATCGATTAATTCTTTACTCAAATAATTGGATACTCTGGTATTTACAGTAGACAATTCCAAAAACTATACAATTTTAAATTTTATTTAAATTTAAAAGTCGATTAATTCCATGTTTTGTATTTGTGGCTTACCAAGTTATTGCACTAAGGCTACGGTTACACTTGGCAAATATTCGACGGAAAAAACGTGACCAAGAGACAAACTAAAATTGTATTTCCTTTAATTCAAATATTTTTTTAATATGTGCTCGCATTTATTAAAAATTATATAAAAATGGATTTTTGCAGCATAATTAATTGTATCCTGTAATATATAAAACCCAAATTAAATCACATTAACTGTGAGCAAAAGTAGTTGTTACGCTTATTTCGTCAAATATTTGCCAAGTGTGATCGCGACTTAAGCCTCTCAATTTTAGAAAAAGTTGTAGGGAAATTTTAATGTTTAAACAGACGATGAAATATATGGTAAATTTAAAAGAGAACTTAAACAATTTCATCGTGTAATTTTGAGTCGTACAATCAATCAAACGCACTTTTGTAATATTTTAAGTAAACATTGAAAATTTTGTTGATATTAAAGAAAAACATGATTATAATATAAATTCCTTATATGAGTCAAAATATATTCGCTTAAGAAATTTTATAAATATGCTAAATAAAGTCCATATACTTATGAAATAATGTACACTTTAAATTTCCCGTTTTCCAGGGAAAATTTCAAAAATTTCCCGGTAATTTAAGCTAGTCTTTTCCCGGAAATTTCCGTTTCCCAAACTCTAGTTAACATACATAAATATGTATGTACGTATGCAGGATATAAGAAGAAAATTGTGGGCAAAAAAAAACAAAGGATGTTTTTCGTAAGAACATTTGAGTTCATAAAAATGTTTAAATATTAATAATTATTTAACTTTAATTTAATATTTTCGGCATTAAGTAAACGTAGCATGTACAAGTTTGCTCTCATATAATACACCTGAAATAATATACCTGAAAGAAAAGAGAAAATGTTATTTCCCAGAGGAATGAATATATTCTGTATTTATTTATAAATAATTCATTTCATAAAGAAATATCATAAAAAATATACTTACATGAATTTTAACTAATCAAGTAGTCTTTAATAATATAAAGAGTTAATAACGAGGGGCATCTTAAGAGTTCTTTGATATTATATTATATGTTATATCTTCAAGTTTCTGGCAATATTTTAGAACTGAATCAAACAAACTCCATTGTTTTTTTTTCAAATTATTGGTGGCTATTCTGGAATACGCGTCGACTTAGTGAAAGATACATGTAAAACAAAAACAAAATAGCATAATACAACAAAATAGCATAATACAACTTACCGTTTTTAAAAGAGAGAGCAAAGAGTTTAAATTCTCACGTTTATTTCATATTAGAAATGTAATGAATACAAAAACAATTGTTGGAACTTTGTTTTTGTTTCAATGCAAATTTTCACTTCTTCGATGCGTTTTTTAGAATAGCCACCCCCATGTTTCAGTTTGGGGCAATTTTTCAGTTGGGCCATTTTTCCTATTTGAGGAAAAATTTAAAATGGCCTCAAACTGAAAAATGAAAAATGCCCAAACCGAAAATGAAAAATGGCCCCAAAATTTGAAAAAATGGTCCCATATATTTTTTGTTGTTGTTTACAATCGAAAATATTCGATCCCTATTTTGGGGCCATTTTTCATTTTTTATTTTTTAATTTGAGGCCATTTTTCCTATTTTGGAGCAATTTTTCAATTTAGGACCATTTTTCTTATTTTGGGACCATTTTTCATTTTTCGCAAAACGAGCTGAGGAAAAATTTTCTCACAGCCGGCCTTTGGCAGGGCTTAAGGATTTTTTCCTTTCAGTACATTGAAAAGTGGCGATATGCCGAGAGGGAAAAACTCTTAAGCCCGGCTGAAGACCGGCTATGCAAAAATATTTACTCAGCGAAGCCACTTTTCGATATACTACCTAGAGTAAAAAACCGGCTACTCAACAATCTTTATTCAGCGAAGTCGATAAAATCCTTCCTAGATTGCCTGAACGCAGATTAGAATGGCAAGAGCTAATAAAATATGGCTTTAGATCCCATGTTTCCACTTTTTGCGTATGGCGTTATTGCCCAATAGCATTGAGAAGCATCCCAATAAAAAATTTTCATATTTTTTGAAGCGCTAAAGAAATAAAGCGCTTCATAATTCGCTTTAAAATATAAGCTTGTTCAGAAGCTGATTTCATAGCGTCACAACAATGCAGGTTTTGAAGCGAGAGTAAGTTTATTTGAGTAAGTAAGAGAGTAAGTTTATTTGAGTTTCTTGGTGCCATTTTGCAACAGTGTTTTTGGTCGATTGGTTGGTTGGTACGTTGGACTTCAAACCTGAAGGTTCTTAGTTCGATACTAGTTCAAGTTAAAATAACAAACAGTGAGTAAAAATATGATATTAATAAAAATAAATAAAGTAAAGAAATAAGAAAAATTGAAAATGGCGTTAACGACGCCAATCCACATCGAACCATTTTTTTCATATATTTTCAGTTCTAGTGCTGAAAATGTTGATGATTTTCAGCGCTTCAAAAGCGCTTTTGTGAGCAAAAATGTAGTACTCCAATCCGGGAACTCGCCATACAAAAATCAGCAGCGATATCAGCATGTTTGTTAGCGCTACTTTCATTCCATAATAGTAGAAACCTGCTTTATTGGAAGCAACTTTTTTACTGGGATATGTTTTTCCTTCTTTTTTTTTTTGTTTGACCATTTTTTAGTTTGGACCATTTTTCATAAATGAAAAATTTTCATTGGTTTTATGAAGCAAAATTCTGTGTAGTTAGCTAGTTAACTACCCAGTGGTAAAACTTGCAAGGCATTCGTTAAACAGGCCTTTTTTAAGGCCTTCAATAATATATAAAACTAATTCTTTTCAGGAGAGCCTTCTAGGTATTTCGTTAGGTATTTCGTTTTCTTTAATAAAATATGCTCTTTAGAAATAACAAACATTCTCGTATTCTTTTTTCGCAAATAATGTGAACATAAGACTGAAATTTAAGTACAAGAGGCATCATACATGCTGCTATTATGTCGTTTATGTTGCAGCTACTACATCATATCCAATTCCTTCTTAAATGAAAAGAAGGAATTCGAAATAAAAATCACGATAATCAAAAATATGGAAGCCGCTATAAAAATATCCAAATAAAAAGATTTACATCCATTTGATTTTTAACAGACCTTCTCAGACTAGGCCTTCTGTCAGGCATGCCACTTATAACCTGCAAATAGGCCTGCTAAAGAATGCCTTCAATGAGGCCTGCTGAGTAATGGGTCGAAGAAGGCCTTGGTCCGCAATGACATCACGTGTAAAAAAGATATCAATATGCAATGGGTGTGGAAGTACAAGAGCCTGCTAAACAAGGCCTTATAGAAGGCCTCTTTACTCCTTCCGTTTACCGCTGGGTATATGCTTGTATACAGGTACATATATGCTTTCAACATATACGAGCATGTGTGTTTTTGAAACTACCCTGTATTCCCAGTGTTGTGTACCATATACAAAAATAAAAAAATGTTATCTTCTTCTTGGATGAAATTTATATTTTTTCAATAAGAACAAACCAGTTTAATTGCAAAAAAAATTATTTCCGAAAAAACTCATTAAGTCGCCACCAGACGTCACTAAAGCGCAGTATTCACGGTCAAAATGCATGACAGAAGCAAGCATCGTATACATGTGCATGAAGCTATTAACATACACCTACAGGCATAGCACTGGATATGAAATTTATGATAAGTTAAACTCAAATCATCTTATAGTCAACCAAATGTCAAATTGCATATTAAAAACTTTTTATGTACAGAGTTTGTAAGCACTTAGTATGAAACACTAGGTACTATATTAGTTTACCTTGTTATTGTCTTTCTTGATTCCATGCATGAACTATTTATTACGAATACAAGTTCAAATACGAGCTTCCCACTTTACCAAGACTTTCGTTAATGATACCGATTTCGAAAATATCTCGAACATTTATCGTATAAAACTATCGAGAATGACACTCAAAACTTAATCGAAAAAAGTTTAACTGTCGCTCAGTTTTGTTTGAAAAAACATTCGATTTCGAAGGCTCGTTAGCAATATCAAAAGTGAGCCAATATTGAACAAATTTCGATATAGCAAAAGTAGTTTTTTAATATTATTATCTTCAAATTTAAATTTATTTATTTTACTTATTTCATTTATTTTTTTAATTCTTTAACTTTTCACTCGACCAAGACTTTCGTTAATGATATCGATTTCACACAGAAAAATTTCCATGTAAAATCGTCGAAAACCAGGTTAATTTAACATTTTTCGGTAGTGATTTTGCTTCATAGGTGTTTCATGTTAATACAACATGATTTACAATAATCTTGAAAGAAAATTGATCCTTTTAAATTAACTATATTTCACATTGATTTAATATTCCACTACAGTTAAATTAAAATGAAGTTGATACTGAAATAATACGAAAAATTATATTGAATCATTGTAATTTCGAGTTGAAACAATGTGAATTTGATATTGGAACAACACGAAGATTCATGTTGAATCAAAGTTAGTTCAAGTTGAAACAACGTGAATTTGTTATTGAAACAACACGAAGAATCATGTGAAATTAAAGTTATATCAAGCTGAAACAATATAACTTTAATGTTTCTATTAATTACTTTACTTACGTAATAGTCATTAGAAAACTTTGCGTTGTGGCTGACTGCCCCAGCCAAGATTTGAACTCGTGCCACCTGCATGATAGTCCACGCGTCAACCACTGCAGCCACAACAGCTTCAAACTTTACTTTACCTATACACTAAATAAATACCATCGTATGGAAAATGAATTTCATTTTAATTCAATATGATTTAAATAATTATTTAACATAAAACTTATTTGAAATTAAAGTTATAGTCATGTCGATTGAAAATGAAACTTAACGTTTATAACAAAATTGTTTTAACGGTGATTTAAGGTTAGATTAATAATTTTCCGTTTAAAATTAATATGAAACAATGGTAATTTTTAGCCAGCAGCAGTAAATTTTCGCTGGTAATTCGTTTTTTTGTTGTCTACATGGACGACACATGTAAGAATAAACAACAACAAGTCACACATCTAAGCAGAACAGTGAATTGTAGCAATGAACCAAGCAAATAAACACTAGCAGACTCAAACGACAAATTATTTCTTGTAAATTTAATATGATTTCCAATCAAAATTGCATCATGTTGATTTTACATTCCCTTTTTTCTGTGTGTTCGAATATATCTTGAACATTTATCGTGTAAAAATATCGAGAATGACACTCAAAACTTAATCGAAAAAAATTTACCTGTCGCTCAGTTTTGTTTGAAAAAACATTCGATTTCGAAGGTTCGTTAACAATATCAAAAGTGAGCCAATATCGAACGAATTTCCATATCGCAAAAAGGCAAGAGCAAAAGTAGTTTTTTAAGTTTATTATCTTTATTTTTTGATTTATTTATTTTAACTTATTTCATTTATTTTTTTAATTCTTGAACTTCCCACTTTACCAAGACTTTCGTTAATGATATCCATTTCGAATATATGTATCTCGAATATTTATCGTATAAAAACTATCGAGAAAGTTATAAACTTCATTTTTTATTAACTATCCCAATTTATAACAGTGTACCGAATTTAATTCGTCTAGAACAACTCCTTCTATTTTTCTATATGGGAACAAACCACTGTGCAACATTGTCATCAACGACTTTTTTGCTCTTTGTTCGAAAATGTCGTCAATAGTTGGCTTGGACTGTCATCAATTCGTCGTCGGTGATAGATACTTGTTTCGAGAATGCATCGCTGATGTCTCGAAACTTGACCTACAGGGCAATCGCAATTTTCTTTTCTCTTTTTTTAACAACAGCAATACTAAAATATTAAACTAAATCTGTACTTTTTGCATTTATGTATTGTTGTAAGAGTATTTGCTTGTATGTATAAAACTAACAATTATTTTCGTTAATGGAAGAGTAAAATACACTGAGTTTTTATACATGTTTAATATCCTACCCAGCAAAAACTTGGGGAATTTTTCTAATCGGTAGGTAGAATCTCAAAAATTAGATCTCTCATAAATTCAAACTATCGCGAAATTAGAAGCTGCTACTTCAATGTATGTAACGCTCTGAACTTACAACCTATGGTTCTAATTTCTTAGCCCATTTTTTTTTTTAAGTAAATTTCCCTGCCTTTTTGTTCATTAAAGTAAAAAATTAAAAGAGGAATTACCGCATTATACATACATATTTTGTACTCTAACCTGTCACATATACGCATGTGCATATTTGGATCAGTTGAGAATAAAATGTCGAAAGTAAAATTTTCGTGTTTATAAGATGTTTTTAAATCAACGAGATGGGAAGAATATGGTAAGTGAAACTATAGTATTAAAAGCTAAGGCATTATACCCGAAAATATTAAATGATTTTAACACAATTATGTACGGTTTTCAAAATGTAAAACTTGATATGGATTACGGTTCCTATATGTAGTTTTATTCCTTTTTTTAGCATTTTATATAAAAAAATTTTCCAGAAATTATAACATTTTAGAAATTAAAATCACCCCAGGAACAAAGTGGCTCTGATTTCTGAGGTTCTACTGTACTCTTTTAATGGGTTACAAAGTAATTAATGATACTTATTTATATTATTAGAATGCTCCAAATTATAGCTACTACTTAGTAATTAATAAAATAAATACGCATTTATTTCATTATCTGAAATCAGCTATAATTAGTTGTTATGTATTAATGAAATAAGTACACTCAGAGAAAAAAATCAATAAAAACCATATGGTTTCAATAAGAAACATTAAGGAAAGTCAAGTCATGTTGAAAATTTTTATTTCAATATTGAACCATATTTATTTAATGTTGAAAAGGATTTTTTTTAATTAAATAAAGTTTTTCTTTTGAATTTATATTTTTAAATTCGTGTCTTTTTCCCTTAGTGTAGACAAACACTTTTTATGTTCACATGTATTTGAATATCAAAACACATTTTTTGCCACTTATAAGACACTTATAAGTGAACAATAGCTGAGTGAGTAAAGTACTTGCCTACAAATCTGAAAGCACAGGTTCGTTTCCAAGTTGGGTCAAAAAATATATAAATAAATATAGCGCTAATAAATAAAGTATTTTATTTTGTTTATTTTACTACTTATTTTTTAGCTTCCAGTAAGTCAAATAATAACTAGTTAATTGCTATGACAATGTATGTACATTTGTAATGGGTACCCCTTATTTATTTAACTTTGCAATTAAAACTAAGTAGCTATCGAGTCAAATTATAATGACTTACAACTTAAATCCTCATGAACTTTTTTGCCTACCAGTAGGCAAAGTTTTTTCTGGGTAATTTACAAACACTCTCCCACACGCAAATATCTAAAAATAAATATAAATGCAATGCAAGTAAATGTCATGTTTCGAAATTTAATCTTCTTGTTATATACTAGATGGAACAAATCCGAAAAATATTTAATACCAAATATAAATATTTTTGCTCCACACACCTTCGCACTATTTACACGTAACCATACAGAAGTAATAGATATTTCAGTTTTACTAAAAATAGTTTATGCAATTGGAAGTCATAGTGAATATTCGGTGAATACATACAAGAATATTAAGTATTTGCCATCGTAAGCAAAAAACTTTATAGATATTATTAAGATTTAAAAAATAAAAGCCTTAAGCTGGCGCACCTTGGTATTAGAAAACTTTTATTGTCTTTAGTGTCAATCGTAAAAAAACGTGTAAGGAGGTATTATGCTTCCTGAAGCTAAAATCAGGCTAGGCAAACAGTTGATGAAGAACGTTAAGTATCATTAAAACATTTCGTAACAATAAGAAGGTTGATTTTCATCAGAAAATTATATATGTATAATAAATTTATATATATGTATAGTAATAACAATAATAATAATAATAACAGTGAAAAATATATTACACGTTTTTTTCTAATTAAATCATTAATTTAAAAAATCAAACTTTCAATTAAATAATTTAATTGATACAATTAAATATTTTATTATTACTATCAACACATGATTTTTTATTACACACATTCGCTATCATTTGTATGTTTACCCACGAATAGTACACATACATACAAATGATAACCAATATGTAAAACAACAAGAACTTCAAAGAGCTTTTATATATAGCAAAGCATTCAATGCTATGGTGTAATACAATACAAGGTGGCCGCATTAAGCAAACAAATGCTATAATACAAAAAAAAAACTAGGTAATGCTTTTCAAAAAAATTCACGTTTTTGACGTACGGTATACATAAAACTAACAGAGCAAAAAATAATCGGCTGCCGCCACATGTACACTTATTACACCATGATGTGTACCATTTATAGATAAAAGCTAAATATGTACTCAGTGACAGTGAGAGTTTAAGAGTATGTTTATTTCAACTTTTTGTCGCCTATTTGCACACAATGTTTGGGCTCAGTGGTAGGTGCGTTGGATTTCAAAACAGAAGGAGCTTAGTTCAACCCTCAGATGAAATTAAAATAACAAACAGTAAGTAAATATATAAAATTAATAATTACGAAAACGAATTAATAAGTAAGTATTTAACTCAACATAACGTCGTTAGCCCACTTGGAACACATCCATCCATCATCAGCTCCAATCCAAATCGCAAAGTTCTTACCTATTTTTTTAATTATTATGATTAAAAATTTAATTGAAAATTTGAAAATATTTTAATTTAGCTTTTAATATTATTATTAAATATTTAATCAAAATTATTAGCAATTCGTTTATAGGTGAAAATTTAATTAATTTTTTACTTGGCACAACGAATTTTTTAATTAAAAGTAATTTTTATTTTGTTCTGTGAATAATAATAACAATAATAATATTAATAATAATAATAATAATAATAATAATAGTAATAATAATAATAATAATAATAATAATAATAATAATAATAATAATAATAATATAATATTATAATAATATTAATAATAACAAATAAATAATAATAATATTATAACAATATTATTATAATAATATATAATTTTATATAGTTATATAGTTATAAAGTTATAATAAAAGACTAAACCGAAACACGAAACAAAAAACATTCCAGGTAAAAATAGGTGGCTACCTTCTTTGTTAGAGCTGCTGACGATCTCATCTGGTGCTACAAGAATGTAATAACTCAAAAACCCCTTTTTTATGGAAAACGAGTTTAAAGTTTACACAATCTTCATGTTGTGTAAATTCAAATAAAGCATCCAGTACAAATCTCAAAAACAAATATGCTCGTCATAATTATCATGGTACTAATGTTGCTAAAGTAGCAATTTAATGTTGTACTAATAAGAATTACAAGAATGTTTAGTTGTTATATCTCTTTATGACACATAAAAATTATTGTAAGTTAAATGATGACTTGCTCATAAAAAGAAATCTTTATGTCTTTTTATAAAAAAAATTATAATTTTGTTACTTTACATAAAAATACTTTTAAAAATGTTATATCTCAGTATTTTTTTGTTTCTTTTTAACCATTTGAGCATATTTAGAAAACGCTAACAAAACGAATATTTAAGACTTTTGTTACACATACAACGCACAGTAGTGCAGAATCAAAATATTTGGGAAATAAATTAGACATTTCTAAACTGATAGTCCTATCGGAATAAAATCGGAGTATTCCCGTTTATGATTTAAATTAGGGATGTAACGAATACCGATACCGATACCGATATATCGGCGATACTTCAGATTTCCCGATACATCGGTATCGGCGATATTTTACTGTCGATACGACGATACTTTAAAAAATTTTTTTAATTTTTTTAAACAAATTATTTATTTTTTTTGTTAATTTTACCAAGAACTAAATTCATTTCGTTATTTTTTAAATCTTATTAATATCAATTTTAAAAATTAATAATATTTTACGCTGTTATTTTGCAAAAACAATAATTTATTTATTGTTAATTTTACCACGAACTCAAATTCAATGCGTTGTTTTTTAAATCTTATTCCCAGCAAAAAAGACATTATAAAGAAATCATGAAAATATAGAATTCGCGATCGGGAAATATTGCGAATTTGGATAATTTCTAATTAGTTTCACATTTGCTCGTCATTGCAAGAAGTTCTCTTTTTCGATTACCAATCACCGAATTTGAAGTGATGTTAGGACAAATTTCTTTTTCGGTGTTCTATAATGATTCCTCAAATATTTCTGGCAAAAAAGCCGACTTCAGTATAAAGAGTAATATACTGGATGGCCTTCCATATAAACAATTTTGAAAATCGGTATGCAAATGGAGGAATTGTGCTTTAATAAATATTTTGGGTGGAGGCGTGGAAGACTTGCACCACAGATTTTCGTAAAAAAATTATGCGACCAAACTCTAGGCAAACCATTCCAAACAAAAAATAAATTTTGGAATTCGGGCCATAAATGGAGGAGCTATGCGATAATCAATATTTCTGGGGGAAGGGTAAATCCCGCACAGATTTTGGAGAACAATTATGGTACCAACCTGAAGGGGGCTTTGCAGCAAATTTCGAAAAAAAACTGTAGTCAAACCCTTTCAAATAAAAAAACAATTTTGATAATCGGTTCCCAATGACAAAGCTATGCATGGGGGAAGCAAGTTCCCCCTCTCATTTTCGAAAAGAATTATGGGGCCAAACTACTAGCGAACCCTTGCAAACAACACAAGAATTTTGAAAAGCTGTTCACAAATGACATAGTTATGGATTAGTGGCGAGGGGTGGAGGGGGAGCAAACTTGCTTCTCCGATTTTCGACAAAAAAAATTGAGACCAATTTTTGTCAAACCCTTTCAAACAAAACAAGAATTTTGAAAATCGGTTCACAAATGACAGAGTTATGCATTCGGCCCATAAATGGAGAAGCTATTCGATAATCAATATTTCTGGGGAAGAGGAAATCCCGCACAGATTTTGGAGGAAAACTATGGTACCAACCGGAAGGGGGGTTTGCAGCAAATTTCGCAACTGATTTTCGAAAAAAAACTGTAGTCAAACCCTTTAAAATAAAAAAACATTTTGATAATCGGTTCCCAATTACAAAGTTATGCATGAGGGAAGCAAGTCTCCCCCTCCCATTTTCGAAAAGAATTATGGGGCCAAACTACTAGCGAACCCTTGCAAACAACACAAGAATTTTGAAAAGCTGTTCACAAATGACAGTTATGGATTGGTGGGGAGGGGGTGGAGGGGGAGCAAACTTGCCTCTCCGATTTTCGAAAAAAAAAATTTTTGTCAAACCCTTTCAAACAAAACAAGAATTTTGAAAATCGGTTCACAAATGACAGAGTTATGCATGGGGGAGCGAATTTCCCCCTCCGATTTTCAAAAAAAAAAAAAATTATGGGACCAAACTGCAGGCAAACCCTTTCCAGCAAAAAATAATTTTTTAAATCGCTTCACAAATGACAACAGAGTTATGCGTGTACAAACATAAAAAAGTAAAAAAAATAACATACACACGAATTGATAACCTTCTTCATTTTGGAAGTCGGTTAAAAAAGGATGAAAAATAACCTATTTTCAGAACTTGTTTCTTTTTATGCGAATTTAAACACAAAACTGTGTTTTCATGTAAATTTAAGTGAATAAATATAAACTTTTAGAAAAATTTTAATAATTAAGGTAATAAGTTATTTAGAAGAATATAAGTTGATAAATGTCCTTTAATAAATCGATTTTTTAAAAAGCATGGCGAGTATTTTTTTAAATTACAAAGGAATTACAAATTTGTACTTGCTTTTCTACTAATTATCTGCATATTTTTAATATACATTCTTTGGAAGCAATGAAAATGTAGTTCCTTAAAATTTACTTCCAATTTTATATACTGTGTTAATATCTATTTTAAATATTAATTATCTCTTACACTGTAATTTTGTATAATAAAAAAATTGCCCTTCTTGAGTTTTGTTAATCTAAACTTGAACTCAATTTCAATATTCGTATCGGTATCGGAATCGGTATCGGCGATATTTATTTTTAAGTATCGGAATCGGTATCGGATCGGCAAAACGGCGTATCGTTACATCCCTAATTTAAATATCAACTCTCCAAATTGATCAGTTCAACTGAGACGGCAGAATTTCATCAAATTGTTTTTAACGCTTTTAAGTTGTGTTTTCTAACTAACAAAAAAAAAATTATATCGGTTGATCCGATATCTGGACCAAAGTTTTAAAAAATTGAGAAATTCAATTCAAAATTTCAAATTAGTATAACTCACTAACTACACAGAAAAAATTATCAGCAAAAAATTTTCAAACAAAACTTTGTCTAAAAATAAATAAAATTTTCAGTAAATGTTCTGTCCCTAATCTATGAATTGTTTGTTTGACTTTTATTTAGAACGCAAACACCAAAAACAACAAGAAAAACTGTGCTGTAAAAAAACAGCCCCGATGACGACATACACACAAATAACAACAACAACAATGACAGCAAAAAGAATGCGATTGTATCAAGTTTGTTTACTGAAGATTTTTGAGTGAATCAATTCGTTAATGTCGTTGCGTTAATTCTCATTCATTCTTTTAGAGAGTCTTTATATAAACATTCAGACTTGAACACATTTAACAAAGTGAAATTTCATAAATGCTTAATGATGATGATGATCCAGACAAACATTTTGATTGGTATATTAAAAAAACTATTTTGTTTAGTATTTGTTAGTATTGTTAGACTAATTGTTTTATAAATTCATACAAAAATATTGTTTGATATTTTTCAGAAAATCTAGTAAATCTTTTTGTTTGATTTAGTAAATTGTTTTGTTTACAATTTGTAAATATTTTTAGACAAATTGTTTTATAGATTTAAACAATTTGTTCACTGAAAAAAAACATGTTTTTTTCCAATGAAATTTTTGAGATATTTTTGTCTATATTTACAAATTTGTTTGTAGGTCCGTTCCTAGACAATATATTTACTATTTAATTGAATTCCTTTACAGAAAATGATATTTAGTTTTTTCTTTGTATAAGAGACAAGTCTACAACCAAACGTGTCTTTTAAAACTTATTAATGGCTACAATTAGCAAAAAAATTTATATCGGATGGGAAACAAAAAAATGGCCAGCATTAAAAAATTTTACATGGTCGAAGTGTCCCAACTTGAGACTTCATAGCTCCACTCCTGAGCAATTTGGAGAGTTTGAATTTAAAACATAAACGGAAATACTCCTCTTCTATGTCCGTATGAAATTTTATGCCGATAAGACTATCCGCTTAGAAATACCTGATTTATTTCAAATATATTTTGATTCTGCCCCACTGTGCAACGCTTGAAAAATTTATATAATATTGTTGCACCTGAACATCTAAGAGAACTATTTCAACTTTAAATAAAAGGAAATAACTGGACAGAAGTTGAGCATTTTTCTTTTCAAAATCATTCAATTGTATATATTTTTGTGTTGCAAACATATAATAAATAGTTCAGCAAACGTATAATAGTTCTTGCGAAATATAAAAGTTCATAATAGTTAAAAGTTTTTCCCCTTTTACATTTTCTTTTTTTTCAAATATTAAGGTAAAAAAAATTTTATAGAGAAAATAACACCTTGCGCCAAAAAAAATACCTGGGAAATGATACTAGTTCTCTGGTGTATATTGTCGAGTGCAACAAGAATCTGCATTTGAAATTAGCCAAACAACTCCAAGATCTTGAGTTACGAGAAAAACCAGATTTGGTGCCTTATAAGTGCTTAAACCAGTAACTTAGTGGAATATAAACCGATTTTAAATTTCTCAGCAGATTTGGAAAGAACAAACTAAGACCTTTCAAATGGCGTATATGTTTTTTAAGTTGCTTATGGAAATCTGTGTGCATTTCGCCAGCAAAAATTTTTTTTTTTAATTTTCAGCATATGGGCATCTCCATGGTAGAATAATACAGGTAGTGGTGAAGTGTTAACGAACTTTGTTTTTGAGTTCGACTCTGTGAAAAAAACATGGCGAAGTAAACACACACATGTGAACATATAAATTTTTTTTTTTTAATTTTCTTTTGTGCTTTTTGACAACCTCGAACATAAACAACAATAAAAAGCTGTGTTGTTTTTGCTGTTGTTGGGTTGTTGTAGCTTCGCTACTACCTGTAGTATAATTCTACCATGGGCATTTCCGGGGAAAAGTGCACTTTTCGTAACGTTACGTCAACAAGCAATTAAGCTGTATTTCAAAGAAAATCCAATTTTTTAACTTATTTGTACAATTTGTGTAGGTCATAAGTAGCTCTACATCTAGTAAAATTTTAGGAGAAATCGAACTACATGGTTCTGAAATACAAGCTTAATTCTAATATGGCCTTACGTTACTTTTCGCTGGAAATTGCCATATGTTTTTGCGAAGTATTTAATAAAGGAACCATACTATTTATGAATTTATTTAAAAAGTATGTTTACTTATGAGTAATAGTGCATTAACACCAGAGCGAAATCTAGTACTTTCGAGATTTTGAGGTAAATCTGCTTGCGTTTTACTAGATTTCCCTACGCCACTAAATTTTGACAATATCTGCTAAAATCTAGTAGTACTTAGTTATACAACCGTGGTTTTTCTCATATAGTACTAAAAAATACTACGCTGTTCCAGAATATATACTTTATAAGGTGTGCGCGGTAGCTGTTTCGCATTTGACGGATCTGTTCTTCTATGCAGTTTGACATTTCAAAATAAAAAAGGTCAACCAACTATCTCTGGTATGGAAACAAAATCTTGATAAATGTCAAAAAAACCTTGTGTAAACGGTATAGATTTCAATTGAAATCTACCAGATTTCGATCTGGTGTAAATGTAGTATAAAACGAAACTTTGTTTTCAAAAATCTGTTAGAAATTGATTGATTTGTTAAACTGTATAATAAAACAAAATTTTTGCAAAATTACCTTCTCAATAATTTTGGTGTTCTTTTTTATGTGCTCTCAATTTATTGAAGCTTCCAACTGCAAACTTTTTTGCTTGATAGCCAGCCACAAATTGAAATATGTCTTAAAAATTATCTTGCTGAGGGTATCCTACACAGAAAAAACTAATTTTTCACTTCAAATACCAAATTCCCTGAATCAAATGAAAATTTGTTCAATGTAGGTCCTATAAAGAAATTTGTAAACTCAAATGCAAAAATTTGTAATAATTTGTTTGAAAAAAAAATTCTGATTTTTTCAATAAACAAATTGTTTCAATCAAAAATGTTTTAGAGAAATATAAAAAATAAATCAAAGAATTTCATAATTTTAGCAGGTTGCCGACATTGGCGGTAGGTAAATGAAATGAAATAATAAGTTAAACAAAATTATTTATCAAACTAAATAGAGACAATAATAAAGATTTAAAATCATTTTCAAAAACATGTTTGCTTAAAAAAAAGCTATCATAATTTTTTCTGTGTAGTTAATATGAAATACAGCAATGGAAGAGAACTGGTATTTTATTTCAATTGTACGAGTATGGAGCTAGTATCCTGTAGTAGGTATAATGAACACTATTGTTATAGCTTAAGGTTCGCAAGTTTGGAATAAAATGCCGTTGGCGAATGTACCTTTTTTTAAAACCTTTTGTGGCTTCATAGCAGATATGCTTGTTGTCAGAACTTCATCAACCGCAGATATCGGTTTTGCAACAGTTACAACATTTTCGTACTTTATATTTTTGGGACTTTTAAAGTGTGACCTGAAATATTATTTTGACAAAAGTAGTCATCATTTGATTTATGAAATAGCTGATGATGCCAAGTTATAGGCACAGAAAAGATCAAAGAAACTTTCCATTTTTAATGCTGCACACAATATTCACAAGCAAATTCTGGCTCTTACCAGTGATTAAATTTATAAGAGCGATTGAAAATTTTGTTGTATACTTCCACCACTCCAATATCGATAAATAAGCCACAAATATTACAAAATTTATTACGTTTGTCGCTCATTTTATTTTAATTGTACAATTAGTTTTAACACAAATTTTAATTTACCGGAATGTAAAGAGTGGTACATATGACAATGGGGGCTCTCAAGCATAAACGTTTGGAGAGCACTGTTGTATCAATTTTCTATCATGCAGCAATTTTTGTATTTTAAACTAGAAGCTAGAATGCTAAAAGCTTCATTGAACAGAAACCCCATAAAAAGAATACGAAAAACACTGTGCAAAAATTTCCTTTTAATAAAAAGTTCAATAACTTAGTCAATTTCTAACAGATTTTTTAAAATAAAGTTTCCTTTTTCTCATAAGTTAACATACTTTTTAAATAAATTCATAAATAGTACGGTTCCGTTATAAAATACTGTGTAAAAACATCTTTAAACTTGAAAAAATGGCGAAAAAATTAAAAAAAGATATTTGGGGAAATAAACCCAGATATCTCAAAGTTACTTGTACAACGCATAAACCGTTCGAAAGGCATCAGCTTCTTCTATCTCTCTCTATATATATCCGCTGATCTACAATCGGTTGATATTCAACTAATTTACTTGTTTATAACTGCATAAAAGTACCAAAAACCTGGTTTTTACCCATAATTTAAAATTGTGGAGATGTTTGGCAAATGTTAAACACAGGTACTTGTTTTACTCGACTATACCTACACAGAAAAAAATAAGTTTCGTTTTTGATAACAAAAATCCCGGTATTCAATAATTTTTTTTTCAAATTTCCTGTGATAAAGAATTCCCCTATATTGATAACAAAATTATTTCAAAATAAAAATATATATATAAATTAAAAAAATTTTGACATGGCTGGAATACGAACCCGGGCTTTCCGGACGTAAAGCATACACTCTCTAGCTGAGCCATATCCCATTTATTTTTTTATGGGATACAACTTGTTTTAAGTACTTATGTATAAAAAGAAAAGAAATAACCGGCATGGAAAAGAAATACTTACAACGAAATATTTTATTATGTTAAAGATAAATGTTATTGAAATTCATATTTTTTTTAATAACATGGTTTTATTGAATATAATTCTTGTCTATTTTTTTCTGTGTACCAGAAAAATAGTATCACTTTCCATGTATTTCTACTTCATTATATTTTGTATCACTGTGTAATTTAACTTTTTTACCTTACAAAGATATATACATACATAGAAAACTATATGTATATATTATTTTCAGTAAAGAAATTCAAAGAATTAGTAAATATTTTGTTTAGATACGGACCTATGAAAAAACTTGTAAATTCAAAGAAATGTTTCTCAACAATTGGATTGAAAAAAGCCACTGATGTTTCAGTTGAAAGAATTTTTATGTGACAAAAATGTTATATAACATGTAAACAAAAATTGAAACAAATAATAGCTTATATAAAAGCAAAAGAAATCTTTAATAATTTTCATTTAAATTAGACTCCGTTACAGTGAAAATTCACTTGCGCAATGATCTACAGTTACGACCAAAAAGTTTAGTAAGAAAAAAATGGTAAAAATTTGAAAAAATAACATAGAAAATAGCTCAAAAATATTAAAAGAGATCTTAAATTGTTTTATTGTATCTTATATAATGTAAACATAAATAGATAACCGTTTTCTGTTGACATAATTTGAATATAAAAACGATTTTTCACGAATGATAGGGTATGCAAAGAAAAACGTGTAAGTACCAATATATCTGAAACTCAAACCAATCTGAAAAAAAATGGTGAACGCCATTCGATTCCTTGGCCAAAAATTACATGAGATTAACTAACAGAACCTTTGCCCGAAAAAAAGTTCGAAATCCGAACACCGTGTTATTGATAAAAACGTGACAGAAAATTTTACGATAAAAATGCTTTAATTATTTATGAATTTTTGCGTACAAAAAAAGCAATTTTGCAATAAAAAAATTTTCGACAGTAATTTCTGAATAATTCCAAAACAGTTGAAAATATAAAAAAATTATTTCTAATTAATTATCAATCATTTCTTAATGTTTAATTTAACCAAATCGGGCAAACCTTTCTCGAATTGTGATTAAATATATTACCGTGACCGTCCTATCTCGGGAGTTCTATTAACCATGGCCATAAAAAATATGTACGTCATAGAAAAAACTGAACACGGATTTTAGTTTAACACATTATACTCTTTATATTTTACATGTTTTTACTTAAAGGACAAACAAATTTTGCAGACTTGTGTATAATCAAAGAAATTAATTAGAATTTTTCCACCGATTTTAATAAAATTTTTCTCGTTTAATTTTTAACTGGCATACATTTGAAGTGAAAGAATATAAACAGAAATTTTTTTGTCGAATTTTTATGAACTTTAAAAAAGATACAAAAGTACAATTTTCTCTCCGGGTCGTCGATGTCCAACAGTCTCTGCGCGATGTCGATGTAGAGGAATACATCAGCAACTGCACTATCACCATGTTGAAGGCAAAATAGGCATGCAGAGAAACACCTCAGGGTAGGGTGATCTCAGTTCTGCTTTGGCTTCTCGTTGTTAACACAATTCTTCTCAGACTAGATGCTGCGGGAGTAAAAGTTGTGGCTTATACGGACGATGTAGTAATAATGGTATCAGGGATGTTCACGGACGTGATAAGCGATATCATGTCCAGCGCCTTGTGTACACTCAGAAAATAGGCTACAGGTTGTGGTCTAGGAGTGAACCCAGCAAAACGGAACTGGTACTATTTAATACAAAGACCAAAGTTCAGAGCTTTAGACTCCCTCGGCTGCATAATCTGGAACTGTACATATCGGACAATGCAAAACAGCTAGGAGTTATCCTCTACACTAAGCTATCGTGGAAAAAAAATGTGCAACACAGGGTCAAAAAGACCACAGTTGCTTATTACTCCGACAGGTTCTTAAGCCCAAACATGCTTAAATGGATGTACACCACAGCAATTGTACGTTCCATATTGACTTACGGATCGGTAGTATGATGGTCCGCCACAAGTTAGAAATATGTGGTAGACCAACTATACAGGATACAGAGATCTGCTTGCGTCGGGATTACTGGATGTTTACGTACTCTGAATGCTATACTAAACCTAATTCCGATCGACCTTCATGTATCGGCATCTGGAAGGTCGAGATCAAGGACCTATGGCCATGCCAGAATCCTAGGCCAGTTACCACCGACAATCCGGAAGCCCACCGATTACATGGTACTTCATCTGGACTTTGACAGTACGTTCAAAGCCCTTATTCCATCTAGACAAGAGTGGAAGGGGAGAAACACAGAAAAAGACTTCAACCTTAGGATGAAGAATGATGGATCAAGAATGATCTGCGGTGTGGGCTCTGGAGTCTTCTCGAAAGACCTTGGAATAAAACTCTCCTTCCGACTTCCTGATGAAGCTAGTATATTTCAGGCTAAAATATTGGCTATAAGGGAGGCGGGTAGGGTGTTAATTGACAGGAGTGTCCAAGAAAGAGTCGGCATCTTCGTCGACAGCCAGGCGGCACTTCTGTCTCTAAGGTCACACGCTACTTTTCCTACTTTAGGTAGCTAGTGCAAGGACGTGTTATCCAGATTAGTTGGTCAGACTGACGTCACCCTCATCTGGGTTCACGCACATAGCAACTTCCCTGGTAACGAACAGGCGGATGAGCTGGCCATGGCTGGATCTGCCATAGACGTCTCCACTGCTGAATCGGTAGCCATGGCGTTTGGCACTATTAGAAATTGCATTCTTAAATATTACCGGCAGAAAGCTATAGATAGGTGGCGCAAGTTGAGCACGTAGCTAGGGTAGCTAGGAAAATCTGGCCTTGCTACAACTATAAGCGCACAACACAACTAATTAACAGAAACCGTGGGGACATCTCGAGGATCGTGGCAGTTGTGACGGGGCACTGGGCAATCGGCAGGAATGCTAGCTGGATAAGCCTTTCCTACAATGCGTTCTGCCGCAGTTGCCGGGATCAAAGTAAAGAAGAAATAATCTTCTACTTTCTTTGCGAATGCTCGGCCTAGCACCTCTCGAGACACAAATTCTTCGGCAACAGCATACTAGATGAGCTTTCGGAGCTATAAGGGATAGCTTTGGGTGACCGGATTAGGTATCTCAAGGCGACGGGTTGGATCTAGTATCTAATACCAAATCCGAGGCCTTTGTTCGGACCTATATAGGTTGACACTGAATAGTGGATTGGTCTGTCAAAATGGAATCTTATTAATTCCACTTAAATGCTTGTGCGTAACAGGCAGCCAAGTAAACCAACCAACCAACAATTTTCCAAGGAAAAATATGTTTGCCCCAACTATCTGAATGGCAGTGATACCAACTAATTCAAACAGTGAAATCAATAAATTCACTTCCATATTCTTATTGTATTTTAATGGATATCACAGATATTCGATAGCACAGTCTTTGCTAATTTTCAGCATTTTTTCTAACTTACAAAACCATTAATAGTTTAATCTTAAATTCTATTGCCATGACTAACTACATACTAAATTATTAAAGTCAATGGCGCATACTCATAGTCAAAACAAACTATACTTTAAGAGTTTAAAACCAGCATTTTGTATGGCAATACTGGTTTTAAATTCCTAAAGTATACTTTGTTTATGACTTTGACTAAGCGTCAATACCTCAAATACAATTAAAACAAACAAGTTATACATAACTAATATATTTTTTTCATTGAACATATTTAACAAAGTTTAAATGAAATTCAACGTATTGTCTAGAATGCTGTTTTCTCTTAATTAAATTGTAGCAACAACAAAAAATGTTAATGCTCTACTACCGCACACTTGGGAAGTTGTTTTACTTCCTTTTTCCGGCTTAAATGCTTCATTTTACTTGTACCTTGAAAAAACAAACAACTATTTACAAGGACATGTGTTGAACATTGTATGTATTACGTGTCTTTGATGGAGTTATTGTTCTTTCAACTAAAACTATGAACACAGGTTATAGGAAAAAATAGAACAACTGCGAAGGCATTCTGGAAAATATATTAAACTTTAAGTTGCAAAGTAAAAAGAATTTAATTGGTATATTAGTTAAAAAATTTAATTCTAAGATAAAACACTTTGTACAATATATTTTAATAATTTACTTTCTTAGAATTGATTTTCCGGAATAAAAATTAAAGGGGTAATAATAATATCAAGTTTTACAAAAAATCAACTTTCGCGAAAAATCTCAACACTTTTTTTCTCATGCCATATAAATTAGAGTGGTTCAAAAAATCGAAAAGATGGAGAAAAAATGTCTGTTAAAAGCGGAGCTCTTAATTTTAATATCTAGAGTAGCTCATCGCATATTTCTATTTCCCATACAAATTACATGGTGAATTTTTTTCTTTTCTTACAAATGTTGTATCCCATGAACTAATGATCCAATCTACATGGCTCGTGGATATTTTTATAGAAAACTTAACGTGCTACAAGCAGCGTCGCCGTTTTCGACTAAAGTGGCAATTTGCCACTTTTTCAACTGCCTTGCCACTTTTAGTGCCCCTTTTTTAAAATTACCTAAATCTGCCACCTTTTATAAAACTATGCCCCTTTCTGCCCCTTTTTATGAAGTGATACTTTTTGTTTTAATATGAGTTTTTTTTACTGCACGAAAGTGTTTTTACAAAAAAAATATTAAGACAAAAATGTGTTTTTGAGTCCATTATTTATAGTCATGAAAAAAAACTATTTTGAAATAGTTTAAGAGTTGAGATCTATAAATATTCATTATTGCACTAAAATTATTAGAAACTAACACCCTGATTCACTTACACGAACAAGAACTTGCAACACGTTCTTGTATAAAAAGCATGCAGTTTTAAATATTTTAAAAGTTATTGCCATTCAAATTTTTGAGTGAACGTTAGATTTATTTTTACTAAATCAACCCCTAAGACAAAAGTAATAATAACGTTTTAAAATTGTACGCGATTCGAAAAATTGGATTGACGAATTTTTATAATGAAGCCCCGTATATCTTTGGTTTTCGCAAATAATCATGCATGTTACAAAATACATTCTGTGTAGAATATCCAAGAAAATTTTATTTAAAACCATAGTAATTTTTATATTTACACGAATATTAGTGCTAAAACTTGAAAAAAACACTAAAAGGTGTGTGACAGGGCAACATTTCTTATACATAAAAGCAAAAATTATTTTTGACCGATACCAAAAAACGGAGAATACTATGAATTTGTTTGTATTTTATTTATGTATGCTATCTCAGAACTCCGCCATCTATAGACCATTTTGCTCCACTATTTAAAACTTTTATATTGAACTTGCTATCTTCCTTTCTCTTTGCTTTGCAGTCAGGTATAATTACGTATGTATGCATGTTAGAGCTGTGAAAGATTGCAATCAAATTAATTGCAATCACATGATTTCATGTTAATGATTGCTAGTTTTTGATTGCAATCAAAATTCTAAATTTGATTTCATGATTTCAATTTGAAATTTTGAAATCATTTCAATAAAAATGATTGCAATAAATTTTTTGAAATTAATTTCTATATTAATTGATTGCAATCAAATCCAGTGATTGCAATCAAAATTAAATCAGAATCAAAATCATCGTTCTCTTCAAATGATACTCATTTTTCTAGAAATAAAGTTTACTCTGATATATAAAAAAGTGCATGAAATGGCTAACTAACCTACGTTTTGGTACGTTTTTTATGCAAACAAATTGATTGCAATCAATGATTTTAAAAAAATGATTTCAAAAAGATTGCAATCTTGACATGATTTCAGTTTGAAATCTGAAATAATTTTGAAATCAAAGAATGAAATCAATTAGGTTGAAATCATTTGATTGCAATCAAAATTGATTGCAATTTTTACAGCTCTGATGTATGTGTTGTTGTTAGAAAGCGGTGTACTTCGTTGGTGCTGAAAACTGTCTTTTTTAGATAAAAAAAAAACATAAAAATTTATTTTTTTTAATTCAAAAGCATTATATGCCCTAGAAATTCATTAAATACTAGAATTTGGTTCAATTATTCCCTTTTAAAAAAGTTGCCCCTTTTTTTCGAAGAATCCCCTTTTTGGTGCCACTTTTTCCCTCAAAATTCCCTTTTTGTGCCACTTTTTAAAATTGTTCAACGGTCACCGTGGCTACAAGAACAGTCTCATATCATTGTTCTCTAAACTGTGTCATTCCAAAGTTATTCGAGCTTAAATTTCAATTCAATGTCAATTGACAAGGAATTGAACTTTGAGTTCGAATAAATTTAGAACGTGAAAATTTAGTACAAAATGATATGATATACAGAGTTCAGTTTTCTATGAAAATATGAACGCATCATGTATACTAGATCATTAGTTCGTGAAATACAACATTTGGAATAAAACAAAAAAAATGTCTATGTATATAATTTGCAGGGCTCAGACGTTCATGCAACTAAAATTTGACCTTTCGATCCTATTGGGATAATACGTCCCAAAGAAGTTTGAATGATCCTATATGTTATCTAAAGCAATGAAAAACAAGTTTAAAAATGTCCCAGCCGTACTTTTGAATTTTAACTTATAACAGTAAACAGTAACTTGTAATAGTGAACACTATATCGGCAATCCTTATAGGATTTGTGAAGTTTTGATACTAATGGGATATATAGTCCCGAAAATCCAGATGGGACGATGTATCGCCGATATATCCCATGATAACGAAGGACTTACGGAAAAACTAATAATGCAAAGCATCATAAATGTTTATACTTTTTCAATTTATGAAAACAGATTTTTCATGTGCATTGCTGTTTCACCAAAAAAAGTCGGACCGAAAGGGTTAAGCGCTCAACAAATGCACCTAAAAATGAAAAATATGCGCAAAAATATGCATTTACCTACGAACAAAGTACCAAAACTAAAATAATATGATAATATTTTTTTAATTTTTTATTATTATTAGAGAAAAAACATAAAACAACATAATTGGGTCTATTGTTTAATGCCAGTTGCCAGTCGGCAACTGAAAATTAATGGTTGCCAAAAAGCCACTAAATGGCAACTGAAACTAACAGCTATCAGTTGCTACTTGACGTCAGTAGCATCATTTTCAGCAACTGGCAACCCTACTGATTTTCAGTTGCCATCCATAATCGGCCTATTAATATTTTTTCGAAAATTGAGATATATGCATTTAAAAAATTTGTATTACTCTAAAACTATACATTTATTGCAAATATATGCACTTACCACCAAAATATGCAAAAAATGCAACTACAAATCGATCGCATAGATAATTATCTATGCTACAAAAGTGGAGAAAAAATTATTCAGGGATTCTCATGCACCAATTCTATTTGGTTGGAGTCCGTAGAGAAAGGAAATACCTATGATTTTTCTAAGTCACTTCGTGAAGTGATTTTATAGCGGTAAATGTAGTGAATAAACCGGTTTCTTAAATTTTGAAATATTAACAGCCATAACTTCTTTGTTTCAATACGGATATCTATGAATTTGAATGATATAATTCTCATCTTTCAAATAAAATATAATTTTTGGAAATCAGTTATTAAATGGCTAAGTTATGGTGGTTTAAGTATAAAAAAGACACATTTTTCAACAAAATTTTATATTCCGCCAGCTCTAAGTTGCTTATGAGATGCCAAACCACTGTACGAGTTAACTTTTGTAAAAAGCGGCATTAAAATAGCAAAAGCTTTCCAAAATGTTTAAATACATTAAAATCGGCTTAAAAATAAATGAGTTATGGTATGTTTGCTGTTTTGATTTTTTTGCTTCCTATTTAAAAATAGGGCAGTCACCCTAATCTGTTTCATCATAACTTGAGAACGATTAACCCGATTTTGATATTATAAACAGGAAATTATCTTTAAATCAACTGTAAATAAGTTTTTTAAATTTTCAATTGTTTCGGAGTTACTCAATAATCAACGGCGAAAAACTCGTTTTTTCCATGCAATTACAGATTTTTTTCGTGCAATTACAGATTTTTTTTCATTTTTAAAAGCTTATAATAAAATAAAGAGGGCTAAAATTTTAAATATTTGTCAACAATACGAAAGCTGGGTGTATTTGGAATAAAATAAGCTATACATCATTAAAATCTCTCGACAAATGTCGATGTTATTAAAAATTAAGTGAAGTAACTCAGTTGATAAAAATCTCAATTTCCATATAACAGACAAATTGGAATATGTGTGTGTGAATGTGTGCTGTATGAATATCGCAATTTTTGTCAATTGAGTTACTTCAGTTAATTTTTAATCAAATCGACATTTGTCGAGAGATTTTAATGATTTATGGTTTATTTTATTTCAAATACATCCAGCTTTCGTATTATTGATAAAAAATTTAAATTTTAGCCCTCTTTATTTTATTATAAGCTTTTAAAAATGAATAAAAATCTGTAATTGCATGAAAAACTAGTGTTGCGCCCTTAATTTCTGTATAACTTTGAAACAATTGAAATTTTAAGAAACCTGTGTGTAGTTGAGTTAAAGATAATTTTATTCCGCATCTATTCCTGTTTATAACAATAAAATCGGGTTAATCGTTCTCAAGTCAGGATGAAATAGACTAGCGTGACTGAACTATTTTTAAATAAGAAGCAAAAAAGTCAAAAACAGAAAACATACCATAACTCATTTATTTTTTAAACGATTTTAATGTACTTAAACATTTTGGAAACCTTTTGTAAAGTTGCTTTTCACAGAAGTTAATTCGTGTAGTGGCTTAGTATCACATTAGCAAATTAGCTAGCGGAAAGTAAAATTTTTTCACTATATTTACCGTTATAAAATCACTTTACGAAGTGACATCGATAAAGCATAGGTATTTTCTTTCTCTATGGGCTCCAACCAAACAGAATTGGTACATGAGAACCCCTGAATAATTTTAGTGTAGCACAGTGTAATTAATCAATACGTCTTTATCTATCACCTCAAAAAACATGCATTTGCATGAAAGTCCGAGCCCTGGTAATTTGTATGGGAAATAGAAATCTGCGATGCGCGACCTCTAAATATTAAAATTAAGGGAAATTTTTTTTATTTTTTTTATGATACACTTTTTATAGCGTTAAGTTTTCCATAAATATATGTATGAGACATGCACATTGGATATTAGTTCAAAAGATACAAAATTTTTAAGAAAACAAAAATTTACCTATGGGCCATTATTTTTGAAGCGGACAACCCAAAAAATTTCCCGAAATTACTATAGTTCTAGTAGGTATAATTCAGGCGCAGGCGATGTGTATCCGTGAGCCACGACGTTTGCCGACTACTTTTCGTCTATTTTTTAATTTTACATGTACACAGCTGACAATTTACATGTACACAACACGAACAATCAAAATAAGTAACAACAAAAGCACAACAGTAATTTTTACCTATTAACAATGCAGTTAAACACCAACACAATTAAACAAAAAATTTTTCTCATTTATTTAGTTTTCTCTTTGCCTAGCTCTGGTATAAATCATGATACAATTAACAAGTACACGCAGTTCTAAAACAATAAAAAAGTTGTTGTAAAAATACTTCACTAGCTGTGAAAAAAAATGTTGAAATACGGGTGGAAATATCAGCCCAACATCTAACTATAAGGAAATGTCAAATACCGTAGAGAAAGGAGTCTCTATACAGAGTTTGACAGTTTGATGGAGGTGATGATACTATGATCATTACATCACTCAACTATGTTTGCCGTTTGGGCGAGTAAGATCAGATGATCTACTGCGTGTACCTGTTAATTGTATCATGGTATAAACGAATCTGCAAATTTGTTTTTTCTTCTGTATAATGTTTATTTGTGGAGTTATGGTGTGCGAAAGTGTTTCCGTTTTTGAAATTCTTTTTAATTATTGCTTCGAACTAGAAAACAATAAAACAAAAAAAATTAAATAAGTGGTTCTTATAGAAAATCATCTGATCTATTCAAAAAAATATTTAATTAAAAAAAATTTTCATGATAAAAACCGGAAATAACTTGAAATTAAAATTTTTCTAACTTCGATTTCTTTTATTTAATTTTTTTTTACCAAAATTAGCCTAGTGTGTCCTCATTATACTTTAAAAGCTTTTTAATGGGATCTCCATAATTTCTCTACATGCCCCTCACCTTTGGGTCATTGTTATAGAGAATCGGTATCTCATACCGATCGTGTAAAGCTTACGTTTAATGTATTAGGTATATTTAGCACTTTTATGTAACACTCCACGAGAAATAATTGTATGGAATATTTTCACCCTCTAGATCTTTGCTGTATGGGTCTTTTTGGCTCTTTCTTAAAAAGGGGGCGAAAAAAACCCGTTCGATGGCGAGCTAGCCGGCTAAAATATCCTACAAAAAATTCCTCATAAAATTGTATTATACTAAACTGGAACGCCAGAAATCATTAAAAACTTAAATAGTTACTGATTGCTGGCGTTCCAGTTGTGGTTAGAAATTTGTTGTCTTAAAAAACTTGTAATAAAATTTTATGAGGAATTTTTTGTAGGATGTTTCAGCCCACAATCTCGACGTCGACCCTTTTTAAAAAAGGGTAAAAAAAATACCCATACAGCGAAGCGCTAGAGGGTTAAAATGTTTCATGAAACTATTTCCCGTGGAGTTTTGCATAAAAGTGCTGCCTAATACATTAAACGAAAGGCTTACACGATATCTTATACCGCATCACTACACATATTTTTCAAACTATATTTTTGTATACTGTTGGAATCAGCACTTTTTCCTCCATCGATGCGCAAATTCCAGTAAGTTTCAAGGAACGTAGAACAGTGGTATTTTCTTGGAAAAAAAGCAATTTTTCGACTATCACTTTTCAAAAATCTAATGATGCAGTTCTTTGGAGAACTGTTTCACTAATAAAAACTATAATTGCTTTTTAGGGCTCCGTTACACCAAAAGTGTAAAGGAACCCTATTGTTTTCGCTACGCTGTCCGTCTGTCTGTCTGTCTGTCCGTCTGTCTGTCACTGGCTGTTTTCTCGGGAACCGTAAGAGCTACGGACCTGAAATTTAAGAGTATTCTAAAGCGAGCAACGAAAAATTTTGAAATACTAATGTAATGTTTTCTCGGGAACTGTAAGAGCTACGGACCTAAAATTTTCACAGAATATGTAAAACTTTGACCGCTATAACAAATAATATATGATAGTTAAAAATTAAAGGGTTTTCTAAAGCGAGCAACTAAAAATGTTGAAATACTAATGTAATATACAGACACTTACATATAGACACATTAAATTTTCAAAGTTCGTGTTAATTGATGTAGTCTGTAGAATAGACTACACCAATTAACACCGATATTTAAAATAATAAAAATTAAAGGGTGTTCTATCAGTTAATGTAATTTTACTATGTAATTTCGACAATCTGCTGTATCTTGGGATTCGTAAGAGCTACGGGCCTGAAATTTTCACAGAATATGTAAAACTTTGGCCGCTACAACAAGAAATATATGACAGTTAAAAATTAAAGGGTGTTCTAAAGCGAGCAACGCAACATGTTGAAATACTAATGTAATATACAGACACTTATATATAGATACTTTAAATTTTCAAAGTAAGTGCTAATTGGTGTAGTCTGCAGAACAGACTATACCAATTAACACCGATATTTAAAACAATAAAAATTAAAAGGTATTCTATTAGTTATTGTAATTTTGACTATGTAATTTAGACAATATGCTATATCTTGGAAACCGTAAGATGTAAAATCTTGAAATTTTAAAACACGCTAAAACTAAAAAAATCCAAAATTAAAAAAAACTTCAAAACGAAAAAATGCTTAAATGAACAAAGCGCTTAAAGGAAAAAAGCGACAAAATTAAAAAAAATCGCTAAAACGCAATATATCACCAAAATTAAAATGATCGCCAAGAAAGCTGAAAAAACGTCAAATATCGAAAAAGTCTTCAAAACGAAAAAAAAGCACTACAAAATCGCTAAAACTAAATAAATCATCAAAAAATGAAAAAATCGCCAAAAATAAAAAAAAATCACAAAAAACGAAAAAAACCCAAAGCCAAAAAAACGCCAAAAACCAAAACAAATTGCCAAAACGAAAAAAACCACAAAAAACCGAAAAAATTCCCAAAAACGAAAAAAGCGCCAAAACTGAAGAAAATCGCAACAGCTAAAATAAATCGCTAAAACTAAAAATATCGTCAGAAAGTGAAAACGTTAAATAAATGCCATAACCAAAAAATCGCCAAAACTAAACAAATCGGCAAAAAACAAAAAATTGCAAAAAAAGAAAAATCGCCAGAAAAGATTTAAAAAAAAATTCACAAAAAGCGCCAAAACAAAAAAAAACCCAAAACCAACGAAAAATACTTTAAAAAATAAAAAACTAAAATTAAACAAGAAAGCACAACGAAAAAATTGCCAAAATGACAAATGGGGCAAAAATAAAACGGGATATACATATGTGAATTCTTACGGAACCCTTCGTGTGCGAGCCAAAGTCGCACTTTACTTAATATTTGTAAAAAGCCACACACTAGCCACGCGCTAGAAAAAAGCTAGCGAAGTTACTAAAATATTTTACTATGGAAACTGATGAAAGTTTTTATGCAACTCAGAGGCTGCTTCTGCGTGTAAGACATTTTCACTGCTAACATTTTAATGACGTTTTTATTGAAATATAGCACTTTCTTTTTTATTAAAAAGAATATATATATTGCATATGTAGTTTAGTAAATATGAACGAATTAAAATCGCCTTATAAAATTCTGCGTTTGCAGTTTTCCTTGGAAAAAAAGAAGTTAACTCCGTCTACCTCCGTCTTCGCACTAGATCCAAATGAAAGGTGAGAGTGAAATCTTTCAATTAATGCGAAAAAATCCTGCGTATTTCTGCGATCGCTGAACAAACTTATACATTTTCTGAAAAATGTCACGAATATTCCAGTGCATCTTTGTAATAAAATCTGTTGCATACATTTAGGCTTAAACTTTACAAATACTGCTGCAGCAGCCGTATGTTACTTTTGTAAAGCAAAACCTTTCGAAATGAAGGATTTGGACACAATTTCAAATAAAAGCATTCATAATGACGCTTGTAAATTGTACCTTTCGTCATTACATGCTCGAATAAATTTAACAAAATGTATACTTCATAATACATAATAAGTATACATTTTGTTAAATTTATTCGAGCATGTAATGACGAAAGGTCCAATTTACAAGCCTCATTAATCAATGCTTTTATTTGAAATTGTGTCCAAATCGCTCATTTCGGAAGGTTTTGCTTTACAAAAGTAACATGCGGCTACTGCAGCAGTATTTGTAAACTTTGAGCCTAAATGTATGCAACAGATTTTATTACATATATGCACTGGAATATTCATGACCATTTTCAGAAAATTTATAAATTTGTTCAGCGATCGCAGAAATGCGCAGAGTTTTTTTTTGCTTTAATTCAAAGATTACAAAGAGTACAGTTCTCTATAGAACTGTTTTTAGATTTTTGAAAAGTGATAGTCGAAAAATCGTGTTTTTGCCAAAGAAAATACCACTGTGCATCGGTTGCATAGAGTTTTCATTAGTATTTTTTCTTATAATTTTCTTAATGATGAACATCAGCAAGAGTTATGTATATAACTTTTGTAAAACTTTATCACATACAAGCGATACTCTTTAATTAGGGCTGATTCAAACTTTTCTCTAAGACAAATCTCTATTTTTTCTTATTCCTATAGGTTAGACTTAAAACAATAAGTTACCAGTATATTTCTCTTACAAGTAGGAAGATAAAAACACATTTTTCTTCTTATTTCAATTCGCCCTTTTCTAAGTAACTTGATTCATTGTAAGATTTTCTTAAATGTACGCTTAGTTTAACATTGCATAAATTAATCACTACAACAGTAAAAACAATTCAAAAAATCCATAGCAAACCACACTATGTCGACCACAATAACAAGAGTATTTGAGTTCCGTGTGTAGTCCTGACACTGTTTTGCCATTGTCCTTTATTTGAGAAGAATAGTAAAATGAAATGAAATAAAATAAAATTAAACTTAAAAAAATAATTTTAATACCACTGCCCGACCATTGAAACTCAAACCAGCTGATTCTCTTCCACAACACCTTCATTTATTTATACATTTCTTGATTCATTCATTCACCATTTTTTTATGTAGTCGTTTGTTCAAGTTGTAAAAAAACCACAAAAAATAGGAAAACAAGTAGAAAGCTATGAATGTTCGGCAGCGCTGAATATTGTATACTCTTTACACAAATATAAAGTAAAAATATATTATAAAAAAAGAAATTTAACAAATCAAAAAACCCAACAGCGTTAAAAAAAAAAACTAAAAATACCAGTAGTGGGGAACATAGCGAATTTTACTGCCGGGAGACTGTAAAAATCGCTGTTTCGCACTACTGGACTTGTTATTTTATTTTTAGTTTTTTAACGCCGCACAAGCGGCAAAAGTATATCAAACTGCGCGATAAATCAACCGCCATCTTTTGATAAGAAAGATTGATACCAATAGAAAGGTAATTTTCTATAGATATCAAATATATAAAGATATCATAACCTTCCGAAGAAATGTATTAAAACAACAAAATTAAAAAAAAATATATAAAAATATTAATAATACGATTATTTCGAACGTATTTGCTTTGTCAATCCAAATTGATTTGATTATTAGGCTAAGGTACGTAACGTTATATTCAGAAAGAATTTGGAAAAACTAACATCAACTTAATTTTTCAACGTACACAGCAGAACAGAGTAGCGCCACTTTCGAAAGCCGCTACACTGCCATCGTCAGTGCTCACGTGTATTTGCTTATCACCACTTGTCAGTTGGCTCTGTTGAATGTGATTTTAGTTCTTATATATAAAATTTGTTCGTGAAAATTGAATACGAGAATTAAATCACTCTCAAGCTGATATTAAAGTGCACTTTCCCAGCGTTGCCATCGGCTTATTTTTCTTCATTCCCATTTTTCTGATTTTTGTTCTACTCAAAACAAACTTTTTTGGTTTGATTTTATACTTAAGTATACACTCTAAAACATTACTTCAAATTTACGATCATATATTGTCTAAATTTGTGTTGAAAATTTCCCCTTGTGTAAAATTACATCGATTTTGTAGTTATTTTATTAAGGAAAACACCTTTCAAATTAAACATATTTAGTCCAAGTGGAAAAAGTGTAACATAAAGTATGTACAATACGGCCATAGCTGCCAGAAATGACGATTTTTTACGATATGGCAAAAAACGATATGACATACTGTGTTGTCATATCGTAAGGTTTTTACGATATGACAACACTGAGGAAGCCATTCACAGTGTATGGCTTTCTCAGTGTTGTCATATCATATGAAACTTACGACACGACAGCACAGTATGTCATTACGTTTTTTGCCATATCGTAAAAAATCGTCATTTCTGGCAGCTATGAATACGGCTATGGCTGAATGGTAGATACGTCAGACTATCAGTCAGGAGGTCCGCGGTTCAAACCTGCACGCAGCCAATCGCTTTTTTTAGTAAAAATATTTTGTTCAAAAATAATGTGTGTGTAATTTTAGGTCGATAATAATCTGTAAAGTGTTACCGACTATTATCGACGTAATTGTCAACAAAAGTGTTTTAGAGTGTATATGAACATGTAAACATGTGAAAAGCTCAATTGTTTATTAATATGATTATTTCGACCGTTTTTGCTTTGTGAATCCAAATTGATTATTAGGCTAAGGTTCGTAACGTTATATTCAGAAAGAATTGGGCATGATTAATATTCCATATATAGAGTGTACACTCTAAAACATTACTTCAAATTTACGATCATATATTGTCTAAATTTGTGTTGAAAATTTCTCCTTGTCTAAAATTACATCGATTTTGTAGTTATTTTATTATTTTATTTAAGAAAAAAATTATTGTAATCACAAAAGATTGCAATCTTGACATGATTTCAACTTGAAATCTGAAATCATTTTGAAATCAAAGAATGAAATCAATTTGGTTGAAATCATTTTGATTGCAATCAAAATTTATTGCAATTTTTTACAGCTCTGCTATGCAGATATATTTTCACTCTTTTTTTTATTTTACTATTGTAAAGGGTGGGCAAATTTGAGGCTAAGAAGTAAATAGGTTGTCAAATGATGAAATGCCAAGAATTGAGCTGTCATCCTTTGGCAGTTATTTAGTGAAGACTTGGGAAATTTCAACCATGGCGCGCTACACTCTTGAACAACAAATTTTAATTGTACAAATTGACTACCAAAATGGTGAAAATTTTACTGTATCATTTCGAATGAGCCTGGTACATCAAATCGTCGACGTTCGCAACAATTGCATTTCACCAGAGGCACTTTTGGCAACAATTAGCATAAAGATATTGATCTTCGCGCTTTTAAAGTTCAACTCATACAAGAATAAAAGATTCTGATTACGAGAAAAAGCTGATCGAATTTGACGAAGTGATACAGTAAAATTTTCAACATTTTAATAGAAAATTTTCATAATTAAAATTCGTTGCTCAATAGTGTAGCGTTCCATGGTTAAAATTTCCCAAGTTTTCTCTAAATAAATGCCAAAGCATCACAGCTCAATTCTTGACGCTTCATCATTTGACAGCCTATTTACTTCATAGCCTCAAATTTGCCCACCCTTTATAAAACAAAATTATCGTATATGATTTTAAAAACGTCTGCAGGGCCATTATTGATCTTAAAATCACATATGATTTAAGGCCATGTGATTTTTAGAACATGCCTGTATATATATTTTTGTAGTCGCCTTTTAATTTCCTTTATTTTGATACCTCACTCTTAAACGCATTTATTCATTTATTTAACACAGAAATTTTATCAAAAACATCGCTTTTCATTTATTTTAATAAACACTCACACATGCACACTATTTTATTTTCATGTACATGTGTTTTTTGACAGTTCATCTCATAAGATTGTTGTTATAAGAATTCTTATAACAACGCTCTCATAAAAATTCCTATAACATTGAGATAACACTAATTTGAGGTCTACACGTAACATAATTCTCTCTGCGATTGAATTTGACAATCTCATCTTACATATTATGTTACCTCAAGACCTCAAGTAAGAACACTTGGGCTCTTAAGACGAATATAACGATACCTTAACTGTAGAAATCCATACA
This sequence comes from Panzeria rudis, assembly GCA_956483635.1. Lineage (NCBI taxonomy): Eukaryota > Metazoa > Arthropoda > Insecta > Diptera > Tachinidae > Panzeria > Panzeria rudis. The sequence continues at coordinate 30,304,058 of OY101451.1, read as the reverse complement.
GGGGTTTGGAAACAAGAAACGCACGAAAAACATAACCGTTCTTGGCAGTCGGGTAAAAAAGTATTGTGGTGCTCCTATAAAGGGGGTTTTAATTCTATTGTGGACCAGATGTCCATGTAAACTCATATTTTTGCAAAACTCACTTTTTAAGTGCACTAACTTCCTTCGCCTTTTGGTAATTAATATGAAAATTTAACAAAAGATTAGAAAAAAGTTAAATCAGACAGACCAGTTGCAAGAAAACGGGTTTTTTACGTCCTTACTTGAATTTTCTTAACATTAATGGGAGGTGCACATCTAATTTTGTTATTCTAATTTTGCTATTCTAAGATCATTTAAAAAAAGTTTTTTTTAAATTCCAAATCAAAACTAAAAATTAGTCGACTACTTTTTATGGTAGTGATTTCAAAAAAAAACATTGAAATAAAAATGTGATTAAAAACTTTTTCACCCCAGTTTTCATGGTGATGACCCATTTGTATTTTTCATACTTATTTGTGGCTTTCAAACTTTGACCCTTTTTTGCATAAAGATCTTGATCTTCGCGCTTTTAAAGTTCAACTCATACAAGAATAAAAGATTCTGATTACGAGAAAAAGCTGATCGAATTTGACGAAGTGATACAGTAAAATTTTCAACATTTTAATAGAAAATTTTCATAATTAAAATTCGTTGCTCAATAGTGTAGCGTTCCATGGTTAAAATTTCCCAAGTTTTCTCTAAATAAATGCCAAAGCATCACAACTCAATTCTTGACGCTTTATCATTTGACAGCCTATTTACTTCTTAGCCTCAAATTTGCCCACCCTTTATAAAACATCAAATATCATTTCTGAAAGAAAATTATCGTATATGATTTTAAAAACGTCTGCAGGGCCATTATTGATCTTAAAATCACATATGATTTAAGGCCATGTGATTTTTAGAACATGCCAGTATATATATTTTTGTAGTCGCCTTTTAATTTCCTTTATTTTGATACCTCACTCTTAAACGCATTTATTCATTTATTTAACACAGAAATTTTATCAAAAACATCGCTTTTCATTTATTTTAATAAACACTCACACATGCACACTATTTTATTTTCATGTAGTTACATGTGTTTTTTGACAGTTCATCTCATAAGATTGTTGTTATGAGAATTCTTATAACAACGCTCTCATAAAAATTCCTATAACATTGAGATAAAACTAATTTGAAGTCTACACGTAACATAATTCTCTCTGCGATTGAACTTGACAATCTCATCTTACATATTATGTTACGTGTAGACCTCAAGTAAGAACACTTGGGCTCTTAAGACGAATATAACGATACCTTAACTGTAGAAATCCATACAGGGGTTTGGAAACAAGAAACGCGCGAAAAACATAACCGTTCTTGGCAGTCGGGTAAAAAAGTATTGTGGTGCTCCTATAAAGTGGGTTTTAATTCTATTGTGGACCAGATGTCCATGTAAATTCATATTTTTGCAAAACTCACTTTTTAAGTGCACTAGCTTCTTTGGCCTTTTGGTAATTAATATGAAAATTTAACAAAAAATTAGAAAAAAGTTAAATCAGACAGAACAGTTGGAAGAAAACGGGTTTTTTACGTCCTTACTTGAATTTTCTTAACATTAATGGGAGGTGCACATCTAATTTTGTTATTCTAATTTTGCTATTCTAAGATCATTTAAAAAAAGTTTTTTTTAAATTCCAAATCAAAACTAAAAATTAGTCGACTACTTTTTATGGTAGTGATTTCAAAAAAAAACATTGAAATAAAAATGTGATTAAAAACTTTTTCACCCCAGTTTTCATGGTGATGACCCATTTGTATTTTTCATACTTATTTGTGGCTTTCAAACTTTGACCCTTTTTTGCATAAAGATCTTGATCTTCGCGCTTTTAAAGTTCAACTCATACAAGAATAAAAGATTCTGATTACGAGAAAAAGCTGATCGAATTTGACGAAGTGATACAGTAAAATTTTCAACATTTTAATAGAAAATTTTCATAATTAAAATTCGTTGCTCAATAGTGTAGCGTTCCATGGTTAAAATTTCCCAAGTTTTCTCTAAATAAATGCCAAAGCATCACAACTCAATTCTTGACGCTTTATCATTTGACAGCCTATTTACTTCTTAGCCTCAAATTTGCCCACCCTTTATAAAACATCAAATATCATTTCTGAAAGAAAATTATCGTATATGATTTTAAAAACGTCTGCAGGGCCATTATTGATCTTAAAATCACATATGATTTAAGGCCATGTGATTTTTAGAACATGCCAGTATATATATTTTTGTAGTCGCCTTTTAATTTCCTTTATTTTGATACCTCACTCTTAAACGCATTTATTCATTTATTTAACACAGAAATTTTATCAAAAACATCGCTTTTCATTTATTTTAATAAACACTCACACATGCACACTATTTTATTTTCATGTAGTTACATGTGTTTTTTGACAGTTCATCTCATAAGATTGTTGTTATGAGAATTCTTATAACAACGCTCTCATAAAAATTCCTATAACATTGAGATAAAACTAATTTGAAGTCTACACGTAACATAATTCTCTCTGCGATTGAACTTGACAATCTCATCTTACATATTATGTTACGTGTAGACCTCAAGTAAGAACACTTGGGCTCTTAAGACGAATATAACGATACCTTAACTGTAGAAATCCATACAGGGGTTTGGAAACAAGAAACGCGCGAAAAACATAACCGTTCTTGGCAGTCGGGTAAAAAAGTATTGTGGTGCTCCTATAAAGTGGGTTTTAATTCTATTGTGGACCAGATGTCCATGTAAATTCATATTTTTGCAAAACTCACTTTTTAAGTGCACTAGCTTCTTTGGCCTTTTGGTAATTAATATGAAAATTTAACAAAAAATTAGAAAAAAGTTAAATCAGACAGAACAGTTGGAAGAATACGGGTTTTTTACGTCCTTACTTGAATTTTCTTAACATTAATGGGAGGTGCACATCTAATTTTGTTATTCTAAGATCATTTAAAAAAAAAAATTTTTTAATCCCAAATCAAAGCTAAAAATTAGTCGACTACTTTTTATGGTAGTGATTCCAAAAAAAAAAAAAAAACATTGAAATAAAAATGTGATTAAAAACTTTTTCACCCCAGTTTTCATGGTGATGACCCATTTGTATTTTTCATACTTATTTGTGGCTTTCAAACTTTGACCCTTTTTTGTAATAAAAAAATCCATTAATATTAATTTTAGGTTTTTTGTGCTGTTTGTTAAAAAAAAAAGTGCAAAAGAATGGTTTGTTTAAAAGTAAAATTTTTTTATTTTATAAATTTAAGTGCTAATACTTTAAGTTATTATAATAAAATTGTTAAGCAACAAATTGATTGTCTTTAATAGAGCAGAGGATTGTTTAAAAAGTTATTTTTATTTTAATTAAAATTAATTTAGGGATATAATTAATTTAGGAGATATATCGATATCGATATATTTTTAAATATCGATCGGCATCGTTATATATCGAATAAAAATATTGATATTTCGATATATATCGATATATTTTCAAATATGTTAATTTCCAACATATTTACTGATTCGCCCATATTTCATGAAACTTACATCAACAATATTATACTTAAAGAAAGTTAATTTTTCGAATAAAAAAAAATTATAAATAAAACAAAAGATTTTGTTATTAATATTTTATTTGATGATGATTGTGTCGCAATTTTTAAAAACTGCACAAAAAACAAAATATGAATAAGTACCGATATATTGCAACTAAAAATATCGACGATATATATCGATATATTTTTTCAAATTCATAACTATGTATTAAATAAGAAAAGAAATAAGTGAGATGCTTTTATTAGTTGCTTCACAGATATCTTAAATTTGGTTCGAATATTTATGATTTTCACAATATTTTGAGTTTTATTAAAACCTGACTTAGCAAAAATTATTACACTTATCGTAAATGACACAGAAATCGAACCCAATCCATATTAGAGATTATCCAATTTCTCAGCTCTTTTTCTGGTTTTCATGCTCTTAACAGCTTCGGTTAATTCTGTTAGAAGACTCTTTGGATTAGTGTCGATACCCAGAAAAAACTTTGCTTACTTGTCGGGAAAAAAGTATATGAGAATTTCAGTCGTAACTACTTACAATTTGACTCGATAACTACTTATTTTTGTTTGAGAAGTCCAAAAATAATAAGGGGTACCCCATACAAATGTATTTACATTGTCACAGCAATTAACTAGTTATTATTTGGCTTACTTGAAGCTAAAAAATAAGTAGTAAAATAAACAAACTTATATTAAAAAAAATTATACGCATTTTGTTTTAATTATATTTTTTCAATTTTATTTTATTTTTCACCCAGCTGGTATACGAACCTGTGCTCGTTCAAATATGAAGACAAGAACTTTACCCACTCAGCTATTGTTTGTATGGGAAACCCGGTTTTAATGCACACATCAACTTTACCAATCATTTATGAATATGGGGGCCTTAGGTCAATCCGTTTTTTAAAACATCTTAATTACAAAAACAACGAAAAAAAAACATACTTCCAAAGAAAATATTTTTAAAAATCAGTCTACTTTGCTTTAAAAAATAGTGAAACTATTTGCTGAGTTAAAAATATTGTCTGAAACTCCAACCCAATAGATTTAACATTAAATCGTTAATATCTCCAAATACGATTATTAGAATTAAGATGTTATGATAAAACGACACAGATATATAATAACTTAATTTCAGATATGAAATTTTAAGCTGTAAAAAATGGCAAACTACAAAAAAGTTAAAAAAATTTTGCTTTTAATGGACTTAATTTTTCTAAATCGAGTCGATATACCGAACATGAAGGTATACACTTGGCTTATATTTGCAAAAAAAAAACGTAACCACTACTTTTGCTAAGGGTTAGTGTAATTTAACTTAGTTGTTATATCACAAAATAAAGTTAATTATGCTGCAAAAAGCAATTTTTTATTATTTTTAATAAATGCGAACCCATATTTAACAAATATTCAAATTAAAGGAAATGCAATTTTAGCTTGTCTGCTGGTCACGTTTTTTTTTTTTTTTTTTTTTTTGCCAAATATTTGCCAAGTGTGAACGTACCTTTAGCCTTTAAGCTTATTCAACATTTAGAGCTTTATGATTTCTTTTTTTTTTGGTTTCTTTTTTTATATTTACAGTTTAGAGAATACATATGCTTATATAAAAAAGTTTTAAAATATTGCAATAACCAATCATGTTCAATTTATTTAAAGGTTTTTATATAAACATACTACACTCATAGAAAAATGTATCATCGCATTGATGACGCCCTATCATCAGAATTCTGACATCAATGCTATGACAAATGTCATCAATACAATGAAAACTGACATCAATCTAATGACAAACGTCATTATAGAATTTTGTCATAGTTTAAGTGTCATCAATGCTATGATTGGAATGACATCAATACGATGTCACTTATTATATATTATTAAATTGTAAAATATGTATTAGAGAAATAAGTAAACAATGTTATAATGTTTGCAGCTTGTATTTTAAAACAAATGTTATTGTTTTATTTTTTATTTTTGTGTTTAAACACATTTTTAAAAAAGTTAAAAAACATGACATTGCATTGATGTACACTTATCATCATTACTATGACAGATAAAATACGCAAGACCTTTTAAAAACTAAGCCAGTAAGGCATACATACACAAGAAAAACGTTGAAACAAGCAATAGTATGACACCTTTTCATTATATTGATGTCACATAGTCATCACATGTCATCAATATCAAATAGAATGAGCGCGAAGAGAGTAAAGTGCAGAAAAACAACAAAAACATACTCTTGACACAATTCTATTTCTGTTTGCTTGTTCTAGATCAGTTGTGTTTTTAAAGCAGGGAAAGGCAACTCATACTATTACATTTTGCGATTGAATGAGCTATATGTTCTCTCCGCTCTCACCTTGAACCGGTGTTGCCGGTAAAATTTCGTCTCATCTCGCCAATATTCTCGAATTTGTTATAAATATCATTAATTTGTTTTTAGTAAAACAAATTTTGTTACAAGCATTTTAAATACCTATTCTAGAATTTCTTTTATAATGTTAAAGTTTTTTAATTAAAAAATGTACGGACTATCACCAAAAATTACTTCTTTTATTCTTTTATTATATTGCGAAATATATGTTTTGTTATAAAAGGTATCAACTATTTTTAAATAAGTACAAATACAAAATTAAAAAATACACTTTAGAAAGCATTTATGTTTGTAGAAAACATATTAAATTCCTATGAAACCAAGAAAAAAGTTGGTAGGGAAATTTTTTTATTTGGCAACGCTGATTCTAAACAGCTCAGTTAATGTTTTTAACTCTCTACATTGTAGATAAAGAATAAAAATAAATAAGAGAATAACAAAGCGCCCATGGGCGGCATTTTGCCTCTCCTTGTTTTAAAGCTAATTAAATAGTACCGCGTGGTGTTCTTGTGAGTGAAATTTATAAGTATAAATTGCATACATATTTTTAATTATTTGTTATAAGTTGATTTAATTACACTTTTTGTTTGTTTTTGAAGTTAATTTGCATTTTTATTTTTGTTGTTATTTGGTGTTGCCTTCCTACTACTTGTGGAGAAAAAGAAAAAAAGTGTAATTATATCAACTTAATAAATAGCAAAGCAAAAGTGGATAGAAAAAATAATAAGTAATATAATAAAAGTGAAAATTTTTTATAAGAAATATTATATGAATATAATAAATTTTTATTGTAATAAAAACATAATTATATTGTAGTTTTTATTTATTTCGCCAAAATATAAATTATAGTTTATCAAAGATGATTAATGACAGCTGATGTAAAAGTTGACATCACAATGATATAAAGTGTCATTGGGTCAAAAATGAAGACACTTGACATACTATTGATGTCAAATTACATCAGCGTTACGACGGGGTTTCTATCAGCGACATCATATTGATGACATTTTAACATAAAATTGATGTCAATTCGTCCTTTCTCTGATGTCGGTGTGTCATTGCATTGATGATAGATTTGTCATCATTGGTATTGATGACCAGCTGATGTAAAGGTTGACATCACCGTGATGTTAAGTGTCATGGGGTCAAAAATGAAGACACTTGACATAGCATTGATGTCAGATTACATCAGGGTTATGACGCTTTTTCTATCAGTGTACATTAAATACATATGTACTTCTCAAAAGTATGGCTTATGGATTATACTGATAAGTTGGCATGAACAACAGCTAAATTGAGCCATATGGACTTGCTTGTTACCCACAACAAATAATAGTTTGTTTTTCTTGTAATTGCAATAACTTAAAAAAAACATGAAAAATTTCTTAATAGTTTACTTACGTAAATAACACGTCGACTTTGTGAACGTATACTACCATACTTAAGACTTTAAGTCTGCCGTCATAAAACCATAAAGTAAATCTTAGTTTTTTGTTTACAGGAAAAAGCTTAAATCAACATCCGCATCAATACCTGCCAAAAACGAAAAGAAAAACCTAGCAGTAAATTTTTATTATGTTTTTTTCATTGCTGCATTCAAACGGAAACGTTATAATACACAGTGGATCGATGGCAAAAAAAAGTATTTTCATTCCCTATAGAGATTTGAAAAAAAATTAATCTCACTAAAAACATTCATTGAAGTATGACTAAAAATAGTATGACTATAATCAAAAGTAATAATTAAAAATCAATATACATACAACTCGTCATAGAAAATGCAAAAAGCCCTATCTAACATTTTAAAAGTTTTACAGTAGAAAGCATAAAATTTTTTTAAATGAAAACTATATTAGCAATTAGTGCAAAATCTTACAATACAAGTAAAAAAGGACCCACAAATTTATGTATATACTAGCTTTTTTCGACCCGGCGATGCACGGGCTTTAAACATTTTGAGGAAAAGTCCTTAATGCGTCTAATTGGTCAAGCAATATGGACCAAATAACTCTGAAAACCCCGATTTCATTACAAAGATCCAATTGAACAGATTATAATGATTATAATACGGACGCAATTATGCGTTAGATCAAATAGTGTATCCTGCTACTAATTGTGTGTTCGTCCGCAATTTTTTATAGTACCAAACCTTTTGTGTCCTTTCAAATAAAAATTTTTGAAATCGTTCAAGAAATGGCATAGTTATGCGATAATCAATATATTGGGATACGAATTTGCCCGCTCCATATCCACTTCTATGTGACCAACTTCAAGCAAACTCTTTCAAACAAAAAAAAAACTATTTTGAAGTTCGGTTCAATTATGACAAAGTTAATCTTAAACTTCCTCACCAGTTCTCGAAAAAAAATTATGGGACTAAGGCTTCAGGCAAATCCGTTCAAACAAAATAAAATGTTTGAAAATCGGTTCACAAATGACAGATTTAAGAATGAATGGAGCGAATTTCCCCATCGATTTAAAAAATACATTTCAGAATAAAATTGCAGGCAAACCCTTTCAAACAAAAAAATCATTTTGAAAATCATTTCACATATGACAGCATTAATCATGAGGGGGGTGTTGCAAATTAACCACCGATTTTCGAAAACAAATTATACCTGAAGCTTAGGCAAACCATTTTAAACAAAAAATAAATAAATTTGAAAATAGGTTCACAAATGACAGAGATCATCATGAGGGCGACCAATTTTCGCCATCGATCTAAAAAAATAAAAAAAATGTGGGACTAAGCCGCAAAACAAAAAAAAAAACTTTAAAATCGATTGATAAATGAAAGAGTTATGTGTGGAAGACCAAACTTCCCTCATCCCTCCTCCCCCTTTTCCAAAAACGAATGACATAGTTAAGCAAGGGGGGGGGGAGCAAATTTCCCCACCGATTTTCAAAAAAAATTATGGGACAAAAATTTAGGCAAACCCTATTACACAAAAAAAAAATTTTAAATCGGTTCATAAATGACAGAGTTGGAAGATGGCGGGAGAAAATATCCCCACCGATTTTCGAAAAACATTATGTTTGCTTAGTACCTTTCAAACCAAAAAAACAATTTTAAAATTTGGTTGACAAATGACAGAGTTAAGTAATGGGGGGGGGCATAGCCCCACCGATTTTGAAAAAAAAACAATTATGGAATCTAATTGTAAGCAAACCATTTCAAACCAAAAAAGAATTTTAAAAATCCTTTGGGTGGCCAAAATTCCCCTCTCCCCTTCCACGTTTTTCGCAAAAAAGTTATGGGGTTGGTTCCAAAACCTTTCCAACAAAAAAAATTTTTTTAATCGGTTTACAAATTACAGTGTTAAAGAATGTGTAGAGGGAACAAATTTCCCCACCGATTTAAAAAATAATAAAATTATGGGACTAAGCCGCAAACCAAAATGAATTTTAAGAACCGGTCGACAAATGGCAGAGCTATGCGTGGGGAACCGAATTCCCCTCCCACAACACCGACCCCCCCCCACACAAACTTTCGAAAAAAGTTATGGGAATAAGCTGCAAGTAAAAACTTTCAAACAAAAAAAAGAATTTTGAAAATCGGTTTACAAATGACAGAGTTAAGCATTTGGGAGGGGGCGGGGGTGGTCAAAAATCCCCACAGATTTTGGAAAAAAAATTATAGGACCTAATGGCAAGCAAACCCTTTCAAACCAATAAAAATGTTTGAAAATTTGTTGACAAATGACAGTTATGCGAAGAAAGATGTTTTAATCCGTTTTGCCCCTCTAGGTCCAAAATCCGGGAAGCCGAATACAGCCTTTATTGATTGTGGGCCAAATATCTAACTGTGTACCAAATTTCATTTAAATCGGTTCAGCCGTTTAGGCGTGATGCCATAACAAATGACAGAGTTGTGCGTAGGGGTTTGTTTTGACCCATTTTGTTCCCCTCTGGGCCAAAATCTGAAAAAGAATACAGCCTATATTAATTGTGGGCCAAATATATATCTGCGTACCAAATTTTATTTAAAACGGTCTAGCCATTTAGGCGTGATGCCGTAACAAATGACAGAGTTGTGCGTAGGGGGTGGTTTTACCCATTTTGTCCCCTCCTGGTCCACAATCCAGGAAACAAATACAGACTATATTAATTGTGCGCTAAATATCTATCTGGGTACCAAATTTTATTTAAATCGACTTAGCCGTGTAGGCGTGATGCCGTAACAAATGCTAAATGCGTAGGGGGTGGCTTTGACCCATTTCATCCCCTCCTGGTCCAAAATCCGGGAAAAAGATATAGCCTTTATTAATTTTGGGCCAAATGTCTATCTGTGTACCAAGTTTCATTTAAATCGGTTCAGCGGCTTAGGCGTGATGCCGTAACAAAAATCTGCAAACAAACAAACAAACATACACCTCATTTTTATATAATACGAGTATATGGATTTATTGTAAGATTTTGCACTAGTTGTCAATATATTTTGTTATGTAAACAAGTTTTATGCTTCTCCTGTTAAACTTTTAAAATATTAGATAGGCCCTTTTGCATTTTCTGTGCTAGTTATATGGGTTTGAAAATGTTTTTTTTTTAATGTAAGGCATATATCGGTGTTAATAGGAACAGTAATTTATATATCTCTTGATTTTGTATTACATTCTATTATAACTAATGATCAACCGTTTATAGAAGTTTCTTTTATGCCTTGAAAATCATCTGAAGACTGCAACTTTTAAGATAATGTGGTGAAATTTGCTGTGATTCTCTAGTTAGCTATGGACTATACTGATCAAAATTTGTGAAAATCGGTCAACGACCAAATATATTGATATTATCAAACAATTTGGCTTGAAGAAATATAAATAATTCAAACACGTATTGTGCAATGAAATTTTTCATCCCCATAGTCCCATAGGCCCCATATAAAGCAATCATCCGAAAATAACTTTAGTCATCATCACCAGGGCTCGGACTTTCATGCAAATGCATTTTCCTGCTGTGGTGATAGATAAAGAAGTATTTACTAATTATCTATGCGAATCATAAAATTTTAAGTCGTTTGGCATCGATTTGTAGTTGCAAATTTTTGCATATTTAGGTGGTAAATGCATATTTTTTCATATTTTGGCAATAAATGCATATTTTTGCAGTTATAAAAATTTTTTTTGTGTATATTTCTCAATTTTTGGGAAAAATATGAATAGGCCGATTATGGATGGCAGCCAAGCCTCACTTGGATTGCCAGTTGCTGAAAATGATACTACTGTTGCTATTTAGTGCCTTTCTGGCAACTATTAATTTTCAGTTGCCGACTGGCAACGTAACTAAAGTTCGGTTGCCTTAAATAATAGACCCAATTATATTTGTTTTGTATTTTTTATCTAACATAGCGTCTTCACGAGCCATTGATTTGTCTTAACAAAAGTCAAAGTCGATATGAAAAAATAGCACTAAGTGGCTTTTCACACTATGCCTTTTTAGCCTGCCTATTTTTGACAATTTTCTTTTAAAACCCCTACGAAAAGTTACTCATATTTACATTACAGACTTTCTCTCCATGCCTTTTTTTACGATTATGCACATGGTTAATGTTGAGAGTGCGAAAATGAGAAAGAGAAATATCAAAAAACCCCCCAAATTACAATTCGTGCCTTTTTTGTTACCCCGCTAGCTTCTCACCACCTCTCTCTCTATCACACTAAAAAAGCCTGCCTTTAAAGGCAGGCGAAAAAGTCACAATGTAAATTGCGTTTAACATTTTTCTGAGGTTTTTATGTATGAAGTTTGTTTGACAAATGTTAGAACAAAATTATGTCTCGTAAAGACATGGTGTAATTAATAATAATAAAAAATTGGAAAAAAAAATATTTTCATATTATTTAAGTTTTGGTACTTTGTTCGTAGGTAAATGCATATTTTTGTGTATATTTTTCATATTTAGGTGCATTTGTTAAGCGCTTAAAATCAATTTTTAGTTGCATGAAAGTCCGAGCCCTGGTTATAAATATTAAATTGTAACAGCAAAGCTTTTACAATTCCGAACATTTTTATTTTTGCATGGAGAACAGAACGGGATAATTCATTAAATAATCGAACGAAATCAATAGATTTAGCTCTAAAAAATATAATGCTTTTTCTTTATTTCATAAATATTTTTTTCGATTAAACACTTCTCACAATACTAAGAATGATCTTTCACTAATTGTAAATTCTAGAGAATTTGAGAAAAGTGAATTAAAAATTCCCAATTCATTCGATCAATTCTTTGTTTTTTCTATGACAAAGGTAATATTATGCTCTTTGATTTTGTGAATGCTTTTAATTTTTTACTGAATCCCACCCTTAGCTTACATTCGATACTTTAAAACGAAAAATCTAGTCAACTAGTTGCTCTTGAAATCTCTTCTTTATTTCAAATAATTTTTGCTTCATATTTCCGCAGTTTTGTACAAGATATTTATTGCTACTGCATAATTTAGTTAATTCTTAGATGATGCGGTCTATTAGTAGGAAATAACGTTTGAATTGAATGGAAAATTTCATATAATTTAAAAAATTTGCCAGTTTTTATTAAGAAATCTACAAAAGCTTAAACAAAAAAAATATTAAAATCTACATAAAATTTTATAGTCAAGTTATTCGATTAATTGACCTAAATTACTCGAATAAATTTTTACTCGAAATTTAAATTTGTTGTTTCATTAAACATTATTTGACTTCAATTATTCGATTAATCGAGCAAACATTATTCGAGTGAATACCCTAGTATGTATAAGCATTCGAATTGAGAAAGGCTACACACAGAAAAATTTCCATGTAAAATCGTCGAAAACCAGGTTAACTTAACATTTTTCGGTAGTGATTTTGCTTCATAGGTGTTTCATGTTAAATCAACATGACTTACAATAATCTTGAAAGAAAATTTTTCCTTTTGAATTAACTATATTTCATGTTGATTTAATATTCCAGTACAGTTAAATCAAATTGAAGTTGATACAGAAATAATACGAAAAATCATATTAAGTAATTTCGAGTTGAAACAACGTGAATTTGATATTGGAACAACACGAAGAATCATGTTGAATCAAAGTTATTTCAAGTTGAAACAACGTGAATTTGATATTGGAACAACACGAAGAATCATGTTGAATCAAAGTTATTTCAAGTTGAAACAACGTGAATTTGATATTGGAACAACACGAAGAATCATGTTGAATTAAAGTTATATCAAGCTGAAACAACATGACTTTAATGTACCTATTTTATTAATTATTTTACTTACGTGATAGTCATCAGAAAATTTTCGTTGTAGCTGACTGCCCCAGCCAAGATTTGAGCTCGTGCCACCTGCATGATAGTCCACGCGCTAACCACTGCAGCCACAACAGCTTCAAACTTTTCTTTACTTATACACTAAATAAATACCATCGTATGTAAAATGCATTTCATTTCAATTCAACATGATTTAAATGATTATTTAACATAAAACTTATTTGAAATTAAAGTTGTAGTCATGTCGATTGAAAATGAAACTTAACGTTTATAACAAAATTGTTTTAACGGTGATTTAAGGTTAGATAAATTATTTTCCGTTTAAAATTAATATGAAACAATGGTAATTTTAAACCAGCAGTAGTAAATATTCGCTGGTAATTCGTTTTTTGTCGTATACATAGACGACACATGTAAGAATAAACAACAACAAGTCACACAACTAAGCAAAACAGTGAATTGTAACAATGAACAAAGCAAGTAAACACTAACACACTCAAACGACGAATTATTTCTTGTAAATTTAATCAGGATTGTCAGATATGGTGATTTCTCGCCAAACGTGGCGATTTTTCAACTTGTTTGGCGTCTACATTTTTGATTTGGCGACATGGCGAAATTGAAGTTACAAATTTTTATAATTCAGGAAAATTACTTTGTTTAAAGAGTATTTTCAAAAATAAATCCCACCAAACCTCGTCTTCAAGATATTAAAACAATGTAATTTTGATGGTTTTTCTTATATTAATAATAATCGTTAATGGGTTTTGAATTTGGATGCGAAAAATTTATAAGAGATAATTTTTGGCGATTTTCTGCTAAATTTTTATACGATCATTTTATAAAAATTTATTTTAAAAAATGTATTATATAAAAAAAATTTATTATCAAATATATATTAAGAAAAACTACATCAAATTGATTTTGGCGACTTTTAAAACCAATTTGGTGATATAGGTCGGAAAAAATCTGACAACCCTGAATTTAATATGATTTCCAATCAAAATTGAGGCATGTGGATTTTATATTCCTTTTTTTCTCTCTCTCTCTCTCTCTCTCTCTCTCTCTCTCTCTCTTTCTCAAACTAAAAAAGCAGCCGTTTAAGGCCAAGCGAAAAAGGCAAATGGTGTGCTTGTCTACAAATGGGGTTAGGTTATCAGGTCGCTGGTGAAAATTATAAAGAAAGGGGTCCAGCCCACTTGGGTCCAATAATAATGGTGTCCGCCCGCAATTTTTCAACCCTTTCATGTCCTTTCAAATTAAATATTTTGAAAATCTGTCAAAAACTTTCGGAGTTATGTGATAATTAATAAATCGGGCTACCACTTTGTCCGCCCGATTTTCACTTCTATGGGATCAAACTGCAAGCAATCCATTTGAAATAAGAAAAATAGAGTTCTGAAAATTGGTTCATAAATGGAGGATTATGCGATAATCAATATTTCCGGGGAAGGGGATAGATAATGCCCTACAGATTTTCGAAAAAAGAATTTTGAAATTAGGTTCACATATGACAGACTTATGCTTGGTGGAGCAAATTTTTTTTAAAAAATTATGCAACAAAACTGGAGGCAAACCGTTTAAAAAATCGGTTTAAAAATGGCATAGTTTTGATAGGGGGAAGCGAATTTCCTCACCGATTTATGTATGTCAAATTTCGTGAAAACGGAAAGTTGTTGAAATCTTAAGTGCCAAGCAAATGAAATATATACAAAAATTAGTTTTAATGGGGTTCGACAAAAAGCACAAAAGATGAAGCACCACTGATTGCTCGAATCAATTTTTTTCATTCTTCTGCAAGACTGCAAAAAATGTGCTCAGGAAATAGTTGTATTAGCAATGAGTTTTACACTTGAAAAACATTTTTTAGATAAAGAAATTAATTTTTGAATTTTGGGTTTAGTGCCACCGTCAAAAAATAAAAGCACTGAGTTGACAACGATGCTTATTGGATAGATTGTAAACTTGTACTATACAACACGATGTTAAAACCAGTGTTCGAAAATAAACCGAACGTTATTTTGTGTACTGTATCCACAAGCAGATACGATATCTATTTAGTGTTTGTGTATATTTACACAACCCGAACACAACACAACGATTTTTTAATGCAAGTAAAAAACATTACGTAGCGTTTTGTTTTTTGTCAAAAAAAACAGTACAATTGTAGTGGTTGCGTACTACATACATTATATTTTAGCGTTTTATAGTGTTCTTTTTTCATCATATAGAACTACGCACTCAAGTATACATGCACGAGAGCCAAGCGAATAATAATGCTAAATACTCAAAATATACATTAAGAATAATGTTCTGTGCCGTACACAACGAAGTGTACTGTTTTTCAACGAAAAACAGAACACTATTAAATATTCTTATGTTTATACCATGGTAGAATTATACTACAGGTAGTAGCGAAGCTACAACAACCCAACAACAGCAAAAACAACACGGCTTTTTATTGTTGTTTATGTTCGAGGTTGTCAAAAAGCACAAAAGAAAATTTGAAAAAAAAATTTATATGTTCACATGTGTGTGTTTACTTGAATACATACATTTGTTTACATTTTCTGATTTCCAAAGCATTTTGCTTGTATTGGCTTGGTCGGTGTTTTCTGTGGATTAATAAACTTCAAAGTGTGTAAAGAATAATTAAATAATAAATATCAAATTTCAAGTGTGTAATAAATAAATAATATATATTGTATCTGAGGATCTACATTTGCGGTCATCTTGAGGAACACGGAAAAAGCTTCCACTGCCTGGTTTTTCTTTTTTTTTTTTTGCACAAGCTGCACTTCTTCATTTTGGTGAAATTGTTTTTTATTAAAAAATTTACTTTTATATTTTTGACAACTTTTTCCACAAATTTGTTTCCTTTATTTTCACAAAATTCTTTCTCTTTTCTAATTTGCATTTGTAAACAAATGTTCGCCATGTTTTTTTCAGTAGTGTGGGTGTGTGTTGGTATAACATAAACAACTTTTGACAGAGTCGAACCCAAAAAAAAAGTTCGTTAACGCTTCACCACTACCTGTATTATTCTACCATGGTTTATATTGAGTTTGTTAAAAACAGTATTTTCGTTGGGTACAAGATGACTAACAGAAATACCGTTCTTCTTTTTTGGTGTATTTCCTACACAACCACTATTTGCGTTTGTGTATTACAATATTCTACCGTACAGAACATTAAAGTACATTATATAAGGTAAATTTTCGAACACTGGTTAAAACCAATATTTGTGCTATAGAATTCAGCTATGGGGTACTGCCTCGGCATCAAATACAGAGAAAATTCTAAGGCAACAAAATAAAATACGCGCATTTAGAAAGATATAAATGTCCCAATGGTAAAGACTGTGTTTTCAAAACATGTACCAACTAGGGCTTAGGATCTCCCCGAGAAACGGGAATAGAAAAGTCGCTTTCCCAGGATTCCCGGAAAAATTTAATTTTTAAAATTAAGTATGTTAACTAAATGAAAATTGGCGAAATTTTCATCGTTTTATTAATGTAAACATTATTTTGATATAAAAATTATAGAGAATAATGTTTGCATACAGACAAATTCCTGTATTTTTTAATTTACAACACTCAAAAACACTCAAAATTAATTACAACTTGGGAAAAATAAGAAATGTCAAAAATTCCGTGACCAAACAATTGTATGAATATTAATTTTTGTTGCAGTTTACGGAAAAAAGTCTACATTTATAGTTGTAACATCCCTGTTATAGACAATAACGGCCAAAAACTCCGTGTGTGAATTTCCTTAAGAACTCCGTACCACGCTTTACACTAAAAAAATCTTAAGTACATATATATATGACATTCTAAACCACGCTAAGGGAGATTTCATTTTCAAATTTATAAGTTTATTTTATGAAATATTTTACTATACTTTTAACGGACACGAAAAAAACAGTGTAAATGAGAACTACCCTGTTTTTTCGAGAATTTTTAGGGCAAAATACACCATCAACATGCTTGACAAGCGTGGTAATAGTATGTGTGAAATTTAGTTAGTTTAGTGCAGTGATTGCCACTTCATAGCCTCCACAGGGATGGCATATGATATATGCCATCCCTGTGTTGCATACATGTCAATTGCCGACAGTGTCTGTGTGAAAAATACGATTATTGACTGCCTCGCGAGGCTATGGAGTGGCAATCACTAGTTTAGTGACACCGACGACGCTTGATGGAAAATCTACTTGGTTTTGATTCTTCGTCAAGCACACGTACACGAATCTGACATCAAGCTGATTGATGGTGTATTTTGCCCTTTAAAGTTCAAATACCAAAGTTGTGAAGTGCATGTTTATTAGCATTTTAACTCATTACTTTGTCATCAAAATTTTTTCCTGGGTTACTTTATCCCCTAGCAGCAACGTCTATGCTCGCACTAAATATACTGAATTGGAAACTTGGGATATCAAGGCAGAATAATTTCTATTTTAACATCCTTAGCTTAAAAATATAATTCAGAATTTATATATGGTAATATTTATTACCTATAATGTTGTGATCAGCTCCACAGTGCACTGTACTTTTCTATGCGTCTCAGAATATATCGTTCATTGACTGCAACGTAATCATAACTCAAAAAAAAATTGTTTTACAGAAAACGAGTTGAAAGTTTTTTGATTTAGATAAAAGTTAGAAGTAAAAATTATTTTTTTTTTTAATATCAAGAGTTGATTATACAAGATTAAATCTGCATTATTATCTTAAAAATTAAATTTTTTGAGTTATGATGACGCTGCAGCAAATGACCGAAATGTCAAGCATAAAAGGAACAAACAAACAGGCAGCAAGCCAGCAAAGCAGACATCAGACTCCTATTGAATACCAGCAAATAAAAAGATTAGTTGTTATATTTTTTCTATTTATACGGAATCATGCCAAGGCAAAATTGTTATTGATTGAAGGTACTCAATGTTTGTTTGAGTTTCTGTGTAGGTGTCCGAAAGTTCCATTATAAAGTTAGTTAAAAGTTTTTGTAAGTTTTGAGAAATAAAGAAAGTTTTATTTTTATGTTACGAGTTACGATAATTTTTGAACATACTGCATGTTATTTTTCATAAAGCTTACCCTGTCGGAAACTGAGTTAACTCTAAATTAATTTTAAGCTAACTATTTCGCAACTAGTGCTGACTGACACTTGGATTGCTTTCCAATGTTAACAACTAACTATTTTAACATTGCGATGTCCTAGGCGGTAGTCAATTGTCAACTAACTTAAAGTTGACTTTATTTAAGTCTCCTGGAAGTTAGTACATTTGCAAAAAGATGTTGTTGGGACTCGAACTATGTATCACACTTTTTATAGTCAAGGCGCTGACCACCCAGCTAACACTGCAGCCACACGATCAAGTTTTCCTTTCAAGTTTTTCACACACACTTCTTGCCAAAATTCATTTTTATTGATAGCCGTGACGTAGGCTGCACGCAACTTGAAAGCAATGTTGTAAAAAACAAAACAAAAAACTATGGCGGCAGAATATTTGTTCAAAAAATTGTAATCAGCTGTTTTCTTGAACGTAAATTGAATTACTCAACTTGAAAGAGAAATTGAAAGCAAGTTCGCTTCAATTTTAAAAAGTATGAGTGGATTGGTAAAAAAGTGTGAGTGTATTAAAACTTTAAATGCAAAACTTGATCGTGTGGTAAAGCCCTTATGACACTACATTTTTCTTGCATTGTTTTGCTATAGGATTGAAAGAAAGATATAACAAATGATAGAAAGAAACAACTATACGAAATGAAAACAAAACGTAATGGCTTCTTTAAGTGCTGCCTACTTTTTATTTATAATAAAACGCCAACAGAAGAAAAAGTTGAAAAAAAAGAGGCGTTAAGTAGCTGAATTTGTGAATAAACGACTAACTTGGCAACACTTTAATGTTTCAAGCTTGAAATGTCAATTTTAAGTTGAACATTTTTAAATTTTTTTTGACAGGCCCACATTTTTTATCGATAACATTAGTAAAAGCTTTGACAATTTGGTATTTATCTTAATATAGCTGAACTCTTTACACCTGGTTAAATTTCCCATTATATTCTATTTGCGCTGTTCTCCAAAACTTGAAAAATGAAGAAAAAATGTAGTGTCATAAGGGCGTAAGGTATGTACCATTTAAAATAATAACAGTAAAAAGTTAATATAAACTTGAAATGACTTTCAAAGTGGCTGAGAGTAAAGTTGTTGGGTCTTACCAAATCCGATAAAGTACTCAACTTAAGAATTTATTTTGGATCAGTTCTGGATTACATTGTAGTTAGCTTTTAGTTAGTTCAAGAAACGTTAACTATAAGTTGATTATATATGTAGTCGACTAGGGATTTTCCGACAGGGTAGCTACAACCAAACTAGCATATACACACACCCACATATATTGACATCTAAATGAAGTAAGAAGAAAAAAGGGAAATAAAATATCACTTTTGGTAAAGTATGACAGTTTATAACAATTATGTATGTCACGCAAAATAAATACATTTGGGCGGGTGAAATTAAGTTCAGCCAAAAATATTGAAAATGTTGTGTTAAAAGTTATAAAGTTTTTGAAAACAAATTAAGTGTTAAGGCGAATAAGGCCATGCAGCGAAACTCGAAAAAAAACATATAATGAAGATTAGCAGCTGAACTAAACCACATACATATGCATAAATAAATTAGTAAGAGGGCAAATTCGGCAGTGCCAGAACTTAAATACACTTTACCTAAATATTATATCTATTTGTGAATTATAATTTTTTTTATTACTCCAAAAATCTGTATATTTATGTACAGGCTGTAGTATAAGTCTAGGTACCCCGTTCAATACACTTGAGCACTCACTTGTATACAACAAAACATTAGAAAAATATATCACTTATATATTTTGATAAAAATTATAAAACTCTATATTTTAGCACCGCATAATTCATGGTGCACCTGATTAAAAATTGCGTTCTGTTTGCGTTTTTCGAAAAATTGCTTTTGAAAACTACTTTTAATCTCTTAGAATATTGTGAAAACATTTTTTAGGCTTATAATTTTTTAGGCTTATAACTTTCTTATTTTAATGAGATCTTAACGACTGAATATTAATCAACAAATATTTCGGAAATATTTTGGAAATTTGTTCAAAAGTAACAACGCATGTGGATATGTTTTTCTTTCAACGACAATAAATTGTAAATGTATGTCGATTTGGTTCATTCGAGCTGAAAAATATTTGAATAAATTAAGAAGTTACGTGTGTTTTAGAAAAAAAAATTTCAAAATTGATTCATGTTATTAGCGAAATTTTCGGTCCATGTAACAGAGCATACAAAATAATGCAATTTGGCATCAATAACTCAAAACCGACAAAAATGGACTTCCGCGCTTATTCATGGAAGCCACAGAAATAAAAGTGCTGAAACTAAAAAATATTTCATATTAAAAAATATCATATATAATCATAGAATTGGAGTGCATTTACAACATCCCACTTTCAACAAGAAATTTGTTTTAAATACCGCTTATTATCATATTTTCTTCAAAGTCCCGCTTTTCAATAGCTATTGTCCCGCTTTTGCAAAAACCTTCTAAGCAAAACCAAATTTGAAAAAAATTTTAAAAATTTGATTTTGGTTCTCATACAAATTATTTTCACCAAACAAACGCTTAGAAATTGAAGCGTTGCTTCCCCTTTCAGAAATTTTGAGCTTTGTATGAAAAATAGTTTGAAAAAATTTGAAAATTTTGATTTTGCTTTTCATACAAATTATTTGGCTTTCGCGAGAGCAATTTTATTGTGGTTTGATTTTTGTTTATACCTATTTTTGTAAAAGTCAAGTCATTGGGCATTTTGGCAAAAGTGATAAAGCGCGGTAGCTAATTTCTGACGATTCAGAGAATGTGTCCAATCCAGTCATATGTTTGCCTGCGGCTTATATTTTGCTGATTGTTGAGCTCCAAAGTATTTGATTGTAACGCGCCGAGGTCAGAATATGTGTATACATGTAGGATTCGTCTATGACATCTATTAACAAATACTTAATTATGTTTTCTGCTACTAACCAGGGGCCGAATTACCGCATACGTGATGAAGAAAGCGTTCGTATCGCATTAAATTTCGATAGCTAACGTATCGAAATTTTTAAAAAGTGTGCCAGATCTGTTTGACATCGGCTGTTGAATCGACTAAGAGTTTGTAATGAATTAAAGACAAATTTTGTGTTTCTCTAAGCTAGTGCAACAACCCAATTCGTTTGTGTTTCTCTAAGCTAGTGCAACAACCCAATTCAATTTGACAACAGTAACAAGTATGGTACTCGATTACACACTCGTTATCAGCGATGCCATTTTTTGGGTTTTTACGATATAAGAAAAAAAACGATATGACATACAGTTTTATCATATCGTAAGTTTTTTACTATATGACAACACTTAGTCATATACGGTGTTGTCATATCGCAATGTTGTCATATCGTAAAAATCTTACGATATGACCACACAGTATGTCATATCGTTTTTATTGTCATTTCGTAAAAACCCCAAAAATGGCATTGCTGGTCATATACGGTGTTGTCATATCGCAATGTTGTCCTATCGTAAAAATCTTACGATATAACAACATAGTATATCATATCGTTTTTATTGTTATATCGTAAAAACCCCAAAAATGGCATCGCTGCTCGTTATCGTATGCCGAATTAGTGCTGTCACATTAGAGGATATATCCCCAAATCGGGGATTTATATTTCGAAATGGGGATAAAAAGGTTCCTTGACGATTTACATTAGCCCCAATGAAATGAGCATAGAAACTAGCTAATACCCCTCCATAATCAATTTCAATGTATTTTAATAAAACTTTACTATTTTACTTAAAAAGTAAAATATTAATTTGGGGAAAAGCACGTTACAAAATTAAAATTAATGTAAAAAATTATTATTTATGTAATTATAAATTACATACATAATAAAAGAACACGGTGTAAATAACGCGCAACCTTCTTCAGCAAAATTGTCAATTTAATGTTTTAAGATTGTACGTGTTCGCGTTATTGCTTGTATGAAGACACGAAATGTTGCTCGTGTGGTCTCAGAGTAAATAAAATAATTTTTACGTTGCAAATGTCAAACTAGTGCCAAAGACATTACAAAGACATGACAGAATTGCTTTCGGCGATACGTTTTCAATAACTTACACCTAAAATTGAGCGGTGCTGAAAGTTCTAAACGGCCAAATCAAGGTGCATCTAACAGCTATGGCAATATGGCAGCACACAATTCTTGCATTCATACCATCAGCGTTGCCAAATGTGCAGATTTATATGTATTTCGCAATTTTTCTAAGCACTAAACGTTTTGCAGTTTTTTGCTTAAAAACCCAGTTTTTCTACAAATTGTGCAGATGTTGTAGTTTTAAATTTTATTTTTTGCTCTAAAATTTGTTATATTAATTCCAATTTTTAAAGCCATAATTTTGCTTTTTTAATGCTACAATGTAATGCAAGAGGGAATTCAAACTCATTTAGGTCTAAGAAAGTTGTGTTTTTCTATATAGAGTTTGCTATTATAGTTCATATGTACGTAAAATTTTTTCAGAATTCTCTTCTCGAAATTTTTAGTGATTAACACCAACAAAAAACTACTCCAAAAAAACTGTATTCTTCCAATATTACAAAAACTTTAATACGGCAGCCAAAATTTTAATTACTCTATTTGTTGAATTTCACTCCTTACGTGTTTAAGCCGATTCGGAAAAAATAAATCCATTTCCCTGTGTAATTTGTAGAAATTTTATAATAAATGACCCATAGTGCAACTGATAGACTTCCTTTTCATACAATTCAAAAAGTTATAAATTTGGAGTGCCACATTTTCCTAACTTCCGAGATGGTAAAGCGCACCCATTAAGCACTTTTTGCTTGTTTTTCGTTTTCATCTATAAAATTTGAAAATTCCTAGAGATGGGTTTACATCTGTAAACATATGCGCCGATCGCGTTCGCCGCGAATATTTGTATCCTATTGTTGGTAGTGTAGACGTGTGCGACGCACAGCAACAACGCAAGAATTTTCGTCACATTTAACGCACACGATAGGTACCATGGTAGAATTATACTACAGGTAGTAGCGAAGCTACAACAACCCAACAACAGCAAAAACAACACGGCTTTTTATTGTTGTTTATGTTCGAGGTTGTCAAAAAGCACAAAAGAAAATTTGAAAAAAAATTTATATGTCCACATGTGTGTGTTTACTTCGCCATGTTTTTTTCAGTAGTGTGGGTGTGTGTTGGTATAACATAAACAACTTTTGACAGAGTCGAACTCAAAAAAAAAAAAGTTCGTTAACGCTTCACCACTACCTATATTATTCTACCATGATAGGTACCTTGTTGGTTTTTTGGCGAACAATACAAAAATTTGCGCCGCAGGCTGTTCTGATGTAGACGCATTTGAAGAGAGTGCTATGTTTTAATAAGAAAAATTTTAAAATAAATAATGTGTATACTATATTTTGGATATTTTCGTGCGCAGTTTTTTCACGTGAAAATCTGTTTTTTATTGTAAATTTGCAGTTTTAAAAAAAAAATTATTTCAACGCTGCATACCATACATGGAAAGTAAAAATTTTATAATTTTCTGCACTTCAATAGTCGATTTTAATATTGCCTGCTGACAAGAAATTGTCAGACATCTCACAATCGTGTGAACACCTCGCGTTGCCATTGTCCAAGGTGAATTAATTTTATCAGGTGGTGTTGATTCTAAAACAACTACAACATTACAATAACATTTGACATCTCAGCCCCTATGACAACGTATACAAATTTTGACATACAAGCATCCAATTTGCGGGAAAAGTGGAACAGCTGTGCTTATAATATCACCTGTATATATCCACCTTGTCATTTGTCATATTATTGTCAGACATATTTTAATTATCAGATGTGCGAAGTTTTTACATCTGGCAATGGCGTCATTGTCAGAGACTTCTCATGATACAATAATACAGGTACCACCACGACGACAACAAATACAACACTAAAAAACACACGTATTTTGTTGGTAGAAACATACCAGAAATATGTCAAATCTATTGTCTGTGTGTCGCACACATTCATAAGCTCCCTCAAAATTATTAACACATACCCGTTGCTGATAGAAAAATACCAGAAATGTGTCAAAATCTATTGTCTGTGTGATGCACACATTCTCAAATTTACTAGGACAGCTGAGCTTGTAGTGATACCTGTTTAATGTGCCTGAAGGCCATGTCAGATAAAACTTTTGCTTCGCTTTGCGTTACAGATTCGCTTTGACATCTAAGATGAAATGTACATACTTATACGAAACATGCTACATAAAGCACTTTTAACGCAGCGTGAAGTGAAAAGTTCGGCAACTCTCATCTTTTTGCTTGCTTTGACAATCAGCTGGAATAATTTTCTTTTATTATATTGCCAAACGAAACATATCGTGCGTTTGAATCTGTTTTAATAAGAGGTAAATATATGTATGTGCCATTTATTTATTTATAATAAATCGTAAAATAACATAATTGACTTTTATTTTTATTACAAAAAATAAATAAATAGCAAAATTATCAACTACTTTTTTTGGTAAACGAGCAATGCGCGAGTGTTGTCAAAGTTTTCATTGTGTCATACACCTTTTGCTTTACACTTTTCTATCAAAGTTAGAAACGTCATGCAAAGCGACAAAGTTGTATCTGACACGGCCTTTACTGGGGGTCTCCACGAGCAATAAACTTGGAAATAATTATGTTCTCATCTGTCAAAATCTATTTCCAACATCATATGTTCACGTGTGGACCGCAGAAACATTTATTTGCAAATAAATTGCGACATAATTGTTCAAACTTATGTTCAAGAAATTATGTTGAACATAAGCTGTCAAATTTGATCGGCATTTGTTGTTTGCGTGAATTAAACAAAAGAAACTTGTAGCTGTGGTAAAAATATAAAGTTTTTTAAATAAAATAAAGCAAATTAAAATATAATAGTTTTAAACAAAATTAAGCAAATTAAAATAAAGACAAAAAACATCGATCCATTCACAGTGAATTTTTAAGATTTATGTCCAATACCACAATACGTGTTCTATAGCTCAGAACATAAGCCTATACATGAACATATTTGTGCTGTTATTCTGCCGACGTTATTTCTTATGTTCGGAAATAAATATTGCGCGTGGAGACGTGCAGTTAAGCCTTCTTTATATTGGGGGCTTTTCACACTATGCCCTTTTAACTTGCCTTTTTTTGCCAATTATCTTTTAAAATTCCTACGAAAAGTCACGCATATTTACATTACAAACTTTTTCTCCAAGCCTTTTTTGACGATTATACACAGAAATATCAAAAAATCCCCAAATTTCAATTCGTGCCTTTTTTCTTACCCCGCTACCTTCTTACCACCTCGTTTTCTCTCAAACTAAAAAAGCCTGCCTTTAAAGCCAAGCGAAAAAGGCACAATGAAAAAAGTTGTTTGCACTAACAATTTAACGATACTGTGACTTCTTGTTAATAACATTGTTTAAATCTGACATCATTTGAAATCTCTGTTAAATTAAACGAAAAACCCAAAGAGAAGTATAACAAAAACAAATTAATTTTTATTTGCCAAACAGTGTACAGAAATTTTTTTTCATTAATTTCGTTATTTGTGTGAAATAATTATTAAATTAAATATTTAAGTTATACAAATATTGCTATTTAAACGTAAATGTTTATATTTTTTATAATTTTGTAGAAAAATAACTTTAATTGTTGGCTAAAGTACGTGCTACGGCTGACAGGTGACTCGTTGTCTATTCGTTAACAACAGAAAAATTATTGTCGTTAGTTAAACAATAGCAAATATTGTTAAAATTGTTACAGAGTAGCAAAATGGACAATTTGCTTTTTAAATATTTTAACAATGACAACTATGGCTAAAATTGGATAGAGAATGGCACTACAGTTGACTTTAATAAAGTCCGCTTTAATTTAGTTAATATGTAATTAATGCTGAATCGGACATATGCCGGCTAGTTGAGAAAGAGACAACAATTACGTGTTGGTGTTTCATTTTACCCAATTAAAAGTGTTGCACATTTTACAAATGTATGTGCAAAGCAAAACAAAAGGAAACACTAATACTTTATTTCTTTTGTGATGCTGGCCATTTCGGCTGAGATGGCACTATCTTCCGGATCGTGTCGCGTCTGGTTAGACTGTGCCGTCACTTTACAACAGCATTACGAAGATTAAATGAAAGAGAAAGCCAATCTTATTTTCTAATGTGGTTCATAATTTTACTATCTCTTTCATGTTATCTTAGTAGGAACATTTAAAGCTGAATAACACACGATAACAGCATTTTTTAGATGCCAAAAATGAGTATTCTGTGGTGTGAACGCCCAAAAAAATTAAAAATAAAAAGTATGAAGCTGATCAAAGCGTATTAATACCAAGTGGCCCTATTGATGCAACAACAACTGGACTTTACCAATCTGTCATGTTAAATGCATACATAAAAAGTTGTTGTTTAGTTTTTTTTTACATAGAGTTTGACGCTTTGGTAAAGTCAGCTGATGCTCATTTTTACTAATAGGGCCACCTGGTATCAATTCGCCTTGAAGCTGATCAATAAGACTTGCGTCACAGTCTACTTTGTGCTTGCGTGGTCTGAACGTAGACTTAATAGAAATTCAATATTACTAAACTTTCCATCCATGACTCGAATTCAATAAATGGCAAGGCCATGATAAGTGGTGAGAATCACAAAAGATCACAAAGTTGGTCTCCCAATTAATTTTATGACGGCAACAAGAGAACATCACCATCGTGAAAAGCAAAAGGCGCAGAGTTTCAATTTTGTAAAGAAAAAGTGTTTCCGATATAAATGGTTCCCGAAAATGTTATAAATCGATAAAAAGATTACAAAACGCTTAAAAATTTAAGCGTCAATGTAAAGCAATATTTAAATTAATTAATTAAAGTGTATATTCAATTAAGTGTACGTGTGTGCTAGCAGGCGTTTATGTTCGGTATTGTGTTCAAAGATCTACTGTGCGTTTGTGTGTGTGTGAGGATAAAAAGCAACAAAGCGAACTTAAAATTAAAGTACAAAAAGAAAGTATTGCCAGCTGTGGGTATTGTTGAGCAAAACGGGAATTAAACATAAAACAAATTAAAGAATTACATACACCAAAACCACCATTTTATGTGCACAAAAAACGGGACTATAATATAAGAAAAATTAACATGCTATTAGCTTTATTGTAAAAAAATTGTTAAATTTACATCGATTTTTAAATCAAAGTTTGAGAAAACTTTACAATTGGAAAAAATTAGTTTATTTTTGTAAGAATAGTCCTGCCAGAACAACTTTAAGCGGAATATAAAAGCTCTGTATTAGTAAAAAAAACTGTATAAATCTCTAATATTAGTGCATAATTAAATTTTGCAGTTTTTGCGTGTGTTTTTTATACTTCAGTAAATAACAATGGCGGCTAATCAAACAGCTTTTCAAATTGCCCAAGATTCTGAAAAGGAGAATCCTCGTAATATGCACTTAAAGGAAAAAACGATAGTTGGAGGAAAAATGCATGTTTTACAGCCACTAGGTACCACCATAGGTGGCGTCTCTTCGAAGCAAGGACGCGCCAATTTTGCCGTACTTAATTCTAATGGTAATGCTCGTGTGCACTTAACATCCAGTACCAGTGTTATCTCAGGCAACAACAATCACAAAATAGTAAGTCACTGCAAATAATTATCAATATAAACAAAATTTGTGTACATTAGCGCTATAAAAAAGGTGGTTGGTATTTTTATTTCAAAAAGTGAAAATGTTCCTAACACATTTCCTCTGTGTGACGGAATGATGATTCAGTACGACGTACTATTTTTAGTACTTTTCATTCTCAAAATACCTCACTACCCCCACCAGAGCACGAAGCCGGTCGGCTAATAGCCGCCGCCGATGATTTTCACAATCACAGCCGCCGGTGATTACTGCGGCTAAGCCGATTTTTTATAATAAAAAGTGGGTATTTACTAACATGCGCATTTAAAAATATTTAATTTGATTTTGAAACATATGAAAAAAATTTCTTATGAAAATTATTTTTATAAATAAGGCAGTAAATCGTCTAGAAAGGCAAGTTTATTTATAATTGGGCCGAGTATACCTGTTATAAATATGCCTTGTATGTAAGTAAACAAGAAATACTCTGTTAGCCGATAAATTTGGGTTGCCGCCGCCGGCGAAAAATTTTCGGCTCTTAGCCGGATAATAGCCGCCGCCGACTATATTTGGTCTTAGCCGCCGCCGATCACCATTTTACATCGGCTTCGCCCTCTGACCCCTACTACATAAAAGTATATGGAACGTTAAAAAAAGGTTTAAATTTTCTTCCGGTCTATTAATTTTCAATCCATCTACATTTAAAAACGTCATAAAACTCTTGATATCTTTATTTGACAAAAAAAAATCTCGAAATTGTTGATCAAGTTGATGGATGACCCAGGGATAGAGTTTGTAATTTTAAAAGCAACGCAGGGTTGCATATATAAATTCAGTTCGAAAAAGAGTATTTTCGACATAATTTGGAGCAAATTAAATCGTTTGACATAATATGCCAATATGAAAAATATATGGGAAATCATGTGGGAAATTACTTAATTAGGGCTAATCAAATATTTTGTCCTAAATCACGTATATAAGTTGCACTTTACGATGTCATCAAAATCAATTTGTAAATCCTCAGTATTTTCGTTTCGAGTGAAATAAAATATAAAATCATACGAATTGTTATGGCCGCCAATGCTAAAAGGTTTAAGCGGTCTGAGAGATTGAAATAGTGACAACCACACAGAAAAAAATTATTCCTCAGAAAATTTCAATAAAATCAGTTTATCAAATCTTAAAAATTGCTTTCAATTAATTTAGTAATTGAGTCAATTATCAATGTGATCAAAAACTAATTTTTCTATAAAATTTTCAAAGTTTTGAATACACAGAAAACAGTAAAATACGATTTTATTTTATTTATTTTTATTTATTTATTTCATATATAGTAATACTAAGCCATTCAGGCCAAATAAAATGTATTACAAAGAACTTGATTCAACTAATTTCGTTGTTGAAGTTTAACCTACGATGAAAATTATATATTCAATAACAAAAATTCAAATTTTCAATTGCTCAAAGTTTGTGACAATTGTTATATAGGCGCCATGAAATAATTACTGAAGAAATGTTTAGAGTGAAGATAAATCGTGTCCAATTACATTTAGACAAAAGAACGGAAATAGTAAAAAATATATTAAAATGTCAAGAATGGTTCCTTTGTATGATAATTAAGAATACCTGAAGTTTTATATATTCAATTCTTGAAAAAGTACCATTAAGGTAAAAAGTACTTTCTAAGTTAAGATTCAGTACCATTTCAAAATCTGTATTTTCCATCACTGGTGTGACGTCAACCTTTTGTACATTTCTGCAGTGATGTCAACTTTATGCTCTTGGTACGTTTCGAAGTTTCTTTTTTTTTTTGTAGACTGGGGCAGAACTACAACCCGATCGGCTCAAATCGTCGGATATCCGCCGACGGTCCTACTTTTTTGGAACAAGTCTAGATTAGTGACACAACTCAAAAAAATATATAATTTACATATGAGGGTAGAAAATGGAAAAAAATAAGATGAAAATGTAAAATAAAAAAATAAGGGAAACGCATAGTTTTCTCTGAAGTTTTCATATACATATGTATGTAATACTCCACTTTACGTATATGGCCAATATTGGTATCATTTTAAAGCTTTTGAATAGATGTTTTAGAACATTCAAAATGTATTAAACAATTTTTAGATCTACCTCTCAATACAGTTTATACCAAAGTGCACTAGGTAAGTATGCAGTTTATTCAAATGAAAGGATTTTCTCCTCTATGACATAACAAACACCGGCTACGCTAACTAAAGGCTTTTTGCATAGCCGGCATTCGGCCGGACGCAAAGATTTTCTCCTCTATGGTATAACAAACACCGGCTATGATAACTTGTTACCTGCTTATTAATTTGCTTTCTAAAAACTTGATTTTTGCAAACTCATCCCCACTTCTTAATGGCTTAAGAAGTTTTAAAAAAATTTTCAACATTCAGAAAGATATATTCAAAAGCTTTAAAATTATACCAATATTGGCCATATACGTTCAGAAATAAAGTGGAAAATTACATATCGCAACCCCAGTCCTGTTTTGGTCCACCGACCATTAAAAAAAAAATTAATGCAGTATGAGGTATATATATTTTGGTTACCCTCTTTCAGAATACTAAAACTGTCGCGAAATTGTTCCTGGTTTTCTGAGATATAATCAATTTTGATAAATTTTTTGTAAAAATTTTTTTTTGTAAATTAAAAAATAAAAATCAGAAATGAAGTAAAATACCAAGTTTCATCAATATTAACTTTTTGTTCCATGTAAATATCTTTTCTAATAACATTTATACGCTTATTTTCAATAAAAAGTAGAAATTTCCACCTCAATAAAAAAAATAAAAAAATTAAAATCAAGAAAAATACCAAATTTCATCAATATTTACATTTTATTCAATGTAAATATCTTTTCTAATAACATTTATACGATTACTTTTAATAAACAGTAGAAAATTTCATATCAATAACAAGTTACTCAATACACAGCAGTTAGTATACACATGCAGCACAAAAAGCTACTTTTTAAAAATAAAATAAAAAAGTGGCTAATGCAGCACAACTCCTAACTGCATTCATGAAAGCTCACAAAAATTTACATTTTTCTTCCAAACATATGTTCTCCAGAAAACAGCCAGTGACAGACAGACAGACGGACAGCGTAACGAAAACAATAGGGTCCTTGACACTTTTGGTGTGCGGAACCCTAAAAACGTACGGTGCTATAGGACACCGGGTAGGAACGAAGCTCCTATCGCCTTCAGCCTACCACCTGTCGCCTTCACAAGGCCTACTACTACCTGATCTTTGGAAACAGAGCAACGGGCGTGCATTTAAGTATTTTAAGGAAGTAGGCTTGCCTACGCTAGTCAGTAAGGAGGTGAAAGGGCACCTATGGTCTCGCCCAAAACCAAAGTCAATAGAAAGTTAACCTCTAGGGGGTTTCTTTCGAGGCTTTACCAGTAGCATAAACTGGCACCACGGGAACCAGTAGCCCCACATATGACCTGCCTTCCAGAGGGTTAAAGAGGTTATGCTCGTCGATACACGGCATCATCTTTGTTGATGTGAGTGACGGACTTCGTCTCTCCCTCGAAAGGAGGGATGATTCTGTGACTGGTTGATGGTGAGGTCTCCTTCGGGAGGTCACGTGGTGGCTGTGGTTGCTACCAAAATCGCTGGGAGAGGTGTTGGTTTAAGGACTGATGCTTGATCAGTGCTAGTGGCTGGTCGGACTTCGGTAAGCCTCTTTGTGCTGTTGCTGAACCAACAGTGGCTGCATCCGCAGTGGCTTGTGGGCGGGTGATGGGGAATGCTTTGCATAGCGGTGTCCACACGTTTGTTGTAGACTGCCTGGCTTGCATCTTATTCCCCGGATACCTTGTGTACACCGCGTAAGCTGCTGATGTAGTAAAGATTAGATAGCTCAAACACTCTAACAAGGTGTTTATGCATGGTGGGCGGCCATGCATGAGAAGTTGCTGTCTGTGTGTGCCTTGCAAGACACCAGGTGTGCCTTTGGGGTGACTCGCTGGTGGTGGTGAACACTGAACTTCACACGGTGTTATGAGTACACCGTCAGGTTAGGCCGTAATGGCAGGTACTGACGTTAATCATGAACACATCTGTTTGTTAATTTCTGTTTTTTATATATTGTGGTTAGGAATGATTTTCAGCGATATATAATGTTGACTGCGTTTACTTAAAATAAAAATCAGTTGCATGTGTACATGTATATGTTGTCAACTTATGACCATCGACATACAAGAAAGAAAATAATTTATTTTTGGTTTGTGCGTTTTAAATGTCTTTTAAATTCGTTTTTACTACACTTGTTATACTTAAGATTTTTTTACAACACTTTCCCAACTCCCTACCAATTTTTTCCCCCGATTGCAAAAATCACTATAAATTAAAGTTTAAAAGGTCCTAACATCTGTTCAAAAGATTATAAAATGACAACAACACAGAAAGCAATTTGTTTGGTTTCTGTAATACTTATTGTTCTTGTCGCTTATACACTTTTCCTTTTGCCATTCTTTATTTGTTAAATCAAGATTATTATTATTTTGTTTGTGCATGGTCTCTTATGCTACTCTGTTTCCCTTGCAGGCTTTTCGTGATGTTGTCAATGTTAAGGGCAATAGTAACAAAAATAGTAAAGACGACACAGAATTGGCGGCAAAAAAATCAACAGTTGTGCCAGTGGAACAATTTAAAACATTTTCAGTTTATGAAGATTGCAATGAAGAGGAAGAGGTTGAACAGCAGCAGACAGTAGTGGTAATAAAAAAACTAAATGAAACAATTGCAGCTACAGCAACTAGTCATGATGTTGTTGATAAAGAAAATGTTTATTATGAAAAACAGCAACAACAATATCACCAGCAGCAACAGCAAAGTTTCCAACAGCAACACATTTTAACTGACAGAAGGTAGGTTGTAAGAAACATATTTTTTCTTATAAAATTATCTAAATTTTTCTTTTAATGTGTAGGACTTTACATTATTATTAAATAAAGAATGAAAATACTTTTTTTATTTTCTTTCCAGCGAAATCCACAAATATGAAGAAAATAGATATATTTTGGATACCACTCCCATGTCGGTTACGGATGTCTTATCGCCCATGTCGGTCGATCGTTCCACATCGGGCTCTCATATATTCGACGATAGCAATTCGAAAGAAATTGCTGATCAAACTGATGATACAGAATCATTACCACGTAATGATCGTCAACGTTTTTTCGAAGTTGTGGAATACCAACGTTCAATACTTGAATATTTTCGTGAAAGTGAGGTAAGTTTTTTAGAATTTGTATTCTTTACAGTTTTAGCTACTTTTAATCAAAATTATGGCGTAATTTTTTGAAAGTTTTTGGTTTTCTTACATTTTTGGGACCTTTAATCAATCGTAACATTGTAATATTTAAAATAATAAGCTAGTTTTTGCGATTTTGAGTAAATTTCGCGATTTTAGACGATGTCTTGGCATTTCTTGAGCGAGTTTTAATCATGTGAGATTACCAAAAAAAAAATCGGATAGTTTTAATTTAAATTGAGTTTATTTAAATAATATTTACAGCCCTTTTCACAATGTATGATTAGGAGTTAACGTGGACTTTAACGACAAGTTTTATATGTCGAACTTGCCGTTAAAGTTCACGTTAACTTTAAATCGTACATTGTGAAAAGGGCCGTTAAGGATATAGAGGGTTTTACACAAATGATTTGAAAATCGTGCGAATGAATGAGTGTATTTTTTGGTTATGGCGATTTGGTATAGTCCGAACAAATATTCGGTTTCGGATTAGGGAAAATCGTGGTTTCGGCTAATATACGGGCTTGGCCAAATTTTTGGACGAGTACCGAAATCGAAACTTTTTATTCTATATAAATAAAGCAGTTAATCGAAATAGTACTTTCCGAATCTAAAATACATATATTTGCATCATGAATCTGTTTTTGCCCGTCCCATATCTTCGCAAATTAAATGAAATTTTTATTTAGTTTTATAAAGCGTAAACAAAAGATATACATGCTACCATAAATTATTCAACTGTGTGTTGTCAAAATAAATAGCATAAACTAGGGAATGGTAAACCGATTTCGATTGCAATCGAAACTCGATTTTGTGTTATAAGAAATTGAAATTGATTATTGGTCCTTAAAAATAGATATTTTTTTAATAATATCAAAATATGAAGAAAGCTCATTATCAATCTTCACGATAAATTCAATACTGTCGGGAAAAATTCGTTATTGCGTATATCATCGATTTTAAGACAGCGTTTGACAACACTTAACGTTTATTTAGTATCGATGAAAACGTATAAATATAGTATCAAAAATAGGTAATATACCTATTACACTTTCTTATATCTTTTTACTTATTCTGACTAGTGATGCAACATCGCTCTTAGAAATTTCGAAAGCCAACTAGGTAGGCGCTGTAGGAGCCAAATTTCATTAAACCACCATATATGTATGGAAGCCTTCCTAAGGGGTGGAGATAAGGGACAAGTATGTTTTGAGAAAATTTTAGAAACAATAAAATAATTGAGACCAGTCGTACATTTCAAATACCTAGTGGGACTCCTAGGCAGTTATGGGACTTTTTTAACCAACTTCAAAAACGGAGAGAGATTATCAATTCGTCATCTATGCAAGGAAAAAATAATCGGCCCTGTTCTGTAAACCGAATCCGAGTAAAAAAATAAATGAAATTTTTCTTTATTATTTCTATTTTCTGATTATTTTCTCCCTGTATCTGCATATATGCTTTATGATGTTTTTTTTAGATATTTTTAACATGTACAATTTTTATTTGTACTCAACTTGTACTGAAGTAAATCGAACAATTTACGGAACACCAAATTAAAAATTATTCGGTTTTGAAAAATAACTCGTTTTAAAATCGACTCGGTTTAAAGAACAGAGAATTGAGAGGGCCCTGAAATGTTTAGAAAACAACTTACAATTTAAAAAAATTTATTTTTTACATCCTGTTTACTATATATTACAAAAAGGGAGAGTGAAACCCTAAAAACTATCTTTAGACGATGAAAAATTGAACAACCATACTGTAAGAGTTTAAGCGCGCAACTTCTGTTTGTTATTGTATTATAAGAGCTTATCAAAATAAAAGAAAATTCGAAGGAAAATAATAAAATAAAAACACATTAGACAAAAAAAAAACAACAAGAACAGCAAAACAAATATAAAGATAATATAATAAACATATAACGAACTACATAAATGAATAAGCAAAACAAAGATGCAAGTAAAAAAATGTACGTTTAAAAATGACTGAATGAATATCTTGCTTGATACAACAACTTACTATTACGCATGTATGTATGTATTTGCTTCTTAACTAAATGGCCTCCCTTTAAGGTCCTTGAAACTTGTTATCACTTAATCTCACGAAGAAAATATTTTTTATCACTCACCCGCACTCCTCACGTGTGACAATTCTGAAACGCCCTTCTTATATACCCTTTTAATTTGTTTAACCATGCATTAAAGAAAGTTTTGTTTTAAACAGGATTTTATAAAGAAATAGATTTCGACGTTGTAGTTCTGGCGGTGAAAAAATATGTATATCGATTGTATATCGATATATTTTTCAATATCGATCGGCATCGGTACATATCGAATAAAAATATCGATATTTCGATATACATATATCGAAATTTTTTAATCGTGATTATTCCTACATTTTTTGTACTAGGTGTACCATATAGGTTTTATTTAAACTTCGAATTCCGGCTTTTCCAAATCAAATTCAGGTTTATAAAAAATAAATTCAGAATTTTCCAAATCAAATTGAGTATTTTAAAAATCAAATTCAGCACTTTTCAAACAAATTCGGCATTTAAAAAATCAAAATCAGGTCTTTCCAAAAAATTTTAAACAAAAGAGACTGATTTTGATTTTTAAAAATCCGATTTGAAAAATGCTGAACTTTAATTGCAAAATAACTAATTTGATTTGAAAAATTCAGAATTTGTTTTTTAAAACATGAACTTGGAGTTAAAAACCTATATGGCACTCCTAGCGAAATAAGAGAAAAAAAGTTATTTCAAGATATCAAATATGATAAAAATTTCAAATGCGATATTTATTTTTTCACATTGGAAAGTCACTTTTTAATTATTTGGTAAAAAAGAGCTTCCAACAACTTTGGCAGCGCCAAAACTGTATTTTTTTGAACATTAATATTGTCCGCTGTAATTTAAAGATTCAACTTTAGTTCATAAGTTAGACGGGCTTATCATTAAGATTTGTTTCAACAGATAAGAAAACCCCTGTTTAATTAAAATTGTAAGACTACGGAACGATTTAACTATTGTACCGCGCATGGTACGGTATGTGCTTAAGGGTTAAATGTTAAAATAAACATTTTACAAAAAATTGGGAAATTATTTCACTTAATTTTAAAAATATTGCTAAATAACAGCTTAATGCACCCAACTGAAGGCAATTTTAAAACCTTTTTCTAAATCGAAGTTCGACCAAGACCTAATAATAGAAGCCTTTTTAACAATCGACCAAAGAAAGGTGTGTGTCTGTACGAGTCCACGTACAGATCAAGCGCCTGAACCGATTTTGAACGGTGACTTGATCGAGGGTGTTCTTAGCTATGTTTGAAGAAAATTGGTCGAGCCGCTTAGAATATATCTCATCTTTTCTAGATGTATATTGCCGAATCTGTGTTTCTTTGACGCCGTAGCTCCCAAACGGCTAGATCGATTTTAATTTAGTAATTTTTTTTAAATGTGACGATCCAAAATGCTCTAAACTATATTTGAAGAAAATTGGTCCAGCCCTTTTGAGGTTACCATCTATTTTCTTCGGGGGCTTTAAATTTTTAATTTAATATTATTAGTTAGACTTTTTCAAAACTTATACACACAGAAAAATAAAGGAATGTAGAATCAACATGACGCAATTATGATTTTAAATCATATTACATTTACAAGAAATAATTTTGTTTTTTTTTTTAAGAGAAGTAACACAATCATTGCTACAGTTCACTGTTGTGCTAAGTTGTGTGACTTGTTGTTGTTTATTCTTACATGAGTCCGCTATGTAGACGATAAAAAACGAATTACCTGCGAAAATTTACTGCTGCTGGTTTAAAATTACCATTGTTTCATATTAATTTTAAATGAAAAATTATTAATCTAACCTTAAATCTCTTTGATTTAAAAAATTTCATTGTCAAAACAACTTTCTTATAAACGTTACATTTCATTTTAATTCAACATGACTATAACTTTAATTTCAAATAAGTTTCATGTTAAATAATCTTTAAATCATGTTGAATTAAAATGAAATTCATTTTACATACGATGGGTATTTATTTAGTGTATAGCTAAAGTAAAGTTTGAAGCTGTTGTGGCTGCAGTGGTTAGTTCGCGTACTACCATGCAAGTGGCACGAGTTCAAATCTTGGCTGGGGCAGGTAACTACAACACAAAATTTGCTGTTGTCTATGCTAATAACCATCACGTAAGTAAAGTAATAAAATAGCTTCATTAAAGTCCTGTTGTTTCAGCTTGATATAACTATAATTCAACATGACTCTTAGTGTTGTTTCAATATCAAATTCACGTTGTTTCAACTTGAAATAACTTCGATTCGACACGATTTTTCGTATTGTTAAAATAACAAATTCACGTTGTTTCAACTCGAAATAACTTCGATTTGACATGATTTATCGTATTATAAATTGTAAATCATGTTGAATTAACATGAAACGCCTATGAAGCAAAATCACTACCGAAAATGTTAAATTAACCTGGTTTTCGACGATTTTACATTGACATTTTTCTGTATGTAGTCAAATTGGGTGTAAGGATGTTTAATGGTATACCAAACCCAAAAAAAATTTGCTTTCTTAACCAATATCTCTTGTGAGTTTTTACTCGGTAAAACGTATTTTTACACCGGTCGACCACCAATTCTAAAAAAATCAAGATAAGAAGTCTTCGTCTAAATCCCATCCCGTATAATTATTTATGCCCCATCTACATGTTGTAAACGGAGCTTTAAAATGAATGGCATTTCGTTCTGATTTTTCTTCAATTTGGTAAAGAAAAATATTTGGTACAGTCTAATGTTGTTTTTCTTTATTCGTTTAATATAATTTTATGACTTAAGACTACATATTTAGTCAATGACCTTTATAATTGTAAACAAACGTGCGCCTTCATGTATGTATGTTTGTAGATCCTTATAATCCCGGTTGGCCATGTCCTTCAGACATCTGCAAGACCGATACATGACAATGTTAAAGCGTCGATGACCTGTTGGTGACAGCTCAAACAGACATTTTCGAACAAATGGCCGCTAAGTTCATACATGACAACAAGAGCGACACCCTCACCCATCTTTGCATTAATGACCATGTAAATGACAACATGCTCAGAAATTTCCCCATTACATTTTTTGTTTGTTTCTTTTTTACACGTGTTCTACAATAACAATTTGAGGAATTTGTCGCTCAGAGAGTATTTAATACAAGAAGTTTTAATAGACACCCGGTTGGCCATGTCTTTCATACATCTTACAAGACCGATGCATGACAATGTTAAAGCGTCTATGACCTGTTGGTGACAGCTCAAACAAATCAGTGAGGACATTTTCGAATAAATGGCCGCTAAGTTTATACATGACAACAAGAGTGACACTGTCACCCATATGTTCATTAATGACCATGTAAATGACAACATCCTCAGAAATGTCCCATTACATGTTTTCGTTTGTTTCTTTTTTACACGTGTTCTACAATAACAATTGGATACATTTGTCGCTTAGAGAGTATTTAATAGAAGAAGTTTAATAGACATGATAACAGATTTTTTCATCAGCTCAATTTCATTCTTTGAGTACGGTTTCTATTAGATTGTCTTAAAAGAAACTGTAATCGACAAATTTCGTGCATGACAAATGTCGAAATTTCCTTAAGTAGTCGTTGATGAAAATGTCCTCTACGACGACAAGTTGGCCAACCGGGATCTCATTCAAACCTAAACAAACTTACACAAAAATATTAATGTAAATACAACAATACCCAGTGACACAATGCAGGAGTAAAGAGGCCTTCTAGAAGGCCTGTTTAGCATACGTGAAACCTTCCAATCCGCATTCCATACTCATTTCATTTTTACCTATGCTGTCATTGCGGCGTTGACCTTCCACAGTCGCTTCCTAATGCAAATGTCAGTATTAAGCATGGTACTGTGTTCATCATTTCGTGCGAACTGCTGTCAAAAGTTCATATAAAAAAACTGTCACGAATTTCTCATGAAAAATTGTTGCGGAAGTAGTACTCTGTTTATTTTGTGAAAAACATATGAAATGTATCTACAACATTTTGAGTCTTTATGCAAAATAATGTAAGCACCACTTTTTCGTGTGGAATTTACAACAAACACATTGGGGTTTTTTAAAAACGTACACAATTGCAGCATACTTTCAAAGGCTATTATAATTGGTTACTTGTTATATTTTTCGTATGAAAAACTAATGTTGATCAATATTTTTTTCAAATTTGAACAGAGTACTTAGCTTTAAGCTTAGTACTCTGTTCAAATTTGCGAAAAATTTTGACTAACATTGGTTTTTTCATACGAAAAATATGAGAAGTAACCAATCATAACCAGCGCTTGAAAGAATGCTGCAATTGTGTACGTTTTAAAAAAACCCAGTGTGTTTGTTGTAAATTCCACACGAAAAAAGTGGTGCTCATATTATTTCTCATGAAGACTCAAAATGTTGTAGATACATTTCATATGTTTTTCACAAAATAAACAGAGTACTACTTCTGCAACAATTTTTCGTGAGCAGTTCGTGTGAATTTTTTTTATATGGACTTTTGACAACACTTCGCACGAAATGATGAACAGAGTACCATGCTTTATATACAAATTACATTCGAAAAAAGAATACGAGGATGTTTGTTATTTCCAAAGCACTTTTCTTTATTTTTAATCTAAAAACACAATACTCCTTCCATCATCCGTGCTTAAAGAAGGAAATGTAGAATAAAGGCGGATCCAGCCTTCAGCTCAGGGGGGAGAGGGTCACATAGTGGAAATTCAGTCGAATAGTGGGTTCGATTGTTCTTAAAGTGGTGATTTATGCAAGGAAGGGTGTAGTTGATAAGATAACGTATTTTTTAGATTGAATCTACCTGAATTAGTTTAAAAATAACATTTTAAGCGTTTTTAACGATATTTTTAGAATTTACACCAACTCAAATCGACAAAAATTAATGAATTTGTGGGACTACCCATTTGGGACAATAATAAAATTTCGCACAGCTTTTTCTTTTTGTAGTAACATGAAGGGCACAACATTTTGTGTCTGTCTCTAGCTGATCTGATTGTAGAGAAATTACGGCATTATTTTTAAATTTAAAAAACGGGGTCCAGAGGTCGTGGGTTCGATTCCCGCCATAGACCCTGGGTGTTTTTCCGCAGACAAGCTGATCGCTTCGCGGGTTGTGTTTGTTCTTTATAAAGAAAAAATGTATGCGAATTTAAACGCAAAATTGTGTTTTCATGTAAATTTAAGTGAATAAATTTAAGTTGAGTTTACTTACATATCGCACTTATTTAACAATAGTTATTAACTTAAAATTAAAAGTAGCGACAAAAAACTATTTACATATATTATTATTAGTGTCCGACCGAACGTTCGGGTTCGGTGTCGGAGTTCGGCAAAAAGCTGTGTTCGGTTGATGTTCGGCGTTCGGTAGAATTTCCTCCGAACACCGAACTTTGTAAAATTGTTTTTTTATATTTGTATATCATCAAAAATATACAAAAATGTAGTCCTACAAAATATTAAAAAGTACTACGCACTATCAATTTCTTAATTTTGTATTTATTAAATAAATAACTCACAGCTAAAAAATTAAGTTGAAAATTTTCTTTTCAATAAAAAAGTTCGGTTTCGCGTTTCGAACCCGAACGCAATGGGTTCGGTTCTAAAATTTTTACTGAAGTTCGGGTTCGGTCTGGAAAAAGTGCGTTCGGTCGGACACAAATTATTATTTAAAGCAAATTGCGATAAAATAAATATGCTTGCCATTTTGAGAAAATATGGAAATTATTAAATTATACTAGTTTTCTTTCTTTTTTAATCGGCTGCAGAGAAAATATGAAATTTTGATTTGAAAACTTAAAACTAAACAACACATTCGGTAAATTTGGCGAAACAATGACATTTTTAACATGTCACAACTTTTGAAATAAACATTTTTATTTGTTTTCTTTTGGCATAAATTCGCCATAGGATAGAAGAAAATATCTGACCAAATTTCATCAAAATCGAAAGGAGTCGTGTCTAACTGTAGGTCCATTTGACATGGAGTTGCCCATATGTGACTAAACATCATAGAAAAATCTTGATTACACCATAAGACGCGCTTTAAAATTCTGTATTTATAAATACCGCTAGTTTTAAAATTGTCTTAACTCGAATTAAGTGCTTTTGTCAAAAGTCCACAGAATTTATTTTACGAAAAAGATCAAAACTCATTTTTTTTGTAGCGAAGTACTAGTTAGAACAATACAAAATTTTTTCAGTTAATACATATGAATAAATAATGTCGATATTCGGTAAAAAGTGATCTAATGAAAATTTTGAGTTAATACAGTATTGATAAACAAGTGCGATATATAATGAGCAATTCTATAGAAGTTTTTTAGTTACGGAGCTCAACAGTATTTTGTGTGAAAGCTAAGAATGTATTCTGTATCTTAAACATTTTTCAAATTGCATCTTAAACTGTTAATCAATGATGAAAGATATTCGAAATTTTAAATCTTGGGATATACCGACTATGAACTAAAAAAGGAGGAATTTCAAATCTTGGAAAATGTGTGTTTCTTAGCAATATAATATCTAAATAGGGAGCCCATTTTCAGAGTGGTAAATTTCTCACATTAAAAAATTCTAAAAATATGTAGTGAGTAGTAACATATCAGCATTTATTCAGGAGAAAGTGAAATTTTCGAAAAACTCGTTGTAGTATAAAGAAGCCGAAAAGAAACTTGAAAAGCTCGCTGAAGTATAGAGAAGCCGAACTTATGAGGTTTCCCACGTCAAAATATTGGGACATCCACTAGCATATACAGAAGTTAATGAAAGAAAATTGTAGAGCCCTTTTAAATGTACAAGTTTCTTGAAAATCCAGGAAATATTTTCCATATCGTGTTACATTTTTGTGGTGAGGAATGTTGCCTATAATTGTGTTATTATCTACTAAAAAAAAATCCAGATGAACTTTTATGGACATTTTTCCAGCCAAAACTAATGTATTTATAAAATTAATTTTTCCATTCCCCGCACCAAGATTATCTAAATATAAAACAATTTTTGTTTCTTTGATGCATTAAATTTTCAATAATCTACAACATTTTTCGATGAAGGACGAGGATTTTTTAAATTTTATTTTCACTAAAAATTTCAAGTTGTACAATTAATGTTGTAAAAACTGAAGAGTTACTTGCACCATAACAACAAAAAGTATATTTATAAGAACTGTATCGGAGCTTTCGCCAAAACCTTATGTTTTGATAGAGTATAAAATTCTAAGGTTGCGGACTTTTTTCCAAAATAAATTAGGTCAGTTTCTTAGTTAAACATTTTCATTAGGTTTCCCCATTACATAATACTGCCTGTTCTTTAAATCGAGTCGATTTAAAACGACTCGATTTAAAAAAGTTAGATCCACTAATTAGCAAAATATTTTCAGTCTTTTTGTAGGTTTCTTTTTTTTAGAGAAATTAAATTATTATATATGATCTAAAATTCATCAATGAAATTTTTGGAAAATGAGAAATTTACTCGTAAGTCTGTGACTATCGTGAGCGCAGATGATGAAAATTCACTCACGCACCTACCTCCATGAAAAATGAAGATACTTTTATAACAATAGTTAAAATAGCAAACATTGAGAGAACTGCAAAACAAAATACACTCTTATTTTGTTAAGTGAATTATTTGTAGAGATTTTATACTTTATGCGAAACTCAATTTCTAAGCTATGCTCAAGAAAGACAACTTCTGGTCTATCAAATCTAAAATATAGTGCAATCTTAGAGCATTTTTAGAACAATCATAAAAAATATTAGCACACACATTTTTTATCAGAATCTCACTTTTAACGCTTATATAACCGAAATTAAAGCCTCCATCCTTAAAGTACAGAGTTTTATACATTAAATAAGCTTTTTTCCGTTAAATTAAATATTTTGACTTTTTATGAAAACTGTAATAATAATCTGACTTTCATAGGTCACTGCGGGTAAAAATGAAGATGACTGAAATTAAAAAATAAAATTTTATCTGGTTTTAGCCAATACAATTATGATAAAAACTTAATTTTAAATGTTCAGTGTGAATAGGTTAAAAAAATTTCGAGAGGATAGAAAAAAATGGATGCTAGTGCTCGGCCAGGGGGGCGGGGTTATGACCTCCCTCTGGATCCGTGCTTGGTAAGCAGATTCATAATTTTTAAGAGTATGCAGTAGGGTGATCGATTATTCGACATTTTCCAGAAACCTGTTTTCGAATAGTTCGACTTTTTGGAATTTTAGAAAAACCGGTTACGGTTTTTAGAATTCAGAAAAAACCGGTCGACCGGTTTTTTTGTGAGAAAATTGTAATGCAAAAGTTTTGATTTTAATTTGCTTTAAAAAAAGAGTTAACAGTTGATGTAAATACTATCCGCATAAAAACATAACTTTGAAAATAAGGCCAAAGTCATATCCAAACATTTCGGCCGTTAAAAGTACAGAGATCAAAATGAGGGTCAAGTTCTTGATAAGTATGATGCCATCTAACTTCTATGCTAACTTGGAAAAACTTTCCCCATAATTCTTCCCAATATTAGAAATGTAAAAAAATATTGTCAAATAGCAGGTTGCCTAAAAATGAGATGGTATTGTACCTACCAAGGACTTGGTATTTTGATCACAGTACTTTTAACGGGCAAAACTTTAGATAGGAACTTGGCCTTATTTTCTCATTAATGTTTTTGTGCGGATCTGACATCTATTTTTTAATTCTTTCTTTGGTACAACACTATAATTTCAATCGCTATAATTTCCCATAATTTCTTAATTGCGCATTATAGTGCCCACGCCTTTCCATTACGTGATCAGCACAGTTTTTTCTTACTAAAAAGACCTTTCCATGAGGATTTACAATCAAAATCCGAAAAAAAATTATCCCACACATATAGGGGGAGGAACCCTGGTGCACAGATTTACAATTTTCCCTTTTCTTGTTTATTTTTTGACATTCACGCAACAAGCATTTTTTGTCTATGATGGATGTCGAACTCCATATAAAATATAAAGCTTGATATAAATTCTAACATCATAAGGCCAATTTAATTCGCCCCTGCTACCATCTTATCAAATTAGTTCACCTTAATTGCATGCTTCAGTAAATGCTCTTGAACAAAAATAATTAGGAAAATCAACAGTAAAAGTTCGTCAAGCTTTATTATAGTAAAAACTATTAAAATATACGAATTTTAATTTAAAAAAAACCGGACTATTCGACATTCGAAAAATCAACATTTTGAAAAAACCGACAACCGTATTGCGGAAAAAACCGGTTGTAAAACCGAATCGATCACCCTAGTATGCAGTCTTGGAGCTGCGACATCCAATTATAGATTATGATAAATAAAACAACTTATTTACACTACAAACTATTTATTTAGAATTATTTTATTTAAAATAAGATTCTACTGTGACAATATTGTTTAAATTTCTTCTTTAGACCATCCGGAAAAGGCACAAAATAATTACTTTTGGTTCTTATTTCAGGACTGAAGGCCTTAAAAAGGCCTGTTTAGTGAATGCCTCGCAATTTTACCGCTGGGTATGTGTTGTTTGAATGTAGTGGTAATAGGTATTTTGTACCATAATAATAATAGTTTTCCATAAGTATTTATCTTTGTTGTTTTCTTCTGTGTCTATTGCTATAAGACTTAAGATATACTGTTTTCAGCAATATCAACGTGTTTATGATATTGT
This sequence comes from Panzeria rudis, assembly GCA_956483635.1. Lineage (NCBI taxonomy): Eukaryota > Metazoa > Arthropoda > Insecta > Diptera > Tachinidae > Panzeria > Panzeria rudis. The sequence continues at coordinate 30,259,067 of OY101451.1, read as the reverse complement.
TGTACATTTTTGTAATATGAATTTATATACATACATGCATACATAAATAAAAATATATCGTTACCTTAATATAGAAACGCCCTAGCTCATTATTTATTTTATTTCTTCAAATCGAGCTTTATTGATTATTTCGATGTATTAGAGTTCATCTATCGAAATATCCAAATATTCGATTTGAAAAAAAAATACAGATTTTGGGCGTTTCTATATTAAGGTAACGATATGTATGTACATACATAAATAGCATAAAAGCAACAACATCCTATGGTTCTTTTTTATTCATTCTTTTTCTAAATTACAATGTAAATTTCCATTTATGAGCAGATGGTTATTTTTCTTCTTTTATTTCAAAAAGAGCGCTTTCCGTTTTAATTGTATTCTTGCTATGTCTAACTATCATACATTACATCAATGTATAGCAAACTGATGTAATGTTTAAAATTAGATTAATGTACCACCAAGATCGCGTTTATCTTGAAATCTGCGTGTTAAGAAAGTCTTACATCAGGCGCGGATCCAGGATAATTCCCCGAGCTATTTTATTGAAGAGGAAAAATTCAAATTAGGTGAAAATTTTACCGAACGCCGAAATTCAACCGAAAATAACTTATTTCCGAACTCCGAAACCGAACCCAAAGTTCGGTCGGACACTGCAATTCATTGTATAAAAATTTTCTTAAAAAATAATCTTAAATGCCGATTTTTGGTCGATTACCGATTTTCTTGCCGAATGTGATTCATTTGTCATACAATGCCTATTGAGAGCATATACATAGCACCAAGTAATTCAACTCTAAAGACCTCCACTTTTCCTTCTTTGTTTTCTTAAATAGCCTAATAATGATTTGTAGTTATATTAATTATCTTTCCTTTAAAACTGCTTTCATTTGATTTCTTTTTTGTTTTGTTTTTGCTCTATGAAGATTATTTTTCTTCAAGAGGGTTGTTTTCCTCTTCTTTTCCAACGTAGTGGCAGTAGTTTTAATTTAATTTTTATATTAGCTTCTGTCTGTGTTCGATTTTTTTTCTTTTGTCCTGTTTAAATGACATCACTGACAGCTGCGAGTCTTCTTTAACTCGGTTACAATTTTCTTAATTTCTTTTTGGTGTGCTTTTTCTCCTTGTATATTTTACTTTATCTATCATGTTTTTTACGTGTTAAATTTAAATTACTTTAAAAATAAAGTATTTCTTGGCATGTAGCTCTACCATTTTTGTGTAACACCTGGTGGTTTATAGCAGTGCGTATGTTGACCATAAAGAAAATGTGTAGCAAAATAAATTACAGTAAGCCCTCGGTTTGTAAAGCTAATTCGTCGATTTCCATTTAGAAAAGATTTGGGACTTAAAATAACTATGTAGCTATTATGTTAATTTTATTATTTAAGGGCATAGACCCAGTTCTTCATGTAAAAGTCGCCGCAATTTGATTTGCGAAATTTCCAACTCCTGTGAACGACGAGTAATCGACTTACCGATGAGTTCTCTCACCGGCATAAAAACACAGATTAATGAATAAATAGTTTGATTAGAACTTATTCATCATAGCACATGCAGTTTTAAGATGGAAAGATTATTACGACATTAAAGTCGTCGCGACCATCGACTTGGAATTTTGGTAGTATCAAGGCCGATTAATAAGGAACTACATTTCTACAACAAAAACATCTGCTATGCTTGTCAAACGCCATATAAAGCGCGAATATTGTGATTGTGCACCTTATTAGTCGGGCTTGGTTAGTATTTTATTCACTTTACTTTGCATAAAATTTTACATGTCTTATACACTGTTTAGACATGGATTTTTAATTGAGACAATTTCATTTTAATTGAGCAATTAAATTTAGTGTTCATACATAGTAAATTAAGCTTACTCAATTAGTATTAGACTTGTCAATGGTGTAATAAGTATACAGGTGGCCGCATGAGGGTAACGAATACAACAATAAAACAAGAACTAGATAATGGTTGTCAAAAAAATACACGTGTTTGACGTAGCTTATGCACAAAATAAAATTAGCAAAGGGTGGGGATCTAGCAGCCATATCAAACTGCGACATTAGACGAATAAATTCGATCATACGATCATCGGGTAGCCGAATGATTAAATGTAGAAGGGGTTTCACGTATCTTCACGTCCATGTAACACAACGGGACCTATAAAGCCCCAAGTGGGCTGGTTTTAACCTTTAAACTGGCAACCTGTGCAACCTAACCTAATGTGTTGAATTATTTGTGTCGCCTCATGCATACATAAGGCTTATGTCGAGAAGTTATTTTTCATACGAATCTATAAAGCAGATTAATAAAGACTCTTTTGCTCTAATTGGACCTGAGGAAATTATTAAATTTTTTATTAATAAATTGAAGAAAGCCAATATTTAATAATATTGCAAACGATTTAATTAAAAATCTTGATTTAAGTAGAGGCGAAATAAGTTTTAAATACACTTACCATAGATAATACTTAGATAGTATCCATTAAACACATTCACGACATCAGGCTACACGGCTACACACGACTACAAATGCTGTTGGCTGCAATTGTCGTCGTGTAGTCAGCTACTTAATTATTTTGAAAACGACAGATAATCTTAATCAGCTGACATTTTGATGTAGAAGTACATATTTCTGTGGTGCCACTTTCAAATGATTCACTTGTATAAAAATAAAATCGCTTTGTCATAATATACTTATATGTCTTTTTTAAACTTAAAACTTTAGAGTAATTTTTTTATCTCTCTTAGCTCCGCAGTTACGGGGATCAAAACTTTTATTTTTTGTTGGTCATAAATCCTAGAATTAAGAACACGAACTAATTCATAGTACGTTGCACTTTCGGATAATATTTTTTAGACCTGCATTTTCGTATATCTTTGGTGATATATAAATATATAAAAAAAATTATACAAAGTTCGGTGTTTGAAAATTTTACCGAACACCGAACATAGCTTTCCACCGAACCTGAACGTTCGGTCGGACACTAAACATTGCAAGTTAAATAAAAGATCTTAAAAATGAACGGAATCTGGTAAAGATAAAACAAAAACAATCGGAATGCGAGTATGGAATTAAAAGCATTCCGATCGATGCTTGTTTATTTGAAATTTTAATAAACTGTAATAAAATTTTTCATTAACATTAACCCTTCTGCAACACATATTTGGTCCAAATTGACCCAGTTTCACCTTTCCATTAAAATTTTTCCTGTTAGTGATATTCAGCCCAATTATGAAAGACGACCGGTAATCAAACAGCAATGCGACAATGGTCGTCTTTTTTCGTTAGTTGATTTGTCTTAAGGCTCAGTTAGCCGACCGTAACGTTGATGTAGTTGCATGTGCTGATCGTTTCTGTCACATTGAAAATCTATGAGACAAAAGCGATCAGCACATGTAACTATATCAACGTTACGGTCGGCTAAAGGCTCAGTTAAGGCTGATTTAGCCGACCACAAATGTAGAAAACGTTGATGTAGTTGCATGTGCTGATCGTTTCTGTCACATTGAAAAGCTATGAGACAGAAACGATCAGCACATGCAACTACATCTACGTTTTCTACATTTACGCTCGGCTAAATCAGCCTTTAACAGAGCCTTAAATCAGCCTTTAATTGATATGGGTTGCATCATAAGAGAGCACGCATTTGTGTGCAACGATGTTCGTTTCAGTCTGTTTTGTCTGACTCTGTGTGGGTATGTTGTATCAAACCACATGTATTTTCTGCAACCAGTGCTTTTGCGCAGTAAGCCAAAGAGACAATATTGCGGTTGTTTTGTTTGGTGTCAAAAAACAGTTTTTTCTTATGTTGGTGTGGGTTCAGCCTTACTAAAATAATAGCGGTTTTCACGCTTGGTAGTAAACTAGTATTGTAGATCTAGCAGATCTTGTTGTTATAATATACAGGGTGGCGCAGAATGAGCTATATGGTTTAAATGGTTTATAACTTTTTATTTATGTGATTATTGAATTTTTTTAAATACAATATATTATTGGGGAATTTTTTGCAATTAGCTTTGAAAAATGATATCCTGTAAGTGATGTACATTTTCTGCTTCGCACATACGTGCTCTTTTTAGCATATTTTTCATAACTTTTCGCAAAATTTCGGATGTAATGGCCATGATTTCATTTCGAATGTTGGTTTTTAGTTGGAGTATGGTTCTTGGTTTGTTAACGTACACTCTTTCTTTCAAATATCCCAAATGAAAACTGTCCTTAGCTGTTAAATCTGGTGAACGTGGAGGCCAGTTAAAATCGCTTGTGCGCGAAATAATGCGTTCGCCGAATATTTCCCTTAACAAAGCCATTGAGGCACCTGCAGTATGTGCTGTTGTTCGATCGTGTAATGATTCATAATTAGTTCCCCAAGTCTTCTTCACAAAATGCTGAAAAAAAAACAAAGAAAAATTATAATTAATAAAGAATTCAAACCATATAGCTCATTCTGCGTCACCCTGTATATATATACAACTGTTGACAAGACCGCAACAACAAAATGCATTAAACTGTAGTTTACCAAATAGTTGTTAAAGTACCATACCAAAACCTGTGGTAAAGCTTTACCACAGCTTTACTTACAAGTATGAAAACAGCTGTACGTTCTGCCGCACACTGGCAAAAAGTTTAATCTAGGTGGATAATTTTAAGGGCCATATTCATAATAAATTATCGAATGTTAATAAAAGGTTTATGAAACATTTGATAAGTATTATAAATAATGGCATAAAATTATAAATTATAACAAAAAAAATTTTCTCTAGAAACCAAATTTTGAGCTTTTGTTTGGATATCTAACGAGCCTGTAAAAGTTTGAAAATGACATGTAATAAAAACACGCCAACAACATGTTCTAATAGAGAAATAAATGCTCTAAAAAAAGGTCTTAATACCTTTTTTGATAGAGCTATTCATTTAGAAGTTATAAGCCATGTCCATCTAGATTGAGCCTTTTTACCAGTGTGTGCCGCCGCTTCGTTTTGTTGTTTTTATTTTGTGTCTGTGTCTATTCAGTGATAAAAAATTTAATAAATAAATAAATGAATACTAATAAAAAGCCAAATTAACGCGAAAGTGGAAATAAAAAGATGGAAAATGAAAGAATTATTTTAGTTATGTTTTGTCATAGAAAAATGGAACCTTCGCATTCTGTTATCGCTGCAAATTCAATATGATCAAATGAATTTTGTGCCAAAAAAAAATTATAATTCATTTTATCTTTCTTCGTTATTTTAGAAAATTTTAAGCTGTAAATTACCAAAATGTGTCCGTTTAAGTATTTGTAATTTTCGAAAGCGCTTAACACACTGATATTGGAAAAAAGTATGCCGTTTCATTGCCTTAGACCTGAAATTTCATGTTATCCTTACATCGAAAAAATTAAATAAAAATTTTCATCTGCGTAAGTTTTGCATCCATTTTTTTCGATCGAACAATCGGGTCAAATTGACCTAAAGGGATCATAGATAGGGTATAATTGTGAGGAGTGCATTGATATAAACTAGAATCAAAGGAAATTGCAAACACTAATCTTACACTGAGCCTTGATAAACCATCGGATTGTCTTGACAAAATGGAAGGTTTTCAAATGGTGCGAATAAATTTATGGCTCGTCAAGATGCAGTGTTACAAAATAAAATATTTTTTATTATAGTGATTTCCAGAAAATCCTCATTTTTATTAAATTTTTGTAATACATAAAATTTCCGGGTATACATAAATAGACATATAAATTTCCTTCAATGATTAACGCGAAGATTTATTAAACTGTTCATAAAATTCTTTGGTAACTTCGTTTTTATTCAAAACCTCTTTGCTTAGTTCCTTTTGAGCTTTTTGCTCTTTAGCCAATTTGTCATTTATTTCCAAAATCTTTTCAAATTCTTCTTGTTTTTTACGATTCATTTCCAAATCCTTTAACCTCAATTCACGATCCACATTAAAGGCATACTGCTCCCACTGTTTATCCATTAATTGTTGTTCCGTTTGTAGTTTCTTTCGATCCAACATTTGCTGATGCTGATCACGTCGAAATGTTTCCAATTCTTCTGGTGTCATGCCACGATACATAAAAGCTATTTTCTTGTGCGGATTTGTTTTCGATTGTGCCACATCTACATTCTCCGTTAACATGTCACTAGTCAACATGTTGTAAATTTCCGCCATGTCATCCTCATTTTTCTCTTTCTGTTTGCGTAAGTTTTCCTCACGTTTTTGTTTAGCCATCTGACAATTGTATTGTCTTATCGAGTCTACAATTTGATGGCGTAACTTACGTTCGGAATTGGACATATCTTCCAAACGTTTGTCACGAGATTCTATGGACTCCTGATGCAGCTTTTCGGCCTGCAAACGTGATTCTTCGGTCTTTTTTCTTTCCAAAATCTGTTGATCTAACCAGGCTCTTTGTTGTTCTCGTTGCTTTTGTTTGCGTTTACGATGACCCAGATCTTCACCATTGAAGATTTGGGCCGATGAAATGCCCAAGGTAAAATCATCGTCTGCTATGCGTACCGGTTGCGATTTTTTAATAAATTCCGGATCGTTGAGATCAAATTCACGACGTTGATCGTTACGTTGAAAACGACAACGATAATAATTTACATCGCTTTCCACAACACGTTTGTGTTTCTCCAACTCCAATTGTTTATTGTGCACCACTTTTTGTATCATATCAGCCTGTTGTTCATATCGAAGTTCATTTTCGGCTTCAATTTGTTTTAATATTTTCTTTTCGGATATTTGACGATCTAAAGCATCTAAATCAAGCTGAAACAAAGATAAACTATAAAGTGTTATTTAAACGTTTGATATAGTTTTCTAAAAACTCTTAAAGATTCGTAGCTCTTTGTCTTTCTTTTGTTTAAAATCTGTTTAACTCTTCATTTACGCTTACCCCATATAAACGTTGCTTGGCATTGAATATACGTTTCTTACGTTCCTCTTCATATTGTTTACGTTTCTCCAATTTAGCAGATTCATTTAAATCAGCCTGAGTCATAATGCCCATATTCATAGCCATTATTCAATTAAATTCCACTTAGATTATGGTCAACTTGAAAAGACAACAAATAATTAGTAAAAAAATAAAACGATTTTGTTATTAAAATTTAATTCTTGTCAAAATTCTTTTGCCGTTTAAATAAAAACAAAATTGCCATCAGAAAGTTATTAAAAAATAAATTTAAAAAATTTTTGTTTTAGGAAAATACTCATGCGTAAAGAAATTTTTAAATATTTTAAACTAATTGTGTGTTGATGCATCTAAACCTCTTTCCTCGTTATGCCGTTGTTAGCTTTGCATTGTTTCTAAGTTTTATTTTTTTTTTTTTTTAGTTTTGTTGACATGAAGCAAATATGTCTGTTTATTATTTTTGCGTTTCTTGGGATACAACAACGTACTGTTTCCATTATTTGCTCTGCACATACACATATTTGTTTGATTGTCATGTTAACTTACCATACACAATTTGCCCATGTTCTATGTATTTGTTGTTAAACGTCGAGAAAAAGGTTTAAAGAAGCAACGGAGAAAAATACGTTACAAAGTTTCAAATTTACTATTTTGTATTTTGTTTTATTTTCGGAATTCTGAGAAACCCAAAACCGCAACCGCACTACACCGCCGTCTTTTATCATACATACTGTTATTTTTTTTACAGATACATACACATCTATTTAATAATAATTCTGCAAAAAATAGCCGACTTCAGTGTAAAGATCTTATGGAACAGATTACAATACGGACGAAATTTAGAGTTAGATCAAATGGTATAGAAATGGATTGTCCGTCCACTTTTTTTCAGCTGTAATTATCGATTAATTTATTTTTTTTTATTGTTACAAATCCAAGTAGAAATTGTATTTTATTTTTAAGCGGTGTCTTTGATAGGACTCGAACCGACAACCTCCGGCATGACAGCCTAGTACACTACCCACTCCACCACAGGGGAACTTATGTTTCAATGTTATAAATAGCAGTTAAGCTGGAGTTAATATCTGAATATAGTTACGGAACATATTCCTGAGTGGCATGGCAGTCTCATTGAAGGGAGACAATTAATATTATATAGATACTATGTGATAGGATTTAGATCCTGGAGCATCGAATTTGTTCAGTGCCGTTTACTACAATAATAGCCGGAGTACCAACTAAATTGACTGAAAATGGTTAATATGTGACCATTTACACAATATGTTTTCACCATTCACTACTCCTTATTTTTGGTACCAGTCTCATTTTCTCAAGTCATAGGACGAGTACTTTTGGATCATTTGTCACCAAATTTTCCGCAGGGTTATTTGAAATTATTTATATTATATTTGCATTTACGAGAACATCGTAACTCAAGCGATAAAATAATAACGAATCAGTGAATTGCATTAGTGAGTGCTTTCCGTCTGTAGACGTAATGTTTTATCGAGATACTGAATTGGACTCTTAATTTATTATTTTGTTTTAATTTGAATACAGTTTTGTTACGAACTGATTCGAATAACAAATAGAATAGTGACATTTTTGTTAAAAAGCTTCATTACTTATTTTAGTACTATCAGAAAGACAAGACAGAATCATGCACTCGCTTTTGTTCGCCAGTGTATATACAGCAGTTATGTTCGTTCTTTTGTCGTAACGACCATATATAAAATAAACTCTTGAAAAAAAATAAAATAAATTACTTTTACAATGCGAATCGTCAACATGATTAACAAAAAATTTACGTAAATCTTATTTTTCCACGTTCCTCGTGATTTATTTATAAGAAATGTAAAATTTGTAATGCAAATACAATAAAAATTAAATTTAAAAAAACCCTACTGCGTAGAAAAACTAATAAAAAACAAGAACAGTATGCGGATCAGCGACTTTTACATTCGGGATTCATCATTGGGAAGATTTGAAGACTCGTTTTTTAATGCTTACCGACTGTACACTGAACTTGTTCTTTTTTTTTCTTTTAGTTCTTTACGCAGCCGGGTTTTTTGATTTTTAAAATTTATTTTTATTTGTTTTTTTCTAACTGAAACATACTATTTTGCAAAACTTCTTTAAGAAACTCAATAGAAATTGTGTATATTTTACTCGTTTGGAGGGGGAATATACCCCACCCTCCTCCCACAATTTAGTTGTAGCACATATTTTACAGATTTATTTTTAATTATTTTTTATTTTAAACTGACTTACAAATATTAAAAAATGTTGTTAAGAAAACCATTTTGTACGAAATTTTCTATTATATTTTAGTTAGGTACTGCTTTGAATTGTGAATAAATTCAAAACTTATGAAACGATTTCAATAAATTTTAGCTCATTTTATTTGTAACATATGAAGTTATCACAATTAAGAATACATTTTTAAATATTCTTCAGTTTGAAATTTTAATGAGTCTGTTAAAAAATTATTCAAATTATAAAAAAAATGTATTTTTCTTTATAAAACTTTTTGAATATCTCCGAAACTATATGTTCATTTTCAGTGAACAGATTGTTTAAATCTATAAAACAATTGTCTAAAAATATTTACAAATTGTAAACAAAACAATTTACTAAATCAAACAAAAAGATTTATTGGATTTTCTGAAAAATATCAAACAATATTTTTGTCTGAATTTATAAAACAATTAGTCTAAAAATACTGGCAAATGTTAAACAAAATAGTTTACTTAATCAAACAAAAATATTTACTGGATTTTTTGTAATATATAAAACAAACACCGGAATCATAAACGCCACAATGCTTTGCAGTGAAGCGACCTTACATTTTTTACCACAACAAAGCTCATACGACTTTGCATCACTGCAATGCATTGTGGTGTTTATGAAATCGGCCAACATTTTTAGCTGGGTCATCCTTATCATCATCCATAAGTCTTTATGAAAGTTCACTTAAATGTGTTCAAGTCTGAATGTTTACCTAAAGACTCTAAAAAAATGAATGAGAATTAATGCAACGACGAATTAATTCACTAAAAAATCTTCAGTAAACAAACTTGGTACAATCGCATTCCTTTTGCTGCCATTGTTGTTGTTGTTGTTGTTGTTATTTGTGTGTATGTCATCATCAGGGTTGTTTTTTTACGACACAGTTTTTTTTTGTTTGTTTTTGGTATTTGCGTCCTAAATAAGAATCAAACAAACAATTCATTGATTACACTGCCTGACAAATTTTAATTTGTTCTATTTGGCAGAATTACCACTATATATCCATTAATCTAGAGACAAAATATAGTCAAACTGCGTACTTGGTTTTTCATTTCCTCATCTTTTGTACTTTTTAAAGGACTTAACATTTTTCATGAATGCTTATTTTAAATAATTTTTTTTAATATTAGTATCTAATATTTTTTTAGCAAACTTGGTACCAAATAAAAGGGAAGGGTGTGTAGAATTAAAAAAAAAATATTTACTTCATTTCCCTTGAACAAACATATAAAAAATGTATTTTTAAAAATATATCCTTCCATATCCTGAAAACTGTTCACTAAATTTTTTTTAAATTCTGTTAACTATAAGACTTCGAAATTTTATGACTTTATCTCCCTTAGTACAAAAGCTGTGATTGTTCTTTTCCCGGCACAAAATTAATTTTTATAAAAATTGTATGTAGAAAATTAATTTATAAACAAAAATCCATTAATTTTGATTCGAGAGCGATAAAAACGTAAAATATGTGTGCATTTTAGAGTTTATTTAATGTTAATATATATTTTTATATATATTGCAAAACAATCAATTAAAGATGTTGAAGAAAATATTAGAAAAATTGTTTCCAAGGACATCTTTTAAATTTTTGTTAATTTGTTCTTCAACTTTTCTTCCATATCCTTGGCATAAGTCACTATGTATCAATTAATCTAGAGAGTAAACCTATGTTAACTGCGTACTTGAGTTTTCATTTCCTCATCTCTTGTCTCTTTTTAAGGACTTAACATTTTTTGAGAATGTTTATTTTAATACTTTTTTTTAATATTTTTAGCAAATCGCGTAGTAGTAAAACAATCTGTTAGAATATATAATAAACTCGTACCCTGCTGCTAAGGGGCTATTCACATATTGCGTAAGGCTATTTTCGGAGTTATTTAATTTTTTTTAATTTGTTATTTTTAACCCAATGTGGTAAGTACTTGCCTCCAATAACATCGCCATGTTAAAATAATTTGTTGAAATGCCAAAGTAGAAGTAGTGAAAGGTATGTGTATTAAAATTTTTGCTGGTTAGGTGTTTTAGTGTTTTATTTAAATACATATTTTGGGGGACTCAAACGGTGTGATATCAAGTCATATTGTCGTAATGTCCTAATATTTTACAATAGTTTAAAAACATTGTTGTGCTTCAAACAAAAAATTCCTACAATAATAAGACTTTGTGTGCTGTTTTATTGTTTGTCATAACTACACATTACAAATCTGAGCCGAACGGCCGAATCTCTTTAGTCGAGCCGATGATAATATTTACAGGCCGCCGCCATTGATATATCGTCATATAAAATGCAAAAGGGCCTATCTACATTTTTAAAAATTTTTCAGGAGAGATAAAAAACTTAATGAAAAGCAAACTATTGTGATTATAAAATCTATTTTTTCTGCGTAGTATCATTAATAAAGTCGGAATAAATGATACTATGCTGAAAAAACTGTTTTTTATAATCACAATAGTTTGCTTTTTATTCAGTTTTTAACATTTTCTGAAAATTTTTAAAAAATGTAGATTGGCACTTTTGCATTTTATATGCCGATATGTATATATATGTAATATGCATTTAAGTATGCCTTAAAATTGTTCACAGTTTTATAACTCCACATTTAATTGCATTTTTATAACGTTTAAATGATTAAAAATAAAAAATGTATTCATTTAAAGATATGCACTGAGAAAATTTTTTTTGTAATCTTAAGCTGGCTGACAGCCGCCGAACGTTTTTTTCACTCGGAAAATTAGTCGGCTAAGTCAACGTCACCAGCTGGTTTTGTTTATGCTTATGTATTTGAACAATTTCAGTTATTTTGTTATTTTTCGTTTATAGTTTTTTACCATCCTTTGCTTTTATGTGTCGATATTTTGTCTTTAATTTAAATGTGAGAAATATAATACATATTAAGAAACTGTACACTGAAAGACCTTTATATCCCTCATATTTTATATTAAGTAAACATCTTAGTTTAGTTTTTTTCATTGGTCCCAAAAAAAGTATACAATTTTTAAATTCTTTTCCTGGGAATATTTCTAATTTTCTCTTTATACACAGAAAAAATTATCACCAAAAAATTTTCAAACAAAAGTTTGTCTAAAAATAAATTTAATTTTCAGCAAATGTTCTGTCCATAATCTATGAATTGTTTGTTTGACTTTTATTTAGAACGCAAACACCAAAAACAACAATAAAACTGTGTCGTAAAAAACCACCCCGATGACGGCATACACACAAATAACAACAACAACAATCATAGCAAGAGGAATGCACTTGTACCAAGTTTGTTTACAAAAGATTTTTGGGTGAATCGATTAGGTAATGTCGTTGCTTTAATTCTCATTAATTTTTTGAGAGTATTTAGATAAACATTCAGACTTGAACACATTTAACAAAGTGAAATCTCATTAATGCTTAATGGATGATGATGATGATGACACAGACAAAAATTTTGTTTGTATTTTTGTTTGATTAAGTAAATTATTTTGCTTAATAATTGCTAGCATTTCTAGACTAATTGTTTATTAAATTCAGACAGAAATATTGTTTGATATTTTTCAGAAAATCCAGTAAATATTTTTGTTTGATAGAGTAAATTGTTTTGTCTACAATTGGTAAATATTTTTAGACAAATTGTTTTATAAATTTAAATAATTTGTTCACTGAAAAAAAAACGTTTTTTTCCAATGAAATTGTTGAGGTATTTTTGTCTATATTTAAAAATTCGTTTGTAGGTCCGTTCATAGACAAAATATTTACTACTTCATTAAATTCCTTTACAGAAAATGAAATTTAGTTTTTTTCTGTGTATGTTGTAAAGTAAAACTAAAAGCTAAGGACTTTTACCCACATATTTTAATATCTTTTTTGTTGGCTGTAAAATAAATTTCATCTCATTGAACTTAGAACTATTTTCTAACTGCCACAAACCTTAAATTTCACAGGAGAATTACTTGTAAAAATAAAACAACATTCTTACAGAAAAATAATGGACTCATGTATGTATGTATATAGTACACATGTACTTATGTGCCACGTGTAATACACATTGTGTATATACATACATATCGAGCCTTTGCTGCAATAGAGTCATAACTCAAAAAAAAAAACTTGTCTTCCAGAAAACGAATTTAAAGTTGTGAATTTACTAACAACTTAATATAAAAAATATATTCTCTCAAGAGCTAAGTATACAAGATATTTGTATGAATTTTTTACACAATATGAAGATTGATACGCCGATTAACTCACCATAATTAACTAAAAAATCACGATTTTTGAGTTAGGCTCTATTGCAGCAAAGGCTCGATATGTATAAAGTCATAAAATAAAATTGTTGTCAACGACTCAAATAAGTCAAGATGTTTTTATACTTGAGGTTAAGTTAATCGGATGTGTATTTTTTTTATAAACCGGCAGTAAACTCCCATCTTTAAGAGTGGTACGGAGTTCTTAAGGAAATTCACATTCCCATAAGAACTGTGTGTGAAAAAACTTACGGAAATTCACGTTGGTAAATTCCTTAAAGAAATTTCCGTTTGCTAGTGGGGAGTTCCAAAAGAAAAGTACACGGAATTTTTGGCCGTTATTGTCTATTGCAGGGATGTTCCAGCTTTAAGTGGAGACTATTTCCGTAAACTGAAACCGAAGTTGATGTTCATACAATTGTTTGGTCACGGAATTTTTGACATATCTTATTTTTCGCAAGTTGTAATTAATTTTTAGTGTTTTTGTGTGCTGTAAATTAAAAAATAAAGGAATTTGTGTGTATGCAAACATTAGTCACTACTAAAGGCTACACGATTATTTTTCCGTGTAGAAATAAATCTAAATTTCCAAATGTGAATTTCCGTAAGAAGTCCGTACCACACTTAAGAACACTTTAAATTAATATGAAACAATTATGGTTTTTCATATTCAGCCAGTTCATATAATCAAATGCGGATTCTATTGGCAGCACTTTCTCAGCAAAACCAGCTGATTGTGTTCTTGTAATCCGAAAATAATTTCCGGATTTGTCTTCCTGATTTGTTTTCCCATCCTTCTCATTGTATATATCGCTTTGTAACTCGTTCTTTACTCCTTTACTTATGTCCTTTACTTTGTACTCTCGTCCTTTTCACAATTCCATCACCGACGCCATCGTCATCATGCCTACATTCTTCCATCATAATAGCGAGGGTTTTATTATCCTTTTGTATGTTTTGACCTTGTCTTCGTCTTTACATCCATATCTTCCAACTTGAAATCTTCTGGATGCTGTGCTTACTTCAGTTCATAGTGGAGTTTTGAACTGATTATGTTTACAGTCTACTCAACTCATCATACATATCTTCTTCCAACTGATTTTGCTAAAAAAAATAAACAAGAAATAAGTTTATAATAAAAACGTACTCAAAATCATTTAAGCAAATGCTTAATGCATAAAACAAACATACAACGAATAAAGCACACAACTATTTATAATTTCTTTAAATTATTTACAATTCTTATTAACAGCCTCAAAATACTATTAATTCATATGAAACAAGCAAAAAAGAGAAACGAGCAAAACTCATTCATATCATATAAATTAACATAACTACATGCTTTGAAGATATTGTACAGTTTATTTAAATTTATTTTATGGGCACTTTAATTTAAATGTCTTCTGATTATAAAAATTAAACAACTTTCACACAGTGTGAGTAGCAGTATAAAGGTCTGAAAGTTGAATCACGGTAATGATGATAACGTATCTCATATTTTTAAAGCGTAACCAAACTATTAAACATACACTGGAAATGCTTATGTTGTTCAAGTCGTACTTATTCGTTGATTATTAATAATATTATGGAACCATATACAGCTGCGGCCAAAAATAATGAGCAGCAAAAAAATTAAAAATCTATCTTTTTCCAAGGGGCAGTCTGATTTTAGTTAAAACACTTACATATAGTAAATTCTACTATAAGTGATGTCGATTATAAATGAATTATACTGTACCTTTAAATAATTAAACCATTCTACCGAAAAACTCGTAAAATTAGTCAGCCAAAAATAGCACTTCTTGATTTTCACAAAAAATAGTTTTCATGGAAAAAAATCTTCCTCTTGTATGACCGACCGGTCGACCTTGCAGGCCACCCTTAAATTTCAAACTCAAAGTGCTGAAAAATCTATAGATTTTGGAGTAATTAAAAAAAATTCTCAAAATTGACACCTTAACCGATTAAGTGAAATTTGCGGTATCAAGTCCAAATAGAAAATTAATCCTTAAAAACGATTTGACAAGAACTTTTGGAGTTAAAAAAATAAAGCGCTTTTTCGAACTATATCCTCAACGATATCTCTCGAACGAATCAATCGACCTTCATAAAAATTTCAGCATCGACTCTGTTTTTTATCTAAAAAGCTGATTTGATTTTGGGTTCCATCATATCAGTAGAAAAAAATGCATTTGAAAAAACTTTGTTTTGGAAATCTTTATTTTCGAAAGTTTTCGAAATCTATCGAACCGAATCCGTTCATTATATCACGAAATCTAACTGAGGTCAATGTCTTTAGATCGCTGTAAATTTGGTTCCGATCGGTTAAGCCGTTCTTAAGTTATGAGAGGTTTACATACACACACACATACATACATACTTACATACATCCATATCATCATCGTAAAAATAGTCAGAATAGACTCTCATGACCTCAAAACGTCGAGCTCTGATGAAAACTCGATTTTCGAAAATCGGAGTGAAATCAGTAACCATTGATAACATAGATAGCAAGGTCTCGTACTGTCAATAAAATAATAACAACTTTCTTAACACATACGAGAACGAGTGGGATTACATCGGAGGCATACGGTAACATTACCTCTTCAAAGGTTTTTTTAATGTGCGGTTGCATCCACAGTTGTTTTTATCAAAATAAGATACGAACACCCCAAAGTATTGTAGTACATATATTCTCCTCATATTAATTTTTAGGTGGTCTCCGGACGATCGATTAAGCGCATTTTTGACTAAAAAATCTCATCATACTTCACTATTTGTCCAATTTATAATCTGCACTAAATAAGCACATGTACGAAGGACATAACGAAAACGATAATCGTTTTCGAATCCAAATTGATTATTAGGCTAAGGTTCGTAACGTTATATTCAGAAAGAATTGGGCATGATTAATATTCCAAGGAACAAGGGAAAAATTAACATCAACTTAATTTTTCAACGTACGCATCAGAACATAGCAGCGCTACTATCGGAAGCGCTGCACTTCCATCATCAGTGCTCATGTGTCACCACTTGGCAGGTGGCTCTGTTGAATGTTATTTCAATTCTTATATATATCAACTTTTCATGAAAATTAAATCACTTAAGTTGATATTAAACTGCACTTTCCCGAGTTGCCGTTGGCTTATTTTTCTTCATTCCCATTTTTCCGATTTTTTTTTCTACTTAAGTCAAACTTTTTGGGTTTGATTTTATACTTAAGTATATATGAACATGTAAACATGTGAATAGCTTAAGCCAGTAATGGTTTATTAATATGATTATTTCGAACGCATTTGCTTGTGAATCCAAATTGACTATTAGGCGAAGGTTCGTAACGTTATATTCAGAAAGAATTGGGCATGACTAATTGTTGGAAAGGACGAAGTAAATCGAATGGCAACTCTAATTATTTACATTTTGACATTTACTCTATTTGTACGTATTTATCATATTTTTCCTTTGCTTTATATACAAGAATTTATAACGTACTTTTGGCTTGATAAATACATACAAGTTTAGTCTTGTTTAGAACTCGAGAAATAAAACACGCTTTTGTGATAAACCATAATCTGTTTTATTTCATCTATTTATAACAGGTTATGGGCCCAGAGAGCCTTTTGTAAAAACATATAAATATATAGTGCCGGTTTTTATTAAATTAGAAAAGAAGTAGAGGTTTGTTTTTATAGAATTTGAAACATTAAATTGTTTTTTCGGAGCGTGGAAATTTAAGTAAAAATGACGAATACGGTTGCGCGAATTAATTTGCTTACCGCGGAAAATTATGACACCTGGAAGCTACAGATGAAGGCGGTTCTCATTAAGAACGATCTTTGGGATTATGCAAATGGCACAATCACCATTCCTCCAGCAACAGATGCAGTTGAACGTCGTAAGTGGGAAACACTTGACCAAAAAGCAAGTGCGGACATCATGCTGTCAGTAACGCCGTCAGAGTTGGGGCTAATTGCCCAGTGTACCACATCATCTGAAATGTGGCAAAAATTAGAATCTACGTTTCAGTCAAAAGGACCAGCGAGAAAGGCCACCCTATTGAAGAAAGTTGCATTGGCACGAATGAAAGACGGTGATAACGTCCGAGAACATCTAAACGATTTTTTTGATGCTGTTTCAAAACTCAAAGAGATAAAGATCGCAGTCGGTGACGATCTACTTGCAATACTGCTGTTGTATAGTCTGCCAAGCTCCTTTGAAACATTCCGATGTGCCTTAGAAACAAGGGACGAATTGCCAAGTCCAGAAATGCTACGCGTGAAAATCTTGGAAGAAGATCAGTCAAGAAAATCAAATGTTGAAAGAAACGAACAGGGGGCATTGTATGCAGGCAATAGAAACCAGTACAAAAGCAACAATAGAAATGGTCAAAGAGAAAACAAAGAAAAGAAAAGAATTACTTGTTTCAAGTGTGGCAAGATTGGGCATTTCGCTAGAAATTGCAAAACAAAGCAAGCCAGCGCATGTAACATTGGTGAAAAAGCAATGCACAATACAATTGAAGCTGCAATGATGTCGTCACACAATAACAATGTTTGGTGCCTTGATAGTGGTAGTACTGCCCATATGTGTGCAGACCGAAACAAATTTGAAAATTTTAGGCAAATAGAAAAGACGTTAAATTTGGCAAACGCAGACACAACAAAGATAACTGGTGTTGGTAACGTCAAAATACGTGTAAATAAACAAGGCGTCGGAGAACGTATAAACTTACAAGAAGTTTTCTGTGTTGAAGATTTAAGAGAAAATTTACTCTCTGTTTCAAAAATAACAGACAATGGCTTTGACGTTTATTTCCATAGAAATAAAGCTGAAATTTTAGAAAAAGGCGAAGTTTTGTATACGGCTAATCGTATTGGAAATTTATATTATTTAGAAAACAACTTGATTTTTGCTGGTACTGCGAAAATAAAGAAAGGTGATTTAGATAAATGGCATTGTAAAATGGGACACTTAAATGAGCAAGATTTAAGGAATATGTGTAAAGACAATTTGGTCCACGGTATAAAATTTAATGAAGATGAAAAACTATCTGTTTGTGAAATATGCCTAAGTGAGAAACAGACTCGTAGACCTTTTCCTAGGAGTAGTGGTCACCGTACAACAAATTTATTAGAAATCATCCACAGCGACGTTTGTGGACCAATGAGAGTTGCATCTCATTCTGGTGCTAAATACTTCGTAACTTTTACGGATGACTTCTCTCGCTACTGTGAAATCTTCGTAATAAAGCAAAAATCTGATGTTTTAGACGCATTTATTAAATTTAAAAACGCTGCTGAGACCTTGACGGGCAGAAAAGTTAAAATGCTGCAATCAGATAACGGCCGTGAGTATTGTAACGGTAAGTTCGACAAATATTTAGAAGATTCAGGTATACGTAGACGTTTAAGTGCCCCTCATACGCCACAACAAAATGGAATATCAGAACGCAAGAACAGAACTCTTCTGGAAATGGCTCGATGCATGTTGAAACAGGCGGGAGCTCCACCAAAGTTTTGGGCAGAAGCAATTAATACTGCTGGCTATATTAGAAACCGATGCCCAACTAGATCATTAAATGGAGAGATACCATATAAGTTGTATTTTGGAAAAACTCCCTCAGTAAAACACATAGAAATTTTTGGCTCTGTGGTATACGTTTTAAATAAAAGTGGTTCTAACAGTAAATTCGAATCAAGATCTGAGAAATGTGTACTGGTAGGCTATTCTAATGAGGCTAAAGCTTATCGACTGTGGTGTCCACGCAAACGTCATATCATAGTAAGTCGTGATGTGAAAATTGTAGAAGCTATGTACTTTAAAAATGAATACAAAGATATTTCTCAAGAAGAAGAAGATGAATTTATAGAATTCAAACAAAAATGCAATGATGGTGATAGCACAAAAACACCGGAAGATAATGTCGTTTCAGATACACCACGTGTTAATGTTTCAACAGATATTGAGAATGACGATTCAGATTTTGAGGGTTTTGAAGATTGTAACCTAGCAATCTCTGAAAATCCTGCTACAATTGCTGAAGTGCTGCAAAATGGCGATGAATCATGGGTGAAGGCTATTGAGGATGAGTATATAGCACATTTACTAAATAACACCTGGGAAATTGTGGAACGCCCTGAAAATAGAAAGGTAATTGGTAATCGTTTTGTATTCCGAACAAAAGAAGATACGAAGAAAAAAGTTAGATTGGTGGCGAAGGGATGCTCACAGCGTCAAGGGGAGGATTTTTTCGACACCTATTCTCCTGTGGTGCGATCAACCTCAATTAGATTGCTTTCAGCGTTATCAGCTAAAATGGACCTTGAAATCCATCAGATGGATGTAGTGACTGCCTACTTAAATGGTGAATTGAGTGAAGATGTTTTTATGGAAGTCCCGGAGAATTTACATTCTGTGTTGAACAAAATAGTTTCAGGAAAAACAGTTGGGTCGTCCGAAGTCAAATCTCGTCAGGTTAAGTCAACAGCAACGAAATGGCTGAACGAATTAAAATCTTGTAAGTACCCAGTATGCAGAATAGTGAAAGCGCTATATGGATTACGTCAGTCTGGTTTAAAATGGTACCAGAAACTATCTACAAAATTACAAAAACTTGATCTAAAGCCGTCTAAACAGGATCCATGTTTATTTGTGAAGGGGAAAAATGGGAATCTCATCCTTGTAACGGTATATGTCGATGACTTGTTAATCGCATCGAATAACAAATCCTGGTTAAACAGAATCAAAGGGTCATTAGCAGAATCTTTCGAAATGAAGGATCTTGGTCCAGTTAAAGTGTGTCTGGGAGTTGAATTTAAACAAAACATTGCTGACCATAAAGTTTTCCTGAGCCAAGGTGAATATATTAAAACTATTTTAGAAAGATTTAATATGAGTGACTGCAAGCCGACCCAGACTCCAATGGCTTCGAATAGTAAGCTGCAGAAGCCTGAAAATTGTGACGAACGAGTGATGAAGAAGTATCCATACCAGAATCTTATTGGCGCTCTAATGTTTCTGGCAGTGAATACTCGTCCGGACATAGCATATTCCGTGAATTTTTTAAGTCAATTTAATACAAACTTTAATGATGAGCATTGGCAAGCTGCCAAACGAATTTTACGATACCTAAAAGGTACAATAAATTGTGGTCTTTTATATCAACAAGACAGCACTCAAATATATGGTGTAGTTGATGCAGATTGGGGTGCAAATATGATCGACAGGAGATCATACTCTGGTTATGCCTTTATAATGTCTGGTGCTGCTATAAGTTGGGAAGCCCGTAAACAACGAACAGTATCTCTTTCGAGTACCGAATCTGAATACTTGGCCATTTCGGAAGCTACAAAAGAGGCTTTATATTTAAGGGAGCTGTTACGTGAAATTGGTTTGAGCTGTGGTCCTATGAAACTCTATAACGACAGTCAGAGTGCGCAGAAACTAGCAAAAAGTTTTGGTTTCCACTCACGTACAAAACATATTGACGTGAGGCATCATTTCATAAAACAGAAGCAGCAAAATGGTGACATCAGCCTTGAATATATGGCAACTGAAGACATGCCAGCAGATGTCTTAACAAAGGGTTTGTGTGCTGTCAAGCACGGTAGATGTATTTCCGTTTTGGGTCTGACCAACGCCGGTGGTCATTGATATCATCATTCTCACTACTTCGAGGGGAGGTGTTGGAAAGGACGAAGTAAATCGAATGGCAACTCTAATTATTTACATTTTGACATTTACTCTATTTGTACGTATTTATCATATTTTTCCTTTGCTTTATATACAAGAATTTATAACGTACTTTTGGCTTGATAAATACATACAAGTTTAGTCTTGTTTAGAACTCGAGAAATAAAACACGCTTTTGTGATAAACCATAATCTGTTTTATTTCATCTATTTATAACACTAATATTCCAAGGAACAAGGCAAAAATTAACATCAGCTTCTATGTAGTCTCTTTGGACTATTTTCAACATTTTCAATATAATGGCGATCTCTTTTCTAAGAATTAATTTGCATATATGTTACATATTCTACATTTTTGTGTTCGTTTGTACAAAAAATACAACTGTGGGAAAAACTTTCAAGTTCTTTTGCATGAAAAACATGTAAATAAGTAGCATATTTTAATTCCGTTATAGCCACTTGATTTCACTTTGTCTCATATATCATAATATTTTTCTTCATTCAATGAAATACCAGTTTTTCGCATACCATAGCCTTGCAAATTGAATAAGTATTTATACATAGTGTTATTTTTGGCCGACGGTATAGAGTATATGCAATTGGAGCTCTTATTTTGAGCGGCGCTGTATATCCCTCTCTTTCTTGCTTGTATATATTTGCTTTTTGGCGTTTGAGATACTAAGATTTTGGGATATTTGTTTATGTACATACATATGTATTTGTGTTTTGTTATTGTATCTTGTACGTGTATGGAAGAAGTTTTTATTAAATTTCCAATTCGGATTTCAGTGACGAAGAAAATAAATTAATAATGGAAAGTAGACTTCTCAGACAGATGTCATGCATTTTTAAGTTACCCGAGGAAAAGTAAGCGATAAATTCAAAGTCAATCTTTTCCAAATAATGCATATAGTTAGTTACTCTTGAATAAAACATCGAAGGTATTCACGTCACCAATTTGGTCTTGCGAAAGTGCAAAGTTTATCTTGAAAACATAACAACTATACCGAAAATTATTTCGCACTGACTTTTGCACTTCGCACTACCCATGACTAAGTGCGTAAATTCTGTGCAAAATTTTGTACAAAACATACACAGAAAAAACTAAATTTAATTTTCTGTAAAGGAATTCAATGAAATAGTAAATATTTTGTCTAGAAACGGGCCTACAAACAAATTTGTAAATATAGACAAAAATATGTCAACAATTTCATTGAAAAAACGTGTTTTCTTTCAGTGAAATCTATAAAACAATTTGTGTAAAAATATTTACAAATTATAACAAAATAATTTATTAAATCAAACAAAAAGATTTCTGGATTTACTCAAAAATATCAAACAATATTTTTGTCTGAATGTATAAAACAATTAGTCTAAAAATACTAACAAATATTAGACAACATTAATTACTTAACCAAACAAAAATATTTACTGGTCTTGCAAAAGTGCAAATGCAAGATATGATAGCTTTTTTATGAAATCCGACAGCAAAATACACTAAATTGCATGAAAAAGCTACGATATTTTGCATTTGCACTTTCGCAAGACCATTTGCATCAAACACTGAAATCCGCTATTGACTGTTTTAAAAAGCAATTTGCAACAACGAATATAAAAGTATAAATTTTCTAAGGGCAGAGAATTTTCATTGTACACCAAGAAGCAAAGGACTGAATTTAATATTCTAAGACTGCCGCATTTATCCTCTGGTACCCGTCTCCTCCCTCCTATACCGCCAAGATTTTGTTGGATTTCGAACCTTATTCTAAGAGTGACATATATAAAATTTAAAGAGTCTCCCTAATGTAGTGTGCAGATCATAGCTGCCAGAAATGCCGATTTTTTACAATATGAGAAAAAACTATATGATATTCTGTGTTGTCATATCGTAAGTTTTTTACGATATGACAACACTGAAAAAGCCACACACCGTGTATGGCTTTCTCAATGTTGTCATATCGTGAAAAACTTACGATATGACAACATAGTATGTCATATCGTAAAAAATCGGCATTTCTGGCAGCTATGGTGCAGATACATATAAGAAAATTAAAAATGGATTTGTATGTTACGTACTCGTTTCCACAAAAAGTTTAAAACATAAATAAGCCTATTTGAATTTGTCAATCGTCAGTGAGACAGTTCCAAAATTTTAACACGATCGGTGCTACAGTTTGGGTTCCTATAAGGAAAAAAAACAAACCGCCTACAGTGCGCCCTGTTGAAAATTTTTAAATTTTTCTTTCGCGTAGCAATTACGAACAAACCCGCAGAAGGATGTATTCAATTTGGTCCAGTCGTTTTCAAGTTTTAAGCAGCCGAACAAACCAAGATTTATTTTTATATACATACCATCAACCTAATTCATAAACTTTTTTTTATTTATAACAGGCTCATAAAACAACTTTTTGTATGAAAATCTGTTATAAGTCAGAAATATTTTTTATGAATTAAGGCATATATATAGAAGATGTAGTTTTGAAAAAACGTTTTAAACAAATTTGAATGTTGGTTAGATAACTAACATACTTTGTTACTGCCTTATTTATAAAAAATTAAAATGGATTTTAAATGTGTTTTAAGAAAAATGTATGTGGAAATTTTTTATTAAAACACGTTTAAAACCTATTTTATTTCTCATAAATTATACCGTTATCTCATAATATTTTAATGTTACTTTTTTGTAGCATCTCTTATGAAAAATGGCGTTTTCTTTTCTAGAAAAAATTTAATTTTTTTTTTATTTTTTATTATAAAAAAATGCAATTTAGCAAAAATTTATCTTCGTTAGAAGTGATGATACAATAATTTTTAATAAATTTACTTCACGAAAAATTATGATGTATTACAAATTTTTATTTTAAAGTGCAAACATTGCAACATTTTTTTGTAGAAAAGAAAACGCCATAAAATTTTGCAATGTTTTCAAAAAAAAATTTTATGCCTTAAATATTTGCGATGTTTTTAATACATCTCAAAATAATTTTTAAGCTGACTCATATTTACTTAGCCTTTTTTATTAACCTTCAAATGTTTTCACCTTTTTACCATTTCAGAAAAAACATCGTCCCAAGCCTCATTATATGCGCCGCCAAACTGATATCAACTACTCTATGCGCACTATTTTAGTAGACTGGTTGGTGGAGGTTTCCGAAGAGTATAATTTAGATACTGAAACTTTGTATTTGTCAGTATCCTATATTGATCGTTTTCTTAGCCACATGTCAGTAGTGCGCAATAAGTTACAATTGGTTGGCACGGCTGCCATGTACATTGCATCGTAAGTATTAAAAAAGTAATAGAAGTAAAAACTCATGCGCCCCTAAATGCAATACCGATCTGCATCAGAAAATTAAAAATTTTTTACGATTTCCGCACAATTCTAATGATTATTATTTTTATTTTTACTGTGTATTTAACATTTTTTGGCATCATCTGCTTCGCTGATACATACTTTAATTAAATATTTTTTAATTAACTATTAACTAAATAACTATATTTTAATTAACTATTGAATCGCAGTACTGCATTTACGAACGTAGTGAACTAAACACTCAAGTGTTGCTATTTTCGGGAAAAAAATAATAGAAAATTCATGTGTAAATTCATGTGTAAATATCAGTGTTCGAAATGCTAGCTGCGAAGTAGCAAAAGTACGGAAATTGTGCTATACTACACTATAAATATTTAAACTTTTATTTACAATAATATAGCTTATACTGTGCTATTGGAAATAAATATAGCATAGCAAAAGCAAATGTAAAAAACTAAAACCTTTTGCTGCCACAAAAATTAATTGTTTATATATTAATTTTTTTGTGCTGTTGCTGTTGAAAAATGTAATAGCAGTAGCAATAGCAATTACATTCGTAGCATAGCAACCGTTTTATAAAAGCTTTAGTATTTTTCTCAAAACTA
Source organism: Panzeria rudis (assembly GCA_956483635.1). Taxonomy (NCBI): domain Eukaryota; kingdom Metazoa; phylum Arthropoda; class Insecta; order Diptera; family Tachinidae; genus Panzeria; species Panzeria rudis. The sequence goes on along the minus strand of OY101451.1, from coordinate 30,234,023 downwards.
ATTTTATGTAAAAATATATATAAGTACATATGTACTTTATTTTTATTTTAAATCTTTTTCACCATTTTCTATATTAAAAGCCAAGAGTTTTGCAAGATATGATTTATTGTGCAAATGAAATAACTTTGCAAAAATCAGAAAAAGCGTTACAAATCACTAAAACTATAAAGAGAAGACAAAACACAGTATCAAGCCCTAAAATTGATAAAAATCGCAAAACATTTAAAAAAAATTGTAACATGAGAAGCAATCCTAAGGCAGGTTAAAACTCGCTAAGACGGCAAGGAATGTCGAAAATTTAAAAGAAATTGTAAAATTTATTAAAATTTGCAAAATTTTGTTAAAAGTGAAATGTTCACAATCATGTAATCAATATTGGTTAATTAATATTGTTTAAAAATCCCCAAAAAATGGGAGAAATCCAAAAACTTTATAAAAATTCCGTCTATCGCGAAAATGGCGTAAATTTGCGAAAAATTGCAACAATTTAAAGAAGCCATAATATCGATTAAAAAGCTCTAAAACTGTAAGGAATGAAAAAAATTTGGAAAAAATCGCGAAATTGGGAAAAATTCGCAAAAACTAGCTGAGAGCGACATGATAGCAAAATCTAATATTGATTAAAAGTCATTAGCATCTTAATGACGTGAATACCCACTAAAAAACTTTATCGCAAACATGGCAAAAGTTCGCGAGAAATCCCAAAATGTAAACCAAGCTCTAAAATTTATTAAAAATGGCAAAACTGAAAAAGCAAGGGCCTCGGAAAGAACACAAAAAGGTTGCAACGCAAATTTGCTAATTTTTAATAATTTTAACCAATTTTGGCATTTCTTCTCATGATTGTAATGTATTGGGAATTTCTTAAATTTTTTGCAATTATTTCCGAAATTTTGACGCTATTGTGATAAAATTTTTTTGCAAAGTTTTACACTCGTACTTTCAAATTCGTCCGGCATTGACTTGCAACCATCGAAAATATAGACCCAAACAGTTTCGTTTTATCATCAAAGCTAAAGGAATAAACAATTAACAACAGCAAACAATGTGACAAATATCATTTGCTATTGCTATGCTGTTTTAATTTTCAACAGCACATAATAACAAAAGCAATATTGTAAATAGTTTGCTTTTGCTGCTGCTGTCTGAAAAATACACTTTATTATATTTTGTTTTGCTATTAGGATGTTGTTGAAAATGGTTATAACAAAGTATAACAGTATAGTGATTGCTATAACATTTGGCATATTGGTATTGCTGCTGATGTTGTATTTTCTGTGGAACCTATCAGCAATAGCAGCAATAATTTTCACATAGCATTTTTTTTACCCCGGTAAATAGTTGTCCGCAGAACTAGGGCTCCCAAATCCCCACGAACAAAATAAAATAAAGTACTTGACGTATTTTAAAATAAAGTACACCCGAACCTCGGTTTATGCGATTGATCCGTTCCGCATAAAATCGCATAAAACGATACACTGACATATAAAATCTACTGATGCATTCCTCAATTTAAAAATAATGCATAAATTTTAATTGATGTATGAAAAGTCGAACAAAATCGTATAGAAAAAGTTAACATAAAATTCATTTCATTTACAAAAACAATAGAACAAATGAACAAAAACAATAAAACTGTTCATTTTTTCTAAGACCTATTTCAGGATCAGTCTCGCTAAAGTACTCCAAGTCACTTCCTTGTGGTGCATATCTGTTGCGTATCGTATCGTTTAGTTCACGTTGAAGCTTTCATGCTCTTTCCATATCTGGATCCAATATTATCTGGGGTTCAATATTTTCCTCACCTACCTGCAGTAGTTAATAAAATAATGTCGTCGTCAGATAATGGCTCTTCTCTGAGTATTGCCAACAATATAATCTGGCCATACAGCTTTCCAGCAAGCTTTCAGGGTATGTGGTCTTATTTTGGACACCGCAGATGAAACTAAAGCTATGCAATCAAAAATGTCAAATTTTTTATATAATAATTTTTTATATAATAATTTTAATATAATAATTTTTAATGTAATAATTTTTAAAAGTGGCAATTATCCCCTGGTCAAACACGTATGCTCTAAATGAGTTCTAAGTTAAGACGTTTGTTAGGCGTTATAATTACGTAGACTAACTATGTAAAAAAAGAGTATTTTACTTTTTTATTTATTTGTTTTTTTTTATTTTCTTTTTTTTTTAACCGCATAAATATAAATTCGCACAAAACGATCTCGCACAAAACGAGGTTTGGGTGTAATTATTATAAAGACCGTTTACCAACAAACAAAAAAGCAACTTTATTCAAAAAAATTTCATTAAAATGGATTTTTAATGATTAGGAGGTATTCACATATTATGTAACGCTATTTTCGAAGTTTTTAACTCTTCTAATCACTTAGGTGTACCCAATTATATATACATACATATATAAAATTATATTATGGCAAAAGTTACAGTTACCCACAACCTTCTCTCCCTTATGTTGCTTACCGAAGTACTGATCGAAAAAATAACGTCAACGATGAAACCGCTGCGCCCAAAAACATATGAAACGATAACCATTAAGATTTTTATTTTACTCCCCTCCCCCACCACAAGTCAGCTAGCTCCTCTTTGCCCGTTGGCCAAAGTAATATCAACTCAACACGATCGGAAACCTCCGAGTACTGATTTTGGCACGTCTAAAGTTACAAACAATGATGGTATTAATTTTGTCCGCTCATTTTTTAAACTAAAGTGTGAAATTAGATTAACTAATGAATAAATACTTTTAAAATATTCCTAATAGATTAGAAGATACAGCTCTTTAAGAGGTTTTTGAATTCTATATTTTTAAAATAAAAAATGTCATAAATACATGTGTGTTTGGAAGGGCTATATAATATAATCGGGACAATAATGTAATATTATTTTAATGGGTTTTTATAGTCCTATATATATTTGGTATAAATATGCAAAATCATGACTGTAAGAACGCATAGCAAATAATTTAATGAAATCAATAAAAAGTTTTATTTCTTCGATTTTTTTTAAATTTTCGTACTCGGTCACACCCGTCGGTCACACCCGTCACATTTTAAAAATGGTTTTTTTTCTTTAAAAAAAACTGATTTTTTGTCAAACAGTAAATACGTAATACAGCTAAAAACACTTTGAACAGACGGCTATACCAAAATTATTGTGTACGTTATAGTAAAACTTTTGCAAAAGTTATGCCGAAAGTCATAATTCTTTAAAACTAAGATTTGTAAGGTCACACCCGTCGCAGCTTTCTGTCTACCATTCTGACCAGGAATCGTGTTCTTGCAGTGTCTACCCGCAACTTTTTTTTAGGGAAAAATTTTATATTCTTTATTTATAACAAAAAATATGTGTAAAGTGGTCACACCCGGCTAAATCGCCCTACTCATTTGTAAAATATTTTAAAAAATTTAGCTATAAATCGCTAAAAACTAATTTCTGAGTTCAAAATTCAGCAAAAATTGGGGAAACATATTCAAAAGTAACAAAAGGTGAAATATTTTTGATTTATAAAAGCAACATGAAAAACAATAATTCCTTGGCAAAAAGTAATAAGTGCTTAAGTCGACTTAAGCAAAGTCACGTTTCCGACAGTTTTTACGCTGCTGTTAAGATGTTTGTAGGCTTATATTTAAGAAATAAAACAGTCACAGATTTCAAGAAACATTTGCATAAGTAGGCAGGCTTCAATTCAGCGGACGGGAAAAATTATATTCCCCTTACAAAACGAACAAAAATTCTATGTGTAAGTAAGACTATTACAATTAAGTAGTAAGTAAAACTATTACAATTCATTAATAGGTTAAGTTTAAATATCGAGAAGTCGCTATAATGTCCATAAGTTCAAAATGGTAGGACTTAAGACTAAATGTACAGCCTTTATTCAAAAAATAAAGTATGTATTAACAATTTTATTTACATCAACTAACACAAATGAAAATTTGCTAGTAAAAAATCATAAATAATCTTGACAGAAATATACACATTCCTAAAAATTGTTTTGAAAAAAAATATATTTAATTTGAAAATCTTTAGACTTCCCGCTAATAGCTAAATCATATTTTTTTGACGTGAAAATTGCTGAATTGACAACAGTGAGTGCTAGAGAGATTTTGGATAAAGTCTAATGTTCGAAAAGCTTTTTAGAGTTACCCCCGTTGCCACATGCAAGTACAAGTGCGAAAAACTCAATACACTCACACTTTTCTACTAACACCGCCACATTTTATTCACTTGCAACTGAACTTGCAACAAATTTTTGAAGACAGTGATGCCGCAAGTGGTACTGGAAGTTAATGTCAAAAATATATATAGTGTTCAAAATTGATTATTAGGCTAAGGTTCGTAACGTTATATTCAGAAAGAATTGGCTATGATTAATATTCCAAGGAACAAGGGAAAAATTAACATCAAATTAATTTTTCAACGTACACAGCAGAACAGAGTAGCGCCACTTTCGGAAGCCGCTACACTTCCACGTCAGTGCTCACGTGTATTTGCTATCACCACTTGTCAGGTGGCTCTGTTGAATGTGATTTTAATTCCTATATATACAACTTTTTCGTGAAAATTTAATACGAGAATTAAATCACTCTCAAGCTGATATTAAAGTGCACTTTCCCAGCGTTGCCATCGGTTAATTTTTCTTCTTTCCCATTTTTCTGATTTTTGTTCTACTCAAGACAAACTTTTTTGGTTTGATTTTATACTTAAGTATACATGTAACACGTAAACATGTAAAAAGCTCAAGCCAGTAGCTAATTGTTTATTAATATAATTATTTCGAACGTATTTGCTTTGTGAATCTAAATTGATTATTAGGCTAAGTTTCGTAACGTTATATTCAGAAAGAATTGGGTATGATTAATATTCCAAGGAACAAGGGAAAAATTAACATCAACTTAATTTTTCAACGTACACGGCAGAACAGAGTAGCGCCACTTTCTGGCCACACATAGTGTTGCCAAGTAAAAAGTTTTATACATATTTTCTGGATTGTAATAACATAATAATTGTGATTTTAACTTATTTTATGTATATTTAAAAAGAATTGCAATTGATTTCATCAAATATAGATTGGGGATACAGTTGGCTTCATTTTATAACACCAATCTTATTAAAAAAGTGATATCAATAATAAATGTCAATAATTATTATTTATGAAATTTTTTTATTTCAGACTTGTAATAAAAACTTATTACAGAATTATATATTTTTTGGTTTTGCTAAATTTATGATTGCATTTTTCCATTATTTAAAAAATTGTATATACATATCGTTACTTTAATTTAAAAACGGCGTATCTAACATATAAAAGAATTTTAGGTTTGAAACAAAAAAACTTGTTTAAAAAATATATAAAAAAGCTCTAGCCTACATATTTAATAGTTCTATAATACTGTTTTGTAGTTCTTGTATTAAGTTTTATGTTTCAAACTTAAAATGTTTTATATGTTAGATACGTCTTTTGTAAATTAAAGTAACGATATGTTCAATCATGAAATTAATACCTTCTTTCCACATTTTCGTTATAAATGAATGATCCAAATCGTTGTATACGTAATATAAATTAAGGCAATTTCCGCAAAGTTAAAAATAAAACGATCCATTTAAAGCATTTTTTACAGGACATACATGTTTTGAAGATGATTTACCATGCTATACTACCAAATGCAATTGGAGATACTTTGTAAAGCTATTTTCTAACGATTTCAAATATTTCAAAAGAAGTATATCGACCCCTTTTCGCGAAATGATCGTAAGCGACAAAAATCAAATTTGCCAGGAGAAAGTTTTTTTAATTTATATTCGTAAAATGTTGGTTACGATCAAACCTTACTGCCTGTATTTCCTATGGTTAGGCTTATAAATTTTGACTTCAATAAAAAAATTGTTTTTACAAAATGTCACTTACGATCATTTCGTACAAATGGTTCAATATATGTATTTTCTTAAAATGTTTCTTCTCCCCTAAAGCTATTTGTACTCGTACATCTCTGTGTCGACAAACAGTTGATGTATTTATCAGCATTATTTGCTCAAATTTCTTAGTAACCGTAAGAAAAAACCAACTCACTGCAAAACAACTTTGATAAAAAAAATGAATGTGTTGCATTTTCCCCCTATTCCGAACTCTTGTTGTGGTTGATGTGAGTAAGTTTGGATTGTTACTGAAGTTACATGTTGCTGCATTACTGATTAACAAGTACATTGAAAAATGTTTTTTTCAAAAGTTTTTTTCTTTGCTTTATATCACTTTTGACAGCATATTTAATGCCAATAGTAACAATACAGAGAATAATCTAAAAAAAGGATAAATAACAATAAGATATTTTACTTAAATTTAAGTTAAACTTTTCACATTAAATACTTTTCTGTTCTTTTTTTTAGAAAATATGAAGAAATCTATCCACCAGATGTAACTGAATTTGTTTTCATTACCGATGACACCTACAACAAAGCACAAGTTTTGCGCATGGAACAAATTATTTTGAAAATTTTAGCTTTTGACTTGTGCACACCTACTGCCTACGTTTTTATTAATACCTATTCCGTGCTCATTGATATACCCGATAAAGTGAAGTTTCTAACTTTGGTAAGTTTAAACATACATTTTTTGTTAGTTTTTATAAATTAAAATTTTTTTTCTTCATAGTATATCGCTGAACTATCTTTACTTGAAGCTGATCCCTATTTGCGTTTTCATCCCTCTATTATTTCGGCTGCTGCTTTAGCGTTGGCACGTCATTTATGTGACTTGCCTGTTTGGTCCGTAGAGTTGGAAGAAATCACTACTTACCGTTTGGAGGATTTAAATGAAGTTTTTATTTGCCTGTGTAAAAGTCATAATGCAGCTGTAACTTTGCATCAACAGGCTATACAAGAGAAATATAAGGCAGAGAAGTAAGTGATATGAGAGTTATATGCATATTATTTCTTTTTATTTCAGGACAAACAGATTAAGCATTTATCAAAACCAGGTACCGAAAATAACAGTTTTTTTTATAATTTTAAACAAAAAATTACATATAAGTAAATGTTGGAGATAAGATTCTTTAGTTTATGTTAGACGACATCATTAAGATTTGTTTCAACGTTTTGATCGTCGCCAACAATGTATTCCTCAAATGTCGTGCTTTTTAACCGACGTAAAAAACGGGGAATTATCAATTCGATTGTAATATATATGTATGTATATCGTCAGCTCATTATTGGTTTGACCCACCGACCATTTAAAAAAAATTGAGTTAGGTATGGGGTATATATATTTTGAATACCCTCTTTCAGAATCCGAAATTTCGCGAAACTGTTTTTGGATTCAAAGGTATTGCAAGGAATTAGTATTAAGATAAATGTGTTAGAATTAATATAAATGAACACTATTTACTGACATTGTTCTAAAAATAAAATATTTTTAAACTTTAACAATTAATTGGAAGGAAAAAATAGCATTTACATGATGTATTTATCTAGTTTGCCTGCTAAAATAAAGGGAACAAAAACAGGGGTAAAGGGAAAAAATCTACGTGAAAAAAATCATTCATGATAAGGGGACTTTTTCGAATTTTTCTTCGCGTTTACAAAAGAAGGGAAAGAGAAAAGATTTCGAGGGAAAAAAATATTCACTATAGGCGTGATTAACTTCTAACTGCATTAAAAAAAATTCTATCGGGTATATTTTGAGAAAACTTCATGTAAATCTTCTTTATCGTTTTTCGCCATTCCGACTTTTTGGCATACGAGCTAATGAGATTACGATATATATACAGACATATTAAGGACTAAGCAAGGGACTAAAAAATGATTTTTTTCTTAAACATGTTTCCTTAACTTTTTTGTAATTAAAATAAATTTTTGTTTTTCATATTTTAAGGAAAAATGCATCTTTATTTCTCGCAAAAGTACATGATGATAAAATATGGAGGCAGTGCCACACCTATTTTGTAGTCGGTTCTTTTTTTGCGAGAATTATTAAAATAATATTTTAAAAATAATATACAGTTAAGATGATGTTATGTTTATTTTTAATGAAACTTGAGGTAGGAAGTACACATTTAAAAAATTTTTAAAATGCAAGAAATAACCATAGAAATAACCAAGAAATAACCTAGACATAAATAAAAAAAAATTTTAACAAAATCTGAAAAATAATTTTCCATTAAAAACCACGGTTAATTGACACATAGAGTGTCGATTAATCGGGGTTTTTTAAATTCATAAAAAAATAAAATTACACCAATGATCCCATATTATGTCCAGTATCATGCAGCAAGAAAAATTACCCATTTTAAGTTGCAATTGGTGCACAACTTTTGATTTTGTTCTCAATTTAGTGAGACACCTTTTAAAATTGTCCATGAAATTTCATTGCTCAAACTTTTACGATATCTCTGAAACTAATGGCCGGATTTCGAAACAATGTTTGCTAGCATTAGAGATAATTTTCAGGTATGTTCTGACACTCGCACGATTGTCAAATCGCATGTGAGTTACAAATCGCCAAACTTGATTTTTCATGTTCTGAAACACACGCGTTTTGCTTGCGATTTGCCGTATTAAATAGATCAGTTGTTTACTTAAATCGCCTGTGCAGAAGAAAACAATGGACAAGCAAAACCAAACACATTTTTTTAAATTTCATATTTTTAATACAAATTGTAAAAATATGTTACTAGTGTTGATGCAAATAAAAAGAAAACATATTTAATTTGATTTATTCATCATTGTATTGTTGCTTTAAAGTTGAGTTTAGTCTAAATTCACCAGGTCACTTCAGTTTACTCTTGCGATTTGAACTCGCCAAAAGTCTGGCGATTGCGATTTACAGAACAGCTCTCTTGCGAGTTCAAGTCACAATCGCAAATGTTATGCGAAATGCGATTGTCAGAACATGCCTGTTAATTGTCGAATTTTAATATCTCGTTTTTACTGAATAATGCGAACCATTCTCTAGTTATGCTAATATCTGTGGTCACAATTCTTAATCGTCTAAGTCGAGCTAGGACAATATTTAATTTTTGGTTTGATGGACTCCATTCGTGTCTAAAGACGAAAATTATCTATAAAGCAAACTGACGACTGCTTGGAAGCGAGTTTTTGATACTTTAAACAGATCTACCGAAAATTTTTGAAAACGACTTAGGCGGTTAAGGCTTGAGACCACAGATATATGTGGTCCAAATAACTAAAGAAACAACTTCAATTTCTAGGGAACGAAACAATTTACCGAAATTTGTAAATTTATGTGCTCTTATTGTTATATTAATAGTTATGGGCTTTTTCGATGTTTTACTGTTTATTTTGTTAAATATACGATTTAGATAAAAGTTGGTAAGGCAAAAGATTTTGAAAACTTCACAGACAACAACTTTTTAGAAGAAATTTTTTCATGATGTGGTCATAAATGTAATTTAATCTAATTTCAACGGTAAGTCGGCACGTGGAGGCGTGGTCCCAGGGGCGTGACGTTTTTTTAGAGTCATTCTTGCATCAAGCCTCCACTTTTTGGGGGTTGAGACTTGGAAATGTTTATTAAAAATTTTTCCATAAAAAAACGCACACGCTAGTGCCACGTTCATGCAAAATAAATCCACCTTATCTTGGTTGGCGTTTTTGTGGCGTTTGGTACTAGATTAAAGAAAAATGTCGCTTTGTCGAATTTGAAGTCGAAAAACGCCAACCGCTAACGTAAACCGCTTCTTATGAAACTTCGCACTCACATGTAGTTCTCGTGAGAATACAACATTATGATCAGAAAAGTGAGCAGTGCCACGCCCAAACGGAATAAATATCCCTTTCCTATTACTCACGATTTTTACGAAATGTTGCACACACATTTACCTCTTTCGCGAATAACAAGTGAACTTTATGTTCCCATGAAGTTCTCATTTCTCTTCGAGGGAAAATTGCTATCGTGAAGTTCCCGTGAACATTTTTTCCCGCTATCAGTTCTTTGTGAATGTAATTAAGAAGAAGCTTAATAAAATATATTAAAAATCAAAGAAATTTTAGTTAAAAAATAAAAAAATACAGTGCTAAGAATTGGAATTATCTTTGCATTCCATGAGGAATCTAAACAAAAACGAATTGTTCGTCCAGGATTGCTAAATGAATCCAATGCCTTGGAGTACCCGAGCCATTGCAGACAGCATAATTCAATCAAATAGTCTTTTGGTGTTAAATAAAATGTTCTCAAGAGTGAGCAAAACTGGGTTTTTATATATTTTGGACGCGATGAGTGATTCTCTACTGACGCGGAAAGTCATTTGATATTCCATCGCCTCAAAACTTAGTTCATGTTTGATAGAAAGGTGTTGCAAGGAGTTAGCATTCAAATAAATGTGTTAATATTAAGATAAATGACGACTATTTACTGATTTTGCTTTATAAATAAATATGTACAAATTTTAATAATTAATTCGAAGGATAAAATAGAAATTACATGATGTATATATCATGTTCGCCTGCTAAAATAAAGTGAACAAAAACATTCATGATCAGGGGAGTTTTTCGAATTTTTATTCACGATCGCAAAAGAAGGGAAAGGGAAAACATTTCGAGGGAAAAAGTAGTCACGATAGGGGTGAATAAATTCCCGCGCAGTACCACACCTGCTTTGTAGTCGGCGGTTTTTTTTTTGCAAGAATTATTTATTTAAGTTATGTAAATATAGACCATACAATAAGTTTAATATGTATTTTAATTGAAACTGCAAACGTGTAGCAGTTTATTTAGTACGAGATATAAAAATATAATATTTTAAGGCTTATTAAGTCTTACTGTAAAAAAATTTTTTTTATCTACTTTAAGATATCGAAAAGTTTCAACTATAACACCACAAAAAATCTCGGAGGAAGACTTTGAAGAAATTGTTCAACAATACAAAGAATTGACTGGAAAAAATAAGGAAGAACTTAATACCACAGCATCAGCTACGGCGTCCAACACAACAAAGTCAACTTCATCGAAAGTAAATTTGTTTTTTAAGTTTTAATATACATTTTATAATTTTTTTTGTTTTATGTATTTTTTTCGTTTTTATATTATTAAATTTTAAATATTAAAACAAACTATAAGCGGATTTCACTCTTTGTGTGAACTTTATTACTCTATTATATTTACTAATAGAAAGCATGATTTTATTTTCCGTTTGCATCATAAGTTAATGAGTCAGATGTTTTTTGTTTTGTTTTTCGTCCATAGAGGAGGGAATTCACGCTTCGTATTAAGGTGCCCTTTTAAATTTAAAACCCCTTTAAAAAGATCTATCGGCCATGTTCTAAAAACCATTTCGTTTTGAGACCGCAAAATTTCAGGAAAAAATTTAACTAAAACTGTCATTTATTGTAACTTTTTATGTTTTAAATGTTTCAGATATTTTATTCGAACTTAACTTCGAATGCACTAAATTGTCCGATTAAAAGAACACTGTTTTTCATTTTTGTGTTTTTGCGATTTGTAAACTAAATGGTTTTCAGAACATGGCCGTATAAGTATTTCAAGATACATTACTTAATACGAAGCGTGAATTCCCCTAATGTTTTGTCTTGGTAAATTCAACACACACGTTTACTACATCGTTTTGTGTTGTTGTTTACCACAGCGCGGTAAATTAAAGCTCGGTACATTTTGTTGTTGCGTGTGGTAAATAACAGTATTTTAACTACATCTACTACATTAACAAGATCTACAAGGGTTCTTTATCACCAAGAGTGAAAACTGCTATAGATTTTAGCAGTAATTTTAAAAATAATTAATAAGTGACATCGTCATTTATTTTTTAATTAACTTCTTTCTTAACAAAGCAAAACAACAAGCACAAAAAGTAATTTTTAATTTTTTGTGTCGTTTTTTAAATGTTAAAAATATTTATTAATAAATAATAATAATAAATGGCAAATAAAATATCATGCTTTTCTGACTGAACTTTAGCAGAAATAACTGCGAACAAATTTAGAAGAAAAAAAAACAAAATTTTCTTATAAAGAGAATTAAAATACAATTTTAATATAAAATTATATGTATATCTTTTTGGACAAAATTCAAATGTTTGCCATTTTGAAAGGATTTTTTAATAAATACACATATAACAAAAAACTTGTTGTATTTATTTGCCATTACAAGCATTTTAATTATATTTTGTTATACTTAAGTGAATAAATTTTAAGTACTATAAATATTTTATTTCAAATCTTAAACTCAGTTTACATTCTTCATGAAATTCCTAAACACATAAATAATAATTATATATTTTTATATGTAAAATGTCATGACAAAAATAGTCATCTATTATTTATATACTTATTCTATAAAATAATTGTTTTTTGTTCTGTGAACCAACAAAAAAATTTTCTTAAAAATATATTAAAAAATTTAGAATTTTTTCAACACAAAATCTTTTTCATACACAAGATTTTTATATTAATCAAGTATGTAATGAGCAGGGAAACCGCAAATATGCAATTTCATGTTGTTTCCTGTACGATGCATGTAGGCACAAATACGTTTCAGAACTTTTTAAGAATTTTGACATCGATTAGTGCATATTTTACAGCATGTTTTTTGCATATTTCACACTTAGTCACATATTTTCGACATTTTTCTCATATTTGTGTTATATTTTACTGTTTTTCCTTTTTTTTTAATGTTTATATGCATATTTTCAAAAAAACCAAAAAAATCTGTTTAGTGTCGAAAAATTTTTAAATTTTTCCACATATAAAAATTTTCAATTTACTCTTAATTAATTTTTCCCCAATTTTTTTTTTAATTTTCCTCATTTCATTGATTTATTCTCAGTAGATATGAGCGATATTTCAGTACCTGTGATTTAATCACTGTTACTGAAAAATCACGATTCACAGTGGTGACAAAATTTTTGAAGTACTGCTACTTGCAAAGTTGTTCTTTTCTATTTGTCCCATACAGAAAATTATGATATTTCACTGTTTGTGTGGGTAATATCGTTTTTTATTTACGTACAATAACAATAAACGAATAGTGTTGCTATTTCATGTGTTCTCTTCTTCAAATTCAAAGTATATTTTAAGGCGTATTTAAATCTGCCTTGGTATATTAAAGGACAACGTTTTTGTTGGTATAAGAGAAGTGAAAACAGTGATCACAGTCACAGGTTTAAGTAACATTGATTTTTAAATCACGTTCACTGTTCACGATGTTCATTGAAAATCACGAGATCGCTCATCTCTAATTCCCAGTTTATTCACAGCTTAAAAATTTTTCAATTATGTACTTTTGAAAATGAAATAATGCCCATAAAAAATGCAAATAAAGTTCATGCAAATGGTACTGCAGAGTAAAGATTGTTTGTGGCCGGTCTGAAGGGGTTTCTCCTCTGGGTATGTCGAATAGTGGCTTCGCAGAGCTTATATTTTTGACTAGGCAGAAAATCTTTACTCTGCGAAGCCATTATTCGACATACCCATGGACATTATTCCCTTTTTGAAGTGAAAATAATGTACATAGGCGTTATTTTGTTGGACATTATTGCATGTCACCGATATATCTACATAATTCGTGGTGTCAGAAATGAATATTATGTAAGTTATAAACGAAATGATAAAGTTTTAAGAGCATATTTTTCCAAATTTTGGGAGCATATTTTTTAGTTTTTAGTTCATATTTAATGCTCATAGAACACATTTTTTAGGTCATATTTCCGGTTTCCCTGGTGATGAAAAACGATCTAGACACAGAAACGATTTGAAAACGATAAAAGGTATTATGTGTTCGCTATATGTAGTCGTTTTGTCAATAATCTTAAAATTTTGTTTTTAATTGTTTTTTCATCCTTTTTTGATAAATTTCTCTACATTTTCTATTACATTTTTTATATCACCCGTATTCTATTTGGCGTCGTCAACATAAGACAAACGCAGTTTTTAGTCGTTTTGTTGTAAATCCGTATTACCTTTGATAGTATTGCCATTTATCGATGATTGGCAACATATCGCACCCTAAATACAAAAGGGTCACAACTCAAAATACTAAAATTTTCAGGAGAGACAAAAAACTGTTTATGTGCAGAAGCAACACACTTAACATAAAAATAGACATAAGTGTATTTTTTCAGCTAAAGAAGATAGTGATGTGAAAGAAATTTTTGCAGTAGTTAGAGATGTGTACTCTGAATTAATTTATGGAAAAAAGTCAGTTTTGAAAAATTTTGAGCTGTGACCCTTTTGTATTTAGGGTGCGATATGTTCGGTATTTTGTAAGAAAAATTGTCATTGATGTTGCCTTCAATTTTGTCGGCAGTGTTTTTGGTATTGGGTTATGTTGTGTGCAAACAAGAATTTAAGAAAACACATTGAAATAGTAAAATAAAAATTAGTAAAATTAAATATGTGGAAAAAAGCGTGCAAAATATAATTAAATATGGAAAAAATAAAAATTAAGTTAAAGATGAGAAGTCTCGTTTCCACTATTATTTTTTTTTATTTCCTTCTTCGCTGGAATTCGAATTGGAAAGAAAACCCATTTTATTTTAATGTATGCACAAAGTTTTTATTTATTCAAAAACACTTTTACCGAAAATAGTTAACGATATGCATCAGCTGGCTCAAATATTAGATATGTGTGTTGTACTTAATTACTACTATCGATAAACAGTCAACGTCGTCATAAGACTGTTAGGGAATACAGAGTTAGTATTGACGTTGTGTTAAAGTGATGTTGACTCAAAATTGACAACGAGTTTGACGACGCCAAATAGAATAAATATGATTATCTACCAGTGAGCCTTTTAAAATTCAGTAGTTTGAGATTAGTTCAAAAAAAAGATCGGTCGGAACTCATCACACCTTTTCTAAACAGGTGTATAGAAATCGTTTTGAAAATTATCGTTTTCCATCACATGCCTGCCTGCCTGAATGTATCGAAACATTTTTTTCTATAATTACAATAATTAGAGTACATTTTTACAGTTTAATTTAAGTGCATTCATTCAATTTAGAACGGTTTTCCGTGATCCTGCGCCAAATTTAGTTGATAAATAACACTGAAGATGGCACCATCATCCCGAATTTGAAGTGGGGTAACGGAAAATCGTTCCAAATTCACTGCATTAGAATTTATAAAATTGATTTCTATATTCCAAAATGAATGAATATTGCTTAGAATTTTCTTGAATAAATTAAAATTCTATTGAAAAAATTCATGACAGTCGATAGCATGATTGATTATGGCTCGTTTTATCAAACTCATTGGCGTAGCTAGAAATTACTACAAAAAAATTCTGGGGGGCTAAAGCCATCATTAGTCCCTTATATTATCAAAATTACTGTAATGGCCCTTATCGTGTTGGCAATTTTCGCCTTCAGCTTCGAAATTTTGTAATAGATTAAAGAAAAATGTAAATAAAATCGAAGTTGAAGGCGAAAATCGTCAGAGGGCATATCTAGCCCAATAATCGAACTACATGTTCACGCAAAATGTTAGACGTTTGCGATAAAAAACGGCGACTTTATTAGAAAAGTTTAAACGGACGTAGCACAAGTGGATGTATTCTTAATGCAAAAAGGCGTATGAAAAACACAATCATAGGATTGTGTGAGCTTTAAAGCGGTTGCTAGACGAATCAATATTCAGCTTCAATATATGTGTGTGTGCGTTTTCAAAAGTATTTTGATATTCTTCAATATTTCCCCTACGTATATGTACTTGTATAACTAAGGCTGTTTTCCTAAACGTATGTTTACAATTTGTCAATACAGTAGTAATACCGTTATGATTGATTCTAAAGTTACTTTGTGTCTTGCTTTGCATACACATTTTTTTGAATACACAACTTGCTCTTCTATGCGCATCCACAACTGAAATGATACGTTTAGGAACAGACCCCACATTGTCATAATTTTAAGTGTTACATTCAAGAACAAGTTGCAATGTATTACTACAAAGCAACATGCGTTTAGAAAAACAGCCTATTTTTTTTGTAAACAAACGCACACAAACACATATAGTGCGAGTCAAAATTTTAAGGTCACTGATAAACTCTATGCCTAGTCGTATTTTTAAAACTATAAATAAAAATGGTAATTGTATAAAAAAAAACTTTACTTTTTTTTGTTTAGTTTAATTGAATTAATATGCACCGACCTTATCATTTTGATGTATATAAAAATGAATATTTTTGGTATTTTATTTAAAAATGGAAATACAGCTATACAATTCAGCGACAAGTATTTTGTGCGCCGGTGTAATACAATATTCCTTGCCACTTTACATAAGCGAAATAAAAACTCAGTGACCTATATTGAACCTGAATATTGATGTGTCTGGCACCCACTTTAAACAACGCTGTTAACGGTGCTTGGAATTTGTTGTTTTTTGTGTTTTTTTTTTATTTACAAGATTCTAATAAGCTCAAAATTTTAGTTATTTTGCTTCTCTACAAAAAAAATAAAAGTGTAGTTACGCCGTTTGCAGGTGATGACATAATTGAGTGATGGACAATAGCTTATATCGAATGCAAACGTATATCTCATTTTTTAAACATTTTACTGAAACCTGTGTTAAAACTGAATTATTTTTTTATAAATATATAAAATTTCTAAATTTGTCTGCATCTTTTTAAACAATTAAGGTCTATTTAGACATATCAATTAGGGATGTAACGATACGCCGTTTTGCCGATCCGATACCGATACCGATATTTAAAAATAAATATCGCCGATACCGATTCCGATACCGATACGAATATTGAAATTGAGTTCAAGTTTAGATTAACAAAACTCAAGTGCAATTTTTTACTATACAAAATTACATTATAAGAGAGAATATTTAAAATTTATAAAACATTGGAAGTAATTTTTAAGGAGCTACATTTTCTTTGCTTCCAACAAATCTATATTAAAAATATGCAGATAATTAGTAGAAAAGCAAGAAAAAATGTTTAATTCCTTTATAAGTTTAAAAAATACTCGCCATGCTTTTTAAAAAAATCGATTTTTTTTAAAGAACATTTATCAACTAATATTCATCTAAATAACTTAATAGCTTAATTATTAAAAGACTTCTAAGTTTATATTTATTCACTTAAATTTACATGAAAATACAGTTCTGAGTTTAAATTCGCATAAAAAAAAATTGTGAAAATGGGTACTTTTTTATCCTTCTTCCTTGAGGAAAAATCATTATAGAATACCGAAAAAGAAATTTGTCCTAGCATCGCTTCCAATTCGGTGATTGGTAATCGAAAAACAGAACTTCTTGCAATGGCAAGGATATGTAAAACTAATTAGAAATTATCCAAATTTGCAATACTTCCAGATCGCGAATTCTACATTTTCATGACTTCTTTGGAGTATCTCTTTTTTGCTGGAATAAGATTTAAAAAACAACGGCTTGAATTTGAATTAATGCTAAAATTAACAAAAAATAAATAATTTTTTACAAAATAACAGCATAAAATATTATTAATTTTTAAAACTGATATTAATAAGATTTAAAAAATAACGAAGTGTATTTAATTCATGGTAAAATCGAACAAAAATAAATTATTTGTTAAAAAAAACTCTGAAAAATTTTTTAAAAGTATCGTCGTATCGGCAGTAAAATATCGCCGATACCGATGTATCGGAAAATCTGAAGTATCGCCGATATATCGGTATCGGTATTCGTTACATCCCTAATATCAATACTGTGTCAGGGAAAAATAAAATGTTATTGTCCTAGTTTTAAATAGAAGTGCTCAGACACATCCGGTACAGTAACGTTATTTACCATCAGATTTTTAAATAAGACGGCAACGATATTTTTGTGATTATCACTGACGAGATGACGTCATTCTGTTGAAAGTTGTGTTTGATGGAGACGGAAAAATTAATCGAGCACAGGAAATACTACGGATGTATTTGAGTTGATGAACTGACACAGCACTGATTTGTGTAAATATACCTTCAAGCATATAAAAATTTTTATCGCCGAAATATGAAAAAGTTATAAAATTAAAATATATGGGCCTATTCGGACATGCATCACTGCGCTGCATCAGAAAAGCAAACTTTTTTTTAATGTTGATAAAAATCGACTTATGATATTTTATTGTGTGACTATTGTTTTTATTGAGTATTTGACAATTTTTTGGTCCACATCTACTTCACTGATATACATAAAAACATTTAAAATTTCTTAAGCAGCGCAGTGATGCATTTCCGAATATGCCCTATGTCATAAATTCAAATGAGACAACACAAGCAGAACTTATTGTAAGGTATAGAAATATATTTTTAAAGAGAGAACACTTTTTAGCTGGACGTTTGAGAAAAAATTTTCGTTCTCAAAATTAAACTTTCAAAAATATTCCATTATAAATAATTTTTATTGGTTAAAAACCTTAAAAAACACATTTCACTACGTAAAACTGTCAGCACTGCAACATTCTACATACATATTGATTTATAACTACAAAAGACATTAAGCCTAAGAAAAAAATATAATATTTGCATTTAAATCAATACTCGCAAAATATTAAACAAAATAATAATAAGCTTAAAAAAATCCACTGAAATCGAAATTGGAATAAATTCTGTTACATAATTTAAGATCCTTCAACAAAATAAATTAAATATATATACATATATATATATATATCTTTACAAAAAGACGCTTATTATATTATAAATAAATTCAACTTTTACTACCCCACACACGTACACTTATTATACATTTAATTAATTTAATTATTATTAATATAAAATAAGTATAAATATTTTTTAATAATGATTAAATTCAGGCCATAAAAAATTAAAATTTACAAACTTATTGCTCCAACAAAAAAGTGTTTTATTACTATGTATCTTGTCTTCTATATATACCTGCCTGTTCTGTAAATCGGGTCGATTTGAAAACGCTTGATTTAGAGAAATTAAGTCTACTAATAGCAAACTTTTTTCAGATTTTTTTGCAGCTTCATATATTTTAGAGCTTAAAGTATATGTATACGATTTAAAATACATCAAGGGGAGCAGTATTTATTTGTGGAAAACGAGAAATTTACTCGGATTCGGTTTACAGAACAGGGTCGATAAAATCGTTGTTTTTTCGTAACGCATGCTCTTGGGAAATATAAAAGCCGACGAGCTTAAATTTTTAACACAGGTTCGTCTCAATCTACGTTAGGTTTTTATTTTGTTTTTGACCCAATAGATCGTCATTGGGTGGAGTTATTTTGAAAAAACCAATTTGAAGTTGAAAAACCAGAAGTCGCCGCCTCACCGGTTTTCAAAACAAATTATGGGACCAAACTGCAAGCAATCCTTTTGAAACAAAAGAATAATTTTAAAAATCGCTTCATTAATGGAGGAGTTATGCGATAATCAATATTTTTGTGAGAAGAGGGGACGGGAGCACATTCACCGCCAAATTTTCGAAAAACATAAAAAGGATTTTGAAAATCGGCATTGCCCTACTAATTTTCACAAAAAAGGGACCAGAGTGCAAGCAAAACCTTTCAAGTACCAAAAGAATTTTGAAAATCGGTCCATAAATGGAGAAGTTCTACGATAATCAATATTACGAGGTGTAGGTGGTGGGGACAAATTGCTCCACCGATCTCCGAAAAAAAATTATGGGACCAAACTGCAAGCAAAGCCTTTTAACAAAAAAATGAAAATTTTAAAATCAGTACATAAATGGAAGAGTTTTGCCATAATCAATATTTTGGGATGCTCTACTCCACTGATTTTATCAGAACTTATTGCCTATGTTCTGAAAAACGCATATCGCTTAAAATTGACGAGGTGTTCTGACAAGCGAAAACGCTAGAAATTTGGCGTTTTCAAACCGCTAGTGTATACTGAAGCGGTCTGGTGTATTTTATTTAATCTGCACCTTGAAGAGAAAATCAAATGATGCACAATTTAAATTTAATATGTTTTCTTTTTATTTGAAGAAAAACTTGTAACGTTTTTTCACGATTTTAGTTAAAAACATTCAATTTAAAAATTTGCTTTGAGTTTGTCAAATGTCTGTCTCAATTGTCTACTTACGAACTGACGATGATTCTAGTTTTTTTTTTAAGCCAGTATAGCAAGCAGGAACGCTGTAGGCATTTTAATTTAAAATTTATTTGTTTGTTTATGTTTTTTTTATAATAAAAAATATGTTTCATTGCTCGAACACAACTTTGGAAAATAGCAAAACGCTAGCAAATCGCCAGGTTTTCAGAATATGCCGAAATGCGTTTTGCGTTTTTCAAATCGTAAGCTATTTGAAAACGCTGCGTTTTCCAGAACATGGGCGTATTATACATGGGTTGTCTAATTTTATTACAAAACCACTAAAAAACTTTCAGGCCATAATGATGAAAAAAAAATGTTTTTTATGCAAAATCGAAATTGCAAAATGTTATCATTTTTGTTCACTGACCGTAAAGTCACATATATCACAAATAAAATAAGCTTTATTTCACGAAAATCGATGTATACATATTGATTTTGTCCACAATAAAGTAAAATTACTTGATTTTTGCAAAAAATCGAATTTTGGAGACGTTGCTCTACCGATTTTATCATAACTTAGAAAATGGTTATCCAATATCTTTAAGCTATTTTAATATTACATTATATATACTATATATCCAGACCGCAATGATGAAAAATATATTTTTTAGGTAAAATTTTGATTTTTTATATATAAGTACATATGTATATTAAGCTAATAAGGCCTGTAGTCGACATATAATCGACGAAACGTCGAAACAAATTGTAATTATAGTGTTTAATTACTTGGGCATACAGGCCTTATTAGCTTAATATACATATCTATATATAAAAAAATCAACAAGTTACTAAAAATCATTGGCCAATAATGGAACTAAAATTTCTTGAAAATTTTTATTATTTTTTTAAATATATGAAAAATCGAAATTGCAAAAACTTACCATTTTTATTAAAAAAAACCATAAAGGCACTTATATTACAAATAAAATAAGCTTGTTTCATGAAAATCGATGGATAAATATTGATTTTATTCATAATAAAGTGAAATCACCTGATTTTTGCAAAAATTGCGAATATTTACACTGTACAACAAAATATATTTTTTTTTTAAATAACAAAGTTTTTACAACTGATTCTAGCAGAAGTCACCAAAAATACGTACATGTATCGGCGTTTTGAAAGTTTACATCTGGGATTTATTTTAGGGGGAGTTAAATTTTCCCTCCTTTTACACATACATAGGCTGATAAACACAATTCTTTGCGTCGCACAGTCGGGTAAAGCACTAAGGCGATAGCGACTATGATGTAATAAACTGGGCCGTGTTTGTCTACGGATGATGAAACAGAATAAGACTGTTAGCCTATGGAATCAATTCTTACAGACTATGCATATAATATAATTTGTGCAGCTTCAACCGCAACGGAAATATCCACGCTATTAACACCCCGACCACACGAGCAATAAGTTTGGCAATTATTGCCGTGGCAACCGTCAAATTTGATTGCCGACACAAGATATTTGCGTGTGGACCGTATGAATATGAGTTCAAATACATATTCAGCAACAAATGTTAAAATACATTGCTGAGCAATAATCTTTTAACACAAGCTGTCAAATTCAATCGCCATTTGAGTTTTTTTTTTGTGAAAATTGAAAAAAATTAACAATAAAGCTAATTTTGAAAAGAACATTGCTGAAAAATGTAAAAAATTATTATTTAAAAAATTATAAATTACATACATACATAAAAAATACAGTGTAAATAACGCACAACCTTCTTCAGCAAAATTGTCAATTTAATGTTTTAAAATTTGTACGTGTTCGCTACCAAGAAATGCAAGCAAGAACATTGGCAATTGACGTTGCGGTTCTGCCGGCGTTATTGCTTGTATTAAGACATATACAATTGCTCGTGTGGTCGGTGTGTAAAGCAACCTATTATGGAAAAGGCAATCCCATTGATGGTTTCGCAGCGGAAACACCAAATTTCATTTTTGGTAATTATAATTTTGTCTGTAGTGATTTAAAAGACCAAACACCTTTTGTTGTGTTCGCAAAATGCTATTGTCACTTGTACATCTACTAGCTTCCAAATCCATTCCAACTTATTTAGAAGATTTGTTGAGAAATCTTGGATCTTACTTTAATTGAAACTGTTTTCGACAATATTTGCAGTTCATAAAATTTTATCAGCTGTCATAACTAGAAGGTTGTCATTAAAGGGTTGCATTGATCGTGTTATCGAGCAACAACAGCTACATATGGTTCTCGCTATTACATATTAATGAGTAGTGATGTCAACACTACATATTAATGAGTAGCGATGTCATGCGCGAGCACTCGCATATACAATTAAAAAGTTTTATTTTGGAATTTTTAAATTACAATTAATTTTTATTGTGTAACGTGCTCTTTCCCAAGATAATATTTTACTATTCAGTAAAATATATATTAAAGTTTTATTAATATACATTGCAATTGATTATGGAGGGTATTAGCTAGTTCCTTTTGTCGAAATTTTTTATGTACTATTTCATTTGGTTTTTTACTATTTTTGCTTAACTTCTGTACTATTTTTAGTTTATTTGGTGGCAACGCTGATATTTTTCATAAAAATTTTGTTGAAAAGAATTTTTTTGAAAATAGAGTAATTTTTTATAGTTAAGTCTCCCTAAAATATCCATGAACCAAGAAATTTTTTCAGCTCACTTTGTAATAATTTCTGCAATGAATTAACTGTATTAAAGATTGATGTTTAGACACTGAAAGCTACTATGTACCCTCATATGGTGGAAAGCATAGCGAACACAATGAGCTCTGATGATGATAGATGTAAGGACTGTTGAAAAATAGCATCTCGTTTCGGCTCTGCCAGTTGCTTGAAAACGGCTTTTCCTTTAAAAATGTTTAATAAATACTTACATATGTGCTTCTAAATAAAATTCTTTCTTCACAAAATAATTTAACTTGATTATAAAATTAAATTAACGAAGCCTGATTCCTTAGATATGAATATAACTAAGGATGTAACCGATTCCGATACCGATATATCGGCGATACTTCAGATTTTCCGATAGATGTATCGGTATCGGCGATATTTTACTATCGATATGCCGATAATTTTAAAATTTTTTTCTGAGATCTTTTTAACAAATAATTTATTTTTTGTTAATTTTACCATGAATTAAATTCAGTTCGTTGTTTTTTTAAATCATATTAATATCAATTATAAATATTAATAATATTTTACGCTGTTATTTTCTAAAACAAAAATAATTTATTTTTTGTTAATTTTACCACGAATTCAAATTCAATTCGTTGTTTTTTAAATCTTATTGCCAGCAAAAAAAGACACTCCAAGAAGGCATAAATATTTAGAATTTGCGATGCGAAAGTAGTGCAAATTTGGATAATTTCTATTTAGTTTTACATATCGTCACCTTAAATGCAAACGGCCGTAACTACACTTCTATTTTTTACAGGCGAAGCGAAAAAGTAAATTTTAAGCTCATTAGAATTCTGTAAATGAAAAGTAAAAATAAGGTAAACAACAAATTTAAGGCACTCTTAACATTGTTGTGTACAAGCTCACTGAAAACATGTGTTTGGATGCTTTTCTTATGCCTTTTTGCATTCAAAACATACATGCACTTGTAGTTACGTCCGTTGGAATTTCTTTAATAAAGTCGCCGTTTTTGATCGGAGGGAGTCTGAAATTTTGTGTGAACATGTAGTTTGATAAAACGAACCATAATGAACTAAAAACTCGATTTCGAATTTTTGTGTAGTTACGTCCGTTTGCATTTAAGGTGACGATATACTTGTCATTGCAAGACGTTCTCATTTTCGATTACCAATCACAGAATTTGAAGCGATGTTAGGAAAAATTTCTTTTTCGGCGTTCTATAATGATTTTTCTTCAAGGAAAAAGATGAAAAATTGCCCATTTTCGCAACTTGTTTCTTTTTATGTAAATTTAAACGCAAAATGGTGCTCTCATGTAAATTTAAGTAAATAAATATAAATTTTAGAAGAATTTTAACAATTAAGCTATTAGGTTATTTAGAAGAATATTAGTTGATAAATTTCCTTTAAAAATCGATTTTTAAAAAGCATGCCGAATATTTGTTAAAATTATAAAGGAATTACAAATTGTTATATGACTGAAATGAACTTTTACTTGGCTTTTCTACTAATTGTCTGCATATTTTTAATATAGATTTTTGGAAGCATTGAAAATGTGGATCCTTAAAAATTACTTCCAATTTTTTATATTGGGTTAATATCCATTTTAAATATTAATAATCTCTTACACTGTAATTTTGTATAATAAAAAATTACTCTACTTGAGTTTTGGCAATCTAAACTTGAACTCAATTTCAATATGCGTATCGGTATCGGCGATATTTCTTTTTGAGTATCGGATCGGCAAAACGGCGTATCGTTACATCCAGCGATGCCAGAATAAAGATTTTACCTTAATTTTGAAGATTTTTTAGTCAAAATAAGATTTGAAGATCTTTTTCCCAAATGAAGATTTTTTGATTTCTTATGATTTTACAAAATAAACAATATAACAGTCAGTTGAATCGGCTCATAGTTTTGTAAAATGGTATAGAAAGAAGTCAGAATTTTTATACTTTTGGTATTAGAAATTTTTTTCTGCGCTGCAGTTTCACGACGATTTTGAAGAAGCTTCTTTGAAGTCAATAAAAAGAAAAAACCAAACAACCGACGAAAAAATTTAAAAGTTGCGTTTAATGAGTCACAAATTGCTACCAAGTTGCATTCACTGCAATAATCGAGGTTGTGCTCATTGAGGGTTGCAGTAACCGAGGGCGCACTGTACATATCATTGATCTTATAAATGTACAATGCAACTTACATACATAACTAATATATTATAAGAAATTTAATATTTGACATATTCAGGTATGTGATGGAAATCGATTTTGAAAACGAAGCACTTTTCATCAAATTTTTAAAATTTTTGTGATAAAACTTTTGTAATATAGAAACATTTTTATAATATATGTGATGAAATTGTTTTTAATAAAGAAATATTAAAAAAC
This sequence comes from Panzeria rudis, assembly GCA_956483635.1. Lineage (NCBI taxonomy): Eukaryota > Metazoa > Arthropoda > Insecta > Diptera > Tachinidae > Panzeria > Panzeria rudis. Next base: position 30,208,969 of record OY101451.1, on the reverse strand, counting down.
ACCCTTCAAAACTGCTTCGTTTTCGGAATCGATTTCCATCACATACCTGATTGTCATAATTTTATTTTCAATGAAATTTATTTGCTGGTGCTTAAGCATTGTCTATATCCATTTCATTGGTGCTTTACCAAATCGTCAGTAGACTTCAAACACTTTTTTGAACAGTTACAAACCCCTTATCTTATGTACAGACTTTCAAAACCCATTTGAGAATTTTGTATAAGTTTCAAAGCCTACTGTGCTTATTTTTGAAAATCATTTAAATATTTGTAAATTCTCAAATGTATGAAATAATACCATATGGCGGTATTTCTCAATTGATTGAGAAATAAAGCCATTATGGTGTTATTTCTCCTACAGCTCAATAGTTTTTGAAGCATTAAGAAATAACGCCATATGGCGTTATGCATATAGACAATGCTTAAAATACAGCAAATAAATTTCATCTAATATATTATAATTTTAATACATGGTATATTATAGCAACTTTATTATAAATAGCAATATGAATTATACTTATATTACACGTACAAATTTTTTTGAAGATTTTTCTTCTAAAATGAAGATTTTTTTTCGAAGAATGAAGATTTTTCCCCGAAAATTTCTGGCACCACTGGTTACATCCCTAAATATAACCTTATAGTTCGAAAAAATTTGCCATACAACTTAGTTTTAAATGAAATATTTTACAAAAAGAGAGGCTCTGCAATACATTAATTTAACGTCTCCAATTTTATACCATACAAATTGTTTTCATGGTGCCCAAATTTATTTATTCCATTTAAATATTTATGATATGCAAAAAGTTTGTTCTTTCAAAATTGTTTTTAATTAATTCACTGACAAAAAATCGAACAAATTGGATGTGACAACAGGTCATTGTCAGTTAATTAAAATATGTACCAAGTAATTGCAGGTTGAATTCGTGCATTGATTAAACTAGAATGAGTTTATTATACTATACTTAAGCATGTGCGTAATTTTATTTTCAATTAATTAAATTCTTAATAAAACACGAACGAACTCATAATTTTTCAATGTACATATTTTGACTATTTTTTATTTATTCAAAATAAATTTTCACAGTTTATTTTATAAAAAAATAATTAGGTAGTATGTTCTCAATGCAAAAGTTAGGCAAAAATAAGTATTTTATACGTATTTCAATTCCAGAATACTTAAAAAAATTAATTTAAGTTAAGAGGTTGTCAACGAAATGCAGATGAAATTTTATTACAATTGAACCAAATTGAAAATAAATGTTATAATAAATGATTTAGTTTGGACTAACTTAGTAAGCAAATCTACTATCTGGATGATAACCCAATTGATCTAAAGCGGGACTGCAGGCAAAATTAATCATGGGTGGTGGACCACACATCAAAGTAATTGTAGAATCATCGGCGGGGAATAAATGAGCTTTAATCATCATGTCGTTGATAAAACCAACACTGTAGGCCCAGCCTAAAAATAAACATATACTTTATTAGTAAAATATAAACAAATTAAACAAAACAAAATTATAATAAAATTGTCATTAGAAATATTTATTGTACCTTTTTTAAACTACAGTTTTAAAGGCAGCATTAAATACATAAATAAATAGTAATATATACTTTGAAATAGAAACAATCAAACAGACATTATAAGTGTTTTATCTACAGATTAAATTTTTTTTAATTCACTTCTTCATAGGTCATTTGCATTTCATACGGTCCGATTTAGTTTAATAACTAAAACGCATTTCACTTTTATGGCCCAGCCTATCAAGCCCAGGTATACAAGTATAATTAACCATTGGCGGTGGTCCACATAGCAAACATAATGTATCATCTGATGGCGGATACAGGTGATCCTTCATCATATCATCGTTTATATAACCGGTATTGTAAGACCAGCCTTTAAGTTTTCGTCGTGGTGTTGGCATTTTTTGAGCAGCATTTTTAATAGTTTTTTTTAATAGGATTAAAAATATTTAAGCGATATTTTTATTTCTTTTTTATTTAAAAAAAAATTGCGAATTTAAAAAAGCAAAATAAAATTGAAAAACTTAATACAGATTGGGGAGTTGCACTGACGCACAGTGGTGTAAATTAAAAAAAGTGGTACGGTAAAATTTTCACCAAACACTGAACTTTGTATAATTTTCTTTATATATCGTCACAGAAAATAAATCTACCTATCTACCATTTGAAAAGTTTAACAAGAGAAGAACAAAACTTCTTTACATGAAAAAATATATTGGCAATTAGTGCAAAATTTTATAATAAATATATAAATTTGTGGGTCCTTTTTTACTTGTATTGTACGATTTTGCACTAATTGTCAAGGTGTTATGTTTTTTACGAATGGACAATGACATTCGCGATATATAACAGCAAACAAGGTTGACGTCAATATTTTTACGTGTATTATAGGCGTATTGGGTTCTGTAAACGTGCTGTAAGTCGATAGGGACTATTCACATATTACGTAACGGCAAAGGGAGGGGGGGAGGTTAACGATTTGTTACAGATTAGATAATTGATACTGAAAATTTTTTAAAAAGCGTTACGAGGGGGAGGGGTATAAAAACTCCAGAAATAGCGTTACGTAATATGTGAATAGGCCCATAGTTAAAAAAAATATGTTGTTCGGTTTCGCGTTCGGGTCTAAGAATTTAAACGAAGGTCAGGTTCGGATTCGGTCTAAAAAAAGTGCGTTCGGTTCGGACACTAATAATCATGCTTGAAAAATATAGAAATACATATTAGTGATGTTACGAATATTCGTATTCGAATCGCGTAATATTCGCCTGTCTCATGACATTCGTATTCGCCAAATTATAGCGAATATTTCACGAATATTTTGCGCATACGTACCAAAAAATAGTACACAAAATTATACAGAAAATTAAAGAAAAACTAATCATTTTTACTTTAAAAAACCCTTTGCCTCTACGCAAAATCATAATCTTCTTTCAGTAAAGAAAAAACAAACAAAATATATTTCACAACCACATAGTATCTAAAAAGTAAAGCCCTGTTTGAACAAATCAAGTTAAATTAATAATCAAAGCTCATAGAGGAATGTTGAACTTCAAAAATAAAAGCTTTGAAGTCTTTTCTCCTTCAAGCCTATTGCGATTCGGTGTGTAAAAACCCCCGCACCACTAAACATTCGCTCGCTCGGAACACTCGGTGGTGCTGTCACTAGATATTGCCTGGCTATAGGTAAAAGCTCGTATTTTTCCTTATTTACTTTCCATCATGTGAGAGGGTCGACGTCATTTGCCACCCGTTTTTCCGCTAACTTTTCTCATCGTAATGTCGTAACAATAATACCTATAGTATTGTGACAGTTTTTCTCAATTTATTGTTATTGACGTAAAGGGTAGATTTTTTTCAATTATATTTGAAATATCAAGTGGCACTATACGTTTAGATTGAATATTCGTATTCGGTGAATATTTGATCAAATACTCGTATTCGTATTCGCGCATATTAAAAATTGATATTCGTAATATCACTAGTATCGATATAGTATTTGCACTTGCCCATCTCATATTTGTTACTGAGTGATTCCACGTAAAACGGCCCTATGCAAGAAAAAAAATTATTTTCTCATTTTTAATACAAATCTCTCAATTGATCTTTTTTAGAGAATGACAATTATAGAAAAGATAAAAAATACACTACTTAATATTTTTTAATCAATTTGAGGCACTTGCAAATGATCATGCAAGAAAGATTTTGCTCTCCCTCCTTGTATGTTTAATATTTATTTCAGATTTTCTTTTATTCCCTTTCTCATTATTAATAAAAACCGTTATCTCTGCAAAAAATATACTTTTTTTGCTTTTTATTGAATTTAAAAAAATATTCAGCTAAAGTATTATGCTGTCTATAATACAATGGATAGCAAATAATTTAATATCTTATTATTTTCTTTATATTATTTATATTAATTAAATCAATAAAAAGTTGTATTTCTTCGAATTTTTTAAATTTTCGTACTAGGTCACACCTGTCGGTCACACCCTGTCTCATTTTAAAAATAGTTTTATGAGAAAAATAATTTCTGTCAAACATTAAATACATAATACAATTAAAAACACTTTGAACAGATATCTATACCAAAATTATTGTGTACCTTCTAGTCAAAATTTTACAGAATTTATACTGAAAGTCATAATTCTTAAAAACTAAGATTTGTAAGGTCACACTCGTCGCACCTTTCTGACGACCATTCTGAGCAGAAATCGTGTTCTATCAGCGTCTACCCGTTATTCAACGAGTTTCAGCTTAATGTCCCTTCGAGCCGCATCGTTTTTTAAGTAAAAAACTTTATATTCTTGATTTATAACAAAAAGATGTGTGTAAAATGGTCACACCCGCCTATATGGAATTACTCTACTGCTACTGCTCTTAATAATACTACTAGAATAGTAAAATTTTTTTTTTGTAAAAGAATAAAACTGTTTTCGTTTAATTTTTAACTTGGTTAACATTTTTTAGTTGCGTCAGTTTTTATTTTCATAAATTATTAGATTTTACTACATACAGAGTTGTGGAAAATACGTATTTGAAATAATTATTTTTTTTCTACTTGAAACAAAAAATACAAATACGTATTTTATAAATACCTATTTTCAAAATACATTTTCTGTTATAATTCTAGTTTTCATTTCAAATACTTGTTCCATTCAATGGCATATTCTTTTGCGATCTATTTAGTTTTTTTCCAATTTTGAAAATTCTAGCGAATTTTTGCAATGTTTGCGATAGAAGCGATTTTTTTTTTTTAATTTCTGAACATCTTTATAGCTTGACCGATTTTTAATGAATATTTAATTTTGCTATTATGCCGCTGTTACCAAGATTTTGAGAATTTATGCTATTTTCTCGTTTTTCCTGAATTTTTGGCATTCCTTACAGTTTTAGCAACTGTTGATCAATATTATGGTTTTTTTAATATTATGCAATATTTCGCAAATATTCGGCATATTCGCGACAGAAGTGATATTTCCAAGGTTTTTGGCTATATTACAATTTTAGTGATTTTAAATCAGACATCACCATGCTAAGCCACCGGTGCCCGAGTACTTTTCATCATTTTCACATATACAACACGACTGTTAACGAAACTCACTACAAAGAGTGTAAAAAACCATAATTTCATTCAGTTGTATGCTAGCCAGTGATGCCGTTTGGTTACATTTGTTACATTTTTCGTAACTTTTAAAGACCCAATGTAACATATATAATTAAGAGTTTTTTTATGAATTATTAAATTACATTAATTTTAATTTTGTAACGTGCTTTTTTCCCAAATTAATATTTTACTTTTTAGGTAAAATATTAAAGTTTTATTAAAATACATATGTACATTGAAATTGATTATGGAGGGGTATTAGCCAGTTTCTATGCGCATTTCATTGGGGCTAATGCAAATCGTCAGGAAACCTTTTCCCAAAAATCTCATAGAAAAACTAAAGATATTATATTAAACTCCTAATCATACCAGTAAGAAGTTTTAATAACAAAGTTAAAACATGAGGTCCATAATCAATCATGTTTTTTATTTTCTTTACTTGCGTACTACAACCGGTTGGTTTTTTCCAACTCTAAATTGTTGTTGTAAAGGCAATTGAAAATAAATATAAACAACAACAGCTACATGTAACATGAATTTTGTTATATTTAACCAAATTTTCGTAAATTTTGCTACATGGCAAAGAAAGAAGCAATATTTTTGAAAACGTACTTGTAGCCCAGTCATTTTAGAGTTTCACTGCGGAATGAGAGATAATAAGCTTAAAACTCGTATATTTTGGTGTTCTAAAAGTTGTCTCAAAAGTCTCATAAAATCTGGTGTCTGCGCCGTAAGTTATTCAAGGTCAAAAACTCGTATACACCTTCATTGTGGTGTTTTAAAAGTTGTCTCAAAGTCTCATAAAATCTCGTGTCTGCGCCGTAAGTTATTCAAGGTCAAAGATCACAAAAATCAGTTTTTCGCAATTATCTCGGTTGCTATTGCTCTAATGATGTTAACACTTATTATAAATTATAGAGAGCAGAGAGCCCGCAGCGCTCAGCCATACTTACTGTAATGCGAGGTCAAACGTGAATCTCAGTGAATAATGCTTTGTATAAAATTATTAAATAATTTAAATATCATTTACAAGAAATAATTTGTATCATATATTAGTTAATACATTATAGCTAATACCAGTTTGCATATATCTAGTATATTTGTTTAATAATACTTACACAAAAAGAAAAACGCCGTTCTAAATTCAAGTGTTTTCTACTTACTTTGAGTACGAGTCGTACTAAAAGTTTAAGTACGAATAACACTAAAATGTACTTAAGTCAAGCCGAAAACGGGACAAAGTTCTTAAATCATGTAAACAAATATTGAATCACGTACAAATTTCTTAAATTAAGTACAAAAATTCTTATTTTAAGTACGGATATTTTTATAAACTTTATACAAAGTCGTAGTGTGTTGGTATTTAGTTGCTTGTTGATAGCCACAATTCACTATTGTGCTCTTGTTGTTGTTATTTGTTGGTATTTTTGTTTGCTGGTATTACATGCTGCTGGTGTATACTGGATTTTAGGTGTCGTTCTTTCGTTTACTGATTTAGCTGAGTTGTCTAAGGCGTTGTTTTACAAACACGGGTAAGTTCAATATCAGGAATGAACAAAAATAAGTTTTAAAATAAAACCAGTACGTAACAGTATTAAATTTAGCTAAATGTTAAAAATATAAATTCTCAAGTCTGTTCTTGGTTTAAATAAGGAGAATTACACCTGATTCGGGCTTGATTTAAGTACGCGGCGGGATTGATTAAAGCACGCAGTAGGATTGATTCAAGTATGCGGCGGGATTGATTCAACTATGCAGCGGGCTTAAATCAAGCATGTAATACGACATTTGTCGCTACTTGTCGGCTATGCCCAAGAAATGAAAATAAACCACAACAAAACAACAACAAGATCACATCAGTTAATTGTGGCTATCATCAAAGCAAACAAACATTGTCGTACTTAAATTAAGAATTTTTTTACATAAATAAAGCCGAATCAGGCTAAAATTAAGTGTTTTGCGCTTGAATATTCCGCAATTGAATCAAGCTTTCTGTTATTGCTTTCAGGATTTGACACCGCTTGGGAGTAATTTAAGTACCGATGGATTAATTTTTCTTTTCTGTGTACCTACTTTTTGTAATTACAAACTCATTAGATGAAATATTTATTGTATATTCTAATTGTATATTAGTTCATTTAAAGTAAATTTAAAGTAGAAATAAAACGGGTAAATTATTATAACTTAATACAAAGTATTATTCACTGAGATTCACGGTTGGCCTTGCACTACAGTGAGTATTGCTGAGCGTCCGGGCTCTCTGCCCTCTATCTCAAAAACGGTTGGGCGTAAGAAAAATTGTTTTAAAGAAAATTTATCTCAAATTTTATATTCTAAAATTTGTAAAATAAATGTAAACATCATTGGAGCTATAGAAACCGAGATAATCGCGAAAAACTAATTTTTGTGACCTTTGACCTTAAATATCTTACCGTGCAGACACGAGGTTTTATGAGATTTGTGAGACAACATTTATAACACTAAACTGAAGGCGTATACGAGTTTATAGCTTATTATCTCTCATTCCGTAACTTTAAACAAGGTATTATTCACTGAGATTTACGGTTGACTTTGCATTACAGTGAGTATGGGTGAGCGCTGCGGGCTCTCTGCCCTCTATCTCAGAAACGGTTGGGCGTATGAAAAAATTTTTAATACAAAATGTGTTGCAAATTTTATGCTCTACAATTTTTATCATAACTGTTAACATCATTGGAGCTATAGAAGCCGAGATAATGGCGAAAAACTGATTTTTGTGATCTTTGACCTTGAATAACTTACGGCGCAGACACGAGATTCTATGAGACTTTTGAGACAACTTTTAGAACACCAAAAGGAAGGTGTATACGAATTTGCAGCTTATTATCTCTCATTCCACAGTTGGCCCCTTTTTTTCTGCTTATTTGACTGGACTACTTGATTCAGTAACTAAGGCAAGAACTGCCCGTTCGGTTTGAATAACATACCACGTCATTTATTACAGTTATTCTGGTATGTGATGGAAATCGATCGATTTCAAGTCACGTCGATTTTGAAAAACAAAATCTTCTAAAATATGACTTGTTAATGTTTTTATTGTTTTCGAGACTTAGAATATTTTATTCGATTTCACTATATCGTACGATTTGCATAACACATATTTGGCTATTATTAGTTTGATCAAATTGAAGGATTTGAAATCGATCGATTTCCATCACATACCAGATTATTTAAATATTCTCCCAATTTTATTTAGACTAAGGATTTATTTGTTAAGGGTTAAGCAATGTCTATTCAAGTTCATATCGAATATAAATTCTGTGGTTTTCTTGAATAAGCGCGTGTGTCTAAAAAGCATTTTTTTCAGGAGAGCCGAAATACTTTACTTTTAATACGACAAACTCGTTGTGACTTATCAAACTTTTTTTACAGTCATGTAAACATGTGTAGCAAGAAGTTTGTGTAAAAATTTGAGACAAAAATTCCCTAAGGGTAAGATCCTAGAGAATAATTAAAAAAACAATTTGCCAAGGACACTAAAAGTGTGTGCAGGATAACAGGTGTTGATAACAGGTGTTTACATTGAACTACTTCAAGCCACAAGATTTTTTTACCTGAAAAATGCTCGTGCACAAGTCATCATACGTTTTTATTAACTGAACAATAACCAAAAAATATTCCGGATGTGTTCAAAAGCAACAACGTATATGGCTTTGTGTTGTTTTCAACGGCAATAAATTGCCAGCACGCAATTGTAAGTCGATTTAGTTCATTAGGCTGAAAAATATTTGAATGAATTAGAAAAAAATCGGAATGGGTCTATGTTATTAGCAAAATTTTTGGTCCACGTAAAAGAGCATATAAAATAATTTAATTTGGCATCAATAATAAAAATAAATCGACAAAAATGGACATCCGGGGGGTTACTCTGAATTGCGATGCGTAAGAAAACCAGATCGCATTTGTATGTTATTTACATTGCAATGCGAAAGCATTTCTTTCGTTTCGAATTACAGAGTAACCCCCCGCCCGCGCTTATTCAAGAAAACCACAAAGTATCTAACTTTAGGAAAATTTGCATTAAGCTCTTTACTTACTTAGCAAAAGTAGTAGTAGTAGTTGTCTAAGACAAGAAATAATTGAAAATTTCTAAACCGTGGTGACTTAAAATAAGAAGAACTCTGATGATGGGATCGTGGTTGTTCCCGGAAATATCATAGTGTTAAGTTCGACCCTTATACAAAGTCAAGAATTTGTCTTTATCTTTTTAATTATTACATGCTTTGAAAAAAAATCCTTTCTCAATTAAAATAATTTAAGTGTAAAATTAAATTGAACGAACTAAAGACTGAATAATCAAATAGTAATATAATCACCTGTATTATGTGTGTCGAAGACGAATTTATGACTACGACAAATTGTCATAGAATAAAGAAAACTTGTAAAACTATTCTTTATTCTAAGACAATTTGTCGTAGTCACAAATTCGACTTTGACATACATAATCCGGATGCTTATTATACAATATTATACAAGGTCTAAAAAACGTAAATTTTTAGAAAACGCCCATGTGGACTCAGCTTTATTTTCGATTTTGTTACTAACATTTTAAGAAATGCAGTTTTTATTTGCATATATTTTCTTAAATTAACACAAGAAAATAAAAACTGGATGTGCGAAAGCGTTTTTATTTGAAATCGTTGTAATTTTTAAAATTACGACTTTTCGAATTACATATTCGAAAACCGATTTTTTATAATTGTCGAATTTTTGATAACTTTATGTTGTGAGTTCATTTCCCATTAAGGGCCATTATTACAACTCGGCTTTAGTTATAATTAGCATTTTATCGGACGGATAAACAGTTTTTCATTATTACAACTTTAATTTAACCTAAAAGTGTGGGATAACTTACTGGGAAGTTCATTCTTCCGCTAACTTTTATCGGCACACATTTTCATAGGCTGCCATACTTGCTTCTTTATCAAGTAAACACCAAGACGTATCTAACAGGTGAACTCACTAGAACACATGACCTTACTCCGGCAAACTTAGTGGAATTATGAAATTATCACAATTTCGTCACAATATGGAGCTTCCCTTCTTTAAGGTATTGGACATTTCATTATAGAGCTACCTGCGCTGATAATTCCATCCATCTTTCAACACTTTTTGACAATTGTAGTATAGTTTCTACAACAAATTTATACTTGTTGTAGACTTGTGTGTACCTGTTATCTGTGCCATTGTAAATACATATGTATGACGTTGCCACTTGTGCTCTGGTATAGCCATACTTTGAAAAAGATAATTTTTATTTTACAGGCAAGTTGTAATAATGAAAAATTGTTGCAGGTCAGTTTACCGATCACTTCGGCTTATCATGCCGGTAACTATCTTCCACTTTACTGTTGAGTTGTAATAATGGCCCTAAAACAGTTAAAACGGAAGTTCAGGCAAACTTAAAGTTAATAAACTTAATGTTAAAATCAACATAACTGAGCTTTGTGTTAATGGGGGTTAGACTAGGTTTTTTAATACGAGGTTAGAGATTAAATTTAGGGCCTGATTCATAAAGAAGAAATACCATTTTTTTCAACAACATTTTTATGAAAATTACTCAAAAAAATGAGTGTTTTCCATACAAATTTTCATAATGAAGTTTGTGTTCGTGTTTGAGAATTAATATCTATATTTACTCTTTGAATTGACTTTGTTTTATTTTTGCAAGTTTAAGCGGCTAATGTTGGTAGTTTAATCCTTAACTAGCAAAAAAATTACAAAAAAAGTTAACTCAAAGAGTAAATACAGATATTAAGTTTAATTTAATCTCTAATCTCGTATTAAAAACCCCACTCTTAAGAGGCCAATGGCGGTGGTTTAATCTTGCTTTAGGTACACATGAAAATTCCTCATACATATGTACATCGTTGGGCTAACATATTTTTACATTCTCTTAATTTAACACTCGTAAAATATTTCACTTGTAAATATCTAATACTAAATTAATGATATTTTTCTTCTTTCGAAAAAATGGAGTTATTTGATAGCACAATGACAAACTTTTGGCCATTTTTTCTATAAGGTTGGACTACCACTCAAAAATATAAAATTCGCATGTACAGTATCATAGCAGCAAATTTAATTGAATTAATATGCGTTAACAAATCCTAATTTAAAGTTTTGGTGACAAATAAAATATATGATGAAGCCAAAATACTGTTATTGATTAAAAAAATAAATAAAAGAAAAATCTAAACTCACCTTCACCAGCTTTATCAACTGTATACCAAACTTTAAATTGCTCTGGATATTTCTTAGCCAATTCATCAAGTTCATTACGTAACAAAATATCCTTTTCACTCTATAAAAACAAATCAATTTGTAAAACAAATTTTGAATAAGATTTCAAAGTCAATACAAACTTACCTGATTGGCAAACAATAAAGCCAATTCTGTTTTGTCTACGTCATTATGCTTCAAGACATCACGTACTAGCTGTAACATGGGAGTAATACCGGTGCCACCAGCAATCATATTAACACGTGTGGCCTTAACAGTTTTTGGGGGATCTTTACGCAGCTTCTTAATGGAGAAATTACCATTACCCATATATTGCAGACGTCCGGAAGGACCACGAAATGAAATTTTATCACCAATTTGCATTTTATCTAAATGTTGAGACATTTTGCCACCAGCTGGAAATTTGGGATGGACATCTTTGAAATACACTTTAACCACAAGATCAACATAACCCACATCATCGTCAGATGATATTGGTGTGTAAGGACGTATTACTAGTTCATTTTCAATGGTAGCAATAAGATGAATATGTTGTCCTACTGGTAAGCCCAATATGTGCTGATGTGATGGTAAACCAAAACGAAAACGACGTGTATCATGACTCAAAACTTCTTTTTCGATCAGAGGTAATTGATATTTATCATTAACATCGACCAAAGTCCGTAGACGTACGGTTCTATTTGGTTCTGGGCGGGGTTTCTTTGTGGATTTTTTATTTATTAAATAATGAATTATAACAGCACCGGCTACTACGGCAACTACGCCCACAGCGATCGGGATTATCTAAAAAACACAATTATAATAATAATTTTGATATCAAATTCATCAATTTCTTTATCAGTTATTTATATAAGCAGGTGCCAATAACGCATATATGTACATTAGTGACCCTATCCTCTTAAGACAGTGGGTACACATACATATGTGTACCTTAAAATATTTCAAATTTGAGCAAATAGACTAATCTGGCTGCAATTGTGGATACCAGTTTAAGCATGTAAACAAACAGCTTTGATTGTAGGTACTGATGCAAATACTCATCAATGCAAAAACAAAAATAATAAGAGCTTTTCTGAGTATTCGATTAAATCAGGTAGAGGGGATTTCGGCTAACTAAATTGAGTTGAAATAAAAGAATTTACAGGAAGTCTTGTATTCTATTTCGCGACAAAAATTAGTTAAATAGCTGATGTTTCTTTGTAAAAAGCAGCCACCTTCGAAAATCAGTAGTACTGAATATTCGAACATTCCACTCTTAATAATAATTTAAATTTACATTAATTCAAATAATGCTCTAAAAAGTCGAAATAATAAATTTCAGACTTATACCCAAGGTAAATTTATTTATACTTATCGGCGAATTGATACAACAAAGCAAATTTTTTGGGAATTGTGGTGTCAAAAAATGTATGAGAAAAAAATTAAAGGACATATTAAAATGTCAGTGTATTGCTAAAATATAATAAAATTTGACATCATAATTACCGAGCATATGGGCTGATGCACAGACCTTATATATCGACCTTGCTTATACCTACCTATTCAGTTCAAAAAATAAATTACGTAAAAATGTCCTTTTTTGTTTTCATTAAAAAAGTATTTTTTATTAGCTTATAGATTTGAAGACCAAAACATAATCTATCAGTTTAGCCTCATGCCCGGATTAAGAGGCTATATTTTGAAAACTGATCCGATTCTTGCTCAAATATGTTACTCTTGTACGACGTGAGTCCACTTACGCTGTTATTCAAGAAAACAACAGATAGTATGTTTAAAACACTACCATATCCAGGTAATTATTACCGAGTGAATGTAAGTAAAACAGTGAGTAGAAATTAGTGATAAATACATTTGTAAGGGGTACCGCTTATTTTTTGAACTTCTCAAACAAGAATAAGTAGTTATCGAGTCAAATTGTAAGTAGGTACATAGTTACGACTTAACTCCTCATATACTTGTTTGGTTACTAGTAAGCAAAGTTTTTGCTGGGTAGCTGTTTTTTTTTTGATGATTTGAAATTTCTCCGTGCCCCCTTGCTATACAAGGGATGGTAGGTTTACTTGGCTGAACCTTAGGTTATAACGCCACCAACAATTTCTAAAAGGAGTCTCTTCCAAGATAATTCCAAGCGACATATACCGTCGCATACGAAGCCGGAACTCCCAAAATCCACTCCTTGCTTCTTCGCAATTGAGTTTTTGTTTGGTTCTCCAACCAATTATCAATGTATATTTATTCTTGTCCAAAAGTGAGGTTTTGTTTGGTTCTCCAACCAGTTATTAATATTCTTCTTTATAATTGTTTTTTTTTTTGCATGTGGTTAATGGAAACCAACGGGATACTGCACGGTTTACCGTTAACCGACGCCAACCACTAATCACATGCGGTGTGAGACGCAAAACTCTCGAAGGCCAATAAACGACAGTGGCCTGGTTGCATTTACGAAGTAATTGCCAACGACGCGTGATGTTGACTCGCCCAGAGCTGTTTTACGAATGGGGTAGCTGTTTTATTGATTATTACTCTCCGTTTACAAACTATAAGAAACGTGTTAAATCAAGAATATACATACAAACATACATACATATGTATGTACATAAATTTACAGATTAATAAACTTACACACGTTTTTCAAAACAACAAAACGAATGCGAGCTTTGTAAAAACAATACACGGTAAAAATAAATTTGTTTTAGGAAAAATTATCACTTAATACAGTCATAATAAAAATTTCTATTTAATGAAAAATAAAAGTCCAGTTTTTTTAATATATAGGTATATAGTAGGGTGGTCGGTTATTCGACATTTTCCAGAAACCTGTTTTCGAATAGTTCGACTATTTGAAATTTTAGAAAAACCGGTTACGGTTTTTAAAATTGAGAAAAAACCGGTCGACCGGTTTTTTTATGAGAAAATTATAATGCAGAAGCTTTAATTTTAGTTTGCTTTAAAAAAAAAGAGTTAACAGTTCATATAAATACTATCCGCAGAAAAACATAACTTTGAAAATAAGGCCAAGTTCCTGTCCAAAAATTCGTCCGTTAAAAGTACTGAGCTCAAAATGATGGCCAAGTTCTTGATAAGTATGATACCTAAGCTAACTTGGAAACACTTCCCACAAAATTTTTCCCAATATTAGAAATGTACAAAAATATTGCCAAATAGCAGGTTGCCTAAAAATTAAATGGTATTGTACCTATTAAGAACTTGGTCTTCATTTTGATCTCAGTACTTTTACGGCCAAAACTTTTGGATATGAACTTGTCCTTATTTCCTTATTTTCTCATTAATGTTTTTGTGCAGATCTGACTTCTTTTTTCTAATTCTTTGTTTGGTACAACACTATAATTTCCATCACTATAATTTCCCATAATTTCTTAACTGGGCATTATAGTGCTCCTTATATGCGGCACGCCTTCCCATTACGTGATCAGCATATTTTTTTTTACTAAAGACCTTTCCAGGAGGATTTACAATCAAAATCCGAAAAAAAAAATGATTCCATACATTTAGGGGGACCCCTAGTGCACAGATTTACATTCGTTCTTTTTATTGTTTATTTCTTGACATTCACGCAACAAGCATTTTTTGTCTATGATGGATGTCGAACTATATATAAAATATGAAGCTTGACATAAATTCTACATCACAAGGCCAATTTAATTCGCCCTGCTACCATCTTATAAAATTAGTTCACCTTAATTGCATGCTTCATTCAGTAATTGCTCTTGAACAAAAATACTTAGGAAAATCAACATTAAAAGTTCGTCAAGTTTTAATATATTAAAAATAGGGATGTAACGATACGCCGTTTTGCCGATCCGATACCGATACCGATATTTAAAAATAAATATCGCCGATACCGATTCCGATACCGATACGAATATTGAAATTGAGTTCAAGTTTAGATCAACAAAACTCAAGTGCAATTTTTTATTATACAAAATTACATTATAAGAGAGAATATTTAAAATTGATAAAACGTTGGAAGTAATTTTTAAGGAGCTACATTTTCTTTGCTTCCAAAAAATCTATATTAAAAATATGCAGATAATTAGTAGAAAAGCAAGAAAAAATTTTTAATTCCTTTATAATTTTAAAAAATACTCGCCATGCTTTTTAAAAAATCGATTTTTTTAAAGGACATTTATCAACTAATATTCTTCTAAATAACTTAATAGCTTAATTATTAAAAAAACTTCTAAGTTTATATTTATTCACTTAAATTTACATGAAAATACAGTTCTGAGTTTAATTCGCATTAAAAAAATTGTGAAAATGGGTACTTTTTATCCTTTTTCCTTGAGGAAAAATCATTATAGAATACCGAAAAAGAAATTTGTCCTAGCATCGCTTCCAATTCGGTGATTGGTAATCGAAAAACAGAACTTCCTGCAATGGCAAGGATATGTAAAACTAATTAGAAATTATCCAAATTTGCAATACTTCCAGATCGCGAATTCTACATTTTCATGACTTCTTTGGAGTATCTCTTTTTTGCTGGAATAAGATTTAAAAACAACGGCTTGAATTTGAATTCATGGTAAAATTAACAAAAAATAAATAATTTTTTTACAAAACAACAGCATAAAATATTAATTAATTATTATTTAAAAAATAACGAATTGTGTTTAAAATCGAACAAAAATAAATTATTGGTTAAAAAAACTCTGAAAAAATTTTTAAAAGTATCGTCGTATCGGCAGTAAAATATCGCCGATACCGATGTATCGGAAAATCTGAAGTATCGCCGATATATCGGTATCGGTATCGGTATTCGTTACATCCCTAATTAAAAACTAATAAAATATACGAGTCGAAAAGTATTGACTGAGCCGGTTTTTTTAATTTAAAAAAACCCGGACTATTCGACATTCGAAAAATCAACATTTTGAAAAAACCGTATTGCGGAAAAACCGGTTTAAAAACCGGTTGAAAAACCGAGTCGATCACCCTAGTATATAGTGATCAATTCAACTATAGTTAAAAGCTTACAAACATTTATATACATACATACATATGTACATATGCTTAATATATTAATGGCGTATGTCGAATTATTGTTATTTTATAGGTGAAGGAAAAAAAACTGAGTAAAAACTAGAATATGTAGTTATGTACATTAGGGTGGCCCAATATTTTAAAAATTTTTCCAATTCTAATTCTCACTCCCTAGAAATATTTGAGTAGTCTTAAAACTAATGTGTACCAATTTTTAGATTGATTGAAAAATGTTTAAGAGGTAGATCAAAGCGAATGAAGTCTTGAAAAATATACATTTTTATTACCATTTTTTCATTTTGTTCAACCATATGTAACTAATTTTATACCCAATTTATTGAAACTTTTTTCTCTAATTACGCGTAGTTTTTTCTTTCCAAAATGGCATAAATTACAAAAATCCAATTACCAGTAATAAAGTTATGACATAAAATATCAGCCACTTAAGGCCGTTTCAGACTATAATACAAGTATTAATACTTTTGAGAAAAATTAAACTCTGACATGATAATTTGTTGTTTTTAGAAAATTTTCAAACAACAATTATATCAGGGAGGCATTTTCATCTGAAACGGTTTTTAATGCCACTTTTTTGGTTATATTAGCAGCTTTGCACCTGAGTGCGTTTTTCATTTTCAAATCCTGATATTCTGAATTCTAATTATTAGATCGTCCAAAAATGTTATAGAAAATGTTCACGTTATAGTCCAATTAGTGATTTTTTGCATGCGAATTAGGCTTATAGTCTCATTAGCTATATAGTTAACGTGGCCATTTTTCATTTTACTCAAACCGGGACCGCCGGTTTATTTATGTCAGTTAGTAGGTTCATAGTAGAAAAACCACACTTATGCTCAATTATTTTCATACTTATCACACATTAAATCTTCTACACTTTCTACAAAAAAATTATGTTTATAATCGTGTTCAGTAGGACTAAATTGACAACAAATAGCTGATTTTATCAATGTTATGAAAAAAAATTTTGTCACACAGTGTAATGTGACTATAAACGAAAAATACTGCACCATGTTTTTTGCTTCTCCTGTAACATTATTAAAATGTTAGGTAGGGCTTTTGCGTTTCAGTTTACGCTATGTATGTAAATAGATGGTGTGATATGAAACCCTGACATTTATTGCATCTCAAAAATCGAATTTTATAAGCTGAAAGCGAAAAATAAAACTTAAAATTAGCACTAATAAATTAGTTTTATGGCATGCCAATCACATTGAGGTAAAGGGATCGCCATTATTACAAAAAGCTTTACATATGTATGTACATATGTAAGTACAAATTTGTATAAAAGCCAAAACGTAATATCATAGACTACTATGTAACTAGACCCGTCACTTTACAAGAACATTACAAAGATTGTATGAAAGGGAAAGGAAATCTTATTTTCTAATGTGGTTTATAATTTGACTATCTCTTTCTTATTATCTTAGTAAGAGCATTTTGCATGTAAAACTGCATAACACATGATAACAGCCATTTTTAGCTGCCAAAAGTGAGTATTCTGTTCCATATTCTGTGGTAATATGACGTTAGGTATTAAGGTCTTAAGTAAAAAAACTGCATTTTCAGTTTTTGATGGGGTTGAACTCAATTCTTTTTTCTCTTTCGTTTGGTATCAATAACTTAAATCTAGCACAACTGCTTTCATTCATAATCATTTGCTTTTTAGGCAATAAGTCAGGAAAATACATATTAAAATGCGAATTAAATAATTTTGAATTTAACATTACGAAAAACTATAGATTCTGCCTTAAGACCTTAATACCAAACTCCAAAGATATAAGGGCGAAGTTAATGAAAAGAGCGTGTGTATGGATGCATGTATGTACATATGTATGTATGTATGTGCAAATGTATACCTTTGGAAAACACATTATCAAAAACTTACATCAGATTCATCGGCTTCAAATGGCATTTTGTTGCTTATTTACTTAACTCTAACTTTCTACTAGAATTTGTAAAAAAATACAAAATATACAATTTAATTTAACTTTTAATAAGAAAATAATAGTATATAAGTATGTATAATAAAGTTATAACTAAACGCTTGCTACTCCCGTTGGTGACTGACGCAGCGATTTTAGAATAAAATGCGAACACATTACTGCCTGATATTTTAAAATAACAATAACTACAACACACAGATAGCTTAAATTATAAACTCATGAGATTAAATTTATAAAACAACAATAAATATTCGGCACTATACTAACAAATAAATAGTAATTTTATACATATGCATATGTATATCTAATACATATGTGCATATGTAAGTATGAATGTATGTACATTAAGGGGTATCCTTTCAGAAAAAAAATATTTGTGGCGCCCAGAAAATACACTTTGCCATTTCCTAAGAATATTCCCAAAATATTTCGTGTTTTGCGATAACCATTAGCGAGCTGGACCATTTTTTAAAGAAGCATACTTTTAGATGTTTCAAGATACATATTTTCACGTTTTTTGAGTTATGACTCTATTGCATCAAAGGCTCGATAAGTATTTTGTTTCATAACTTAGTTACCTACACACAGAGAAAAAGTAATGTAAAATCAACATGATGCAATTTTGATTGGAAATCAAATTAAATTTACAAGAAATAATTGGTCGTTTAAGTGTGTGTTAGGGTTTATTTGCTTTGTTTATTGCTACAATTCACTGTTGTGCTTAGTTGTGTGACTTGTTGTTGTTTTGTTTTGGTTTATTCTTATATAGCCGACCAAAAAACTAACAAAAATCGAAATACCAACGAAAATTTACTGCTGCCGGTGTACAATTAATTACCATTGTTTCATACATATTAATTTTAGCCGGAATATTATTAATCTAACCTTAAATCTCTTTGGTTTAAAATTGTTCACTGTTAAAACAACTTTGTTATAAACGTTTTATTTCATTTTAAAGTAATTAGCAATAGTGCCAAAGTAGAAGTAGTGAAAGGTATGTTTAATAGCATTTCAACTCACTACGTTGCCATCAAATTTTCATACAAAAATTTGTTTTCTTTTTCATAAAAAATTTGTTTTCGTAAAAAAAATTTATTTTAAAAGCCTCTTATAAATCCAAAATTTTTTTATAAATTAGGTTGTTAGTGAATAGCTAAAGTAAAGTTGGAAGCTGTTGTGGCTGCAGTGGTTAGCGCGCGGACTATCATGCAAGTCCCACGAGTTAAAATTTTGGATGGGGCAGCCAACTACAACACAAAGTTTTCTGATGCCTATACTAATAGACATCACGTAAGTAAACCCAGCAAAAACTTTTCTTACTGGTAGGCAAAAAAGTATATGAGGATTTGAATCGTAACTACATACTTGCAATTTTACTCAATAACTACTTATTTTTGTTTGAGAAGTCCAAAAAATAAAGGATACCCCTTACAAATGTATTTACATTGTCACAGCAGTTAACTAGTTATTATTTGGTTTACCTGAAGCTAAAAAATAAGTAGTCAAATAAACAAATTAAAATTAAAAAAAATTTGTACACATTATATTTTATTTATATTGTTAAAAATGTTTTAATTTGTTTTCTTTTTTTTACCCAGCTGGGATACGAACCTGTGCTCGTTCATATTTGAAGACAATCACTTTACGCACTCAGCTATTGTTGATAAGCTTAAGCAACAAAATTAGATTTCATATACAAACACATGTTGACTTAAAAAGTGGTTGTCTACTTATTTTTTAATACATAACAACAAATTATATCTATTTTCAGCTAATGAGAAAAATGCGTACTAATTTTGTATTTTGTATTTGTTTAGTGAGTCTAGCACAACAATATTAAGATTTTATAAATTAAATTGCTAGTGAAAATACACAAGATTACAGATTCATATTTAGATCACATTCATATAAATCAACAATTAATTACATATAAATTTGATTGTTATTTTTTATACAAAATTATGAAAATAAAATAAAAAAAACTATAAAATAAAGTTATAATAAAAACTAAGTAGTAGTACTACTAATTACAAAAATGACATGCTGGGAAATAATTAAAAAAATAAATACATTAAAGTCATGTGGTTTGATATAACTTTAATTCAACATGATTCTTCATGTTGTTCCAATATCAAATTCACGTTGTTTCAACTCGAAATAACATTGATTCAACATGATTTTTCGTATTATTTCAGCATCAACTTCATTTTGATTTAACTGTACTGGAATATTAAATCAGCATGCAGCAAAATCTCTACCGAAAATTTTTAAATTAACCTGGTTTTCGAGGATTTTACATTGAAATTTTTCTGTGCGATTCGATTTATTTAGAAATTTTTTTGCATTTGGCTGTTGTTTATGCCAGCTTATCAGTAGACTTTCAACCTTATCTTTGAAGTTCCCAATTTCGTATACAGAAAGAATTTTGTTTCATAAAACTAATGAAACAACTTCATTAGATATTTTTTCATTAATCCAATGACAATTTCACAAATCCAATGAAAATTTCCATTGAAAGGCTTATTGTAGCAACATCATAAGCCACCCGAATTGAAAAACTGGGTTTATATGTTTTTCCTATTGATTATAACCATCCCAACATCCCCTCAAAAGGTTTAAGCTATTTTCCAATTAGTTTCCGATTTAGACGATAATTGGCTTTTTACAATTCAATATTTTTGTTTAAATTTTTTTCGTAACAACGTCATAAACCATATAAATTTTTTGCAGCTCAAGGCCAAATTTTGATTTTCGAAGAAGTTACATATGAAAGTCATGAAGACGTTTTGTGAAGGAACGATGAATAAATCTCAAAAGGCCGCGAGTTATGATTTTTTTTTAATTTTGGTGGCTTATGATGTTATTGCATAAAAAACTAGGAATTAAATTCTTTACAATTATTTGACTTTTATTTATTTTGGATTATTGTGGACCAATTTTGGAATTTTATTTCGGATTAATAAACAAACAATTACTTCTGATCTTCATATATAACATAATTTCTGCGGTGTATGTACTTTTCACTTTAAAGCAGAAGACACGAAATCAATTTCCATAAAAAGTTCACTTAAAAAAGGAAGATCTTCGAATACAAATAAGTATGTAGATAGAAAAATTGCAGACAATAAGTTACTCAATGTTACATCCTTGCTTCCATATATTATTCAATAAATTAGTTTATTAGAAATTATTCAATAAGCTAGTTTATTATACTCATTTTAATTGATTCCGCTTTGTTTGAATACAGCTTTCCTACCACCTAAAAACGGATTTTATTTGTTTCTAAAATATTTATCATTGAAGTTCAAAAATTATATTAAACTGAACAAAAAATAAAAAAATATTTAAAAAGATATTTAAAATAAATATCGGTCAAGTTCAATATAATAAAGTTCTCAAAATACAAAATTTTTAAAAAGTTTTTAAAAGTTCTTTTGAGAGACTACTTTTCGTAACGTCACGCCAAAAAGCAATTAAGCTTATATTTCAAAACCATGTAGTCCGATTTTTCCTAAACTTTTACTGAATGAAGACCTACTTATGACCTGCACAAATATATAGAGAAGTAAAACGAATAGGTTTTCTTTGCAATACAAGCGTATTTTCTCGTTGGCGTGACGTTACGAAAATTGTGGCTTTCTGTTGAAATTCAAATCATTGACTTTCAGTGTTGTGAGCTTTTCATAACTAAAAAGCGCTAGATTAAATTCAAATGGAAAAAAAACTTTAAAAAACATAAAAATCTATTTCGTTTACAGGACGTGAAATGCACGTTAGAAGCTATGCACTAAATGTTTTCCATATTTCAGGTTATTATTGAGTTAAATTTTTAAATAACGGTGTAGGAAACCACATAAATCACTTCGGCATAGTTTTCTTCATATGAATCGACCAACGGCTAAAGGTATATTGTTGACACAGTTTGCTTACTTCAATCCAAGTCACATATTTTATCTTGTTATATACAATAATTAAAGTAAAATTATATTCGACAATAACAGCCATATAAAATGAAGGTGTATACGAATTTCCAGCTTATTGTCTCTCATTCCGCAATGAAACCCTATGACTGGGATACTAATAAAAAGTTGATAATGACAAAAAATGAGTTAAAAAGAATTCAGTACACCAGGCATACAAGTATAATATCCTGATACGCACAATTATTCCCAAATATTCCAGCAAAAACTACTGCTTCGCGATAAGCAGGTTTGTAAAGGAGCGTTTAGTTGGTGTAGCTTAGGAGCATTTCTTGTTAGACGTTTATTTCAGCGCATTGAATATATAATAAAATTATACTATTGTTTTGTCGTTTTAAGATCCTAACTCATTGTCATTCTTCGTAAAATGTATATTTTATAGTCTCTGCCTTACAGTAGCGCTTCCTTGAATGCACCACTGTAAGTGAATGTGCACAACTTTGTTTTTTAAGTGGACGAAAAGGAAGAATCTAAGAAGCTTAAGCATTTCTTGCCATACATTATTGCATATATTCAGGCAATACATTTGTCGCTACTATGAAGCGCATTTATATAACAAGAAAAGTCTGTACTGCTTCCAAAATTGGCAAATTTTTAAATAAAATGCTGTTAACAATAGTTTCGAATACATTTTTTTAAGGATAACAATCTTTAACCATGTTTTATTTCAAACCCAAAGCAAAACTTTTTTTAATAATTACATTTAATTACATTAATAATTACAGTTTTACGAATTTTAAAAGAAAATTCTTGACAAAAAATCGTCAAATTAGCGCTTTATTAAAAAAAAGCGCTATAGAGAAAAAATGCGACTTTTGATGCATCAAAAAGCGCCAAAGGAGCTAAATTGGCAACTCTGTTGACTTTTCATATCGGTGGCGCAGTATAGGACTTGATTTTAGACCTATGATTTCATGGGAAAATTTTCTTCAAATTGAAACCCCCTAATATAAATATTTATAATCTCTGTCAACTTATGAGTTTTGTATACAATATTTAATAAAACTTAAGAGTATTTTGTAAAGTACCCCAATGTCATGCTCCATGGCATAGCTGCCAGATAGGTATAAAATCGTCAAATATTGGAGAAAAAACCGCCAATATCGTCAAAGTGATTCATGGAAATCGTCAAAAAATCGTCATAAAAATTTCACTTTTTTAACAAAATATTTATTGGGATAAAATCGTCAAATATTGGAGAAAAAAAACCGCCAATATCGTCAAAATGATTCATGGAAAACGTCAAAAAATCGTCATAAAAATATCACTTTTTTAACAAAATATTTATTAAAATTTATTAAATTTATTTCATATATTCTCAGAAATTAATTATTTGAGAATTGTTAGTTGTACTCGATTAAGCTATATGGCTGCACTTCGTTAATGCTAATACCAACTTAACAGTAGACTTTCAACCACCATGTCACATGTCTTTCTACATTTGCTAAAGAATGTGGTAAAACTAAAATTTTTCAAAGTAAATTTGGCTAAGGTAGGATATGAAGGACTAGAATCTCTCATTTTCATTTCCAAAAATTTAAGAGTTTTATATCATTCTCAAGAAAAATATAATATGCATGTATAATAATTTTTTATAACTATCACTTTTCCTCCCTGCTATTGCTAATGTATATTTTCAAAATAGTTGTGAATTTTCAAATAAGTTCAAGGTTGCTTTAAAGGGCAATATGCATGGTCAAAGCATTCATCAGTCATTATGATTGTATAACCCAAACTTTGTTTATCGGGCATGTTCTGTGTAAAGAAAATTAACAACCATGCCATGAAAACTCATATTATTTTATTTCTTGTGAAACACAGAACATACGTGATTATGTGTGATACCATGCTTGATGCAAAATCAAAATATTTTGATTTTTAGAATGCTTGATGAGCGACTTTGACGTGTGTATTGCGTTTAATCCTCAAGCACTTGCACATTTTTAACGAGATTTGAAAGATAACGTTTGTTAAACATGTTGGACGATATACAATAATAAATAAATTAAGAAAGTATAGTAATTTTAGTTTCATTTTAAATTACTTACACATAGCACTAAAATCGCTACAAATACACGATACTTGTTCCGCAATTGACATCTAACAACACAAAATCAAGTTCAAAATTGAGTGTTTGACAAGTTACACAGCACACGTCAAGCACACGTATATA
This sequence comes from Panzeria rudis, assembly GCA_956483635.1. Lineage (NCBI taxonomy): Eukaryota > Metazoa > Arthropoda > Insecta > Diptera > Tachinidae > Panzeria > Panzeria rudis. Next base: position 30,184,436 of record OY101451.1, on the reverse strand, counting down.
TATGAAATTTATATAAAGGAGTTTGATCGTCTATATTCCGCTTGAATGTATTAAAAAATATTAAAAACTGTTTTTAATTCAGGCTATTTATGGTCAGTTTCTTTAATTTATAAGATGCAAATAAAACCAATCTATTTCATGTTTTTTCTCAACGTTTCGTCGGCTTTTTTCCGACGTCTTCAGGAGATTTTTTTTTTTATTATTGGATTGATTTTCAGTTAACATTACTAAATAAATTATAAAAAACTGGACAGCACGAACAATTAAATGTATAATTTAAATAATAATAAAACCTAGAAAATATCACAGATCAAACTTAAAAACTAATATCCCAGAACTTCACTTGTAAGGTTATTGCAATGGAATTCCATGGTATAAACAAAATATTAAAAACTATTAATTTTTAAAAATCGTAAAATTTAGTGCAAAAATCGTCAAATCATCACAATGCTATTTTAGGGACCCAAAATCGTCAAATCTGGCAGCTATGCTCCATGGTCATGCTTATAAAGCGGTTATCTTTTGTATATTATGTAGATGAATGAATGTGCGTTATAAATTTTTAAACAAAGAGTTCTAACTAGCTAAATTTACTCTTTTAAAAGTATGAAAAGCTTTAGTAACATTATATTAAGAGAATTCCAAATTTCAAGGTTAACATACAATTTATACACCTTTAGCAATTTGACTATAAAGCACAGCTGTTTTATTAGAATGCGAGGTACAATTTCCAAAGTTGCGTCCGTTTGTTAAGGGAGCTAGCCACTAGTGAGAGAGTTACGAATATTCGTATTCGAATTGCCGAATATTAGCCTCTTTTCTGACATTCGTATTCGCCAAATTCAAGCGAATATTTCGCGAATATTTTGCGAATACGCTCCAAAAAATAATAAAAAATATAACAAATTACAAATAATACATAAAGTTTAAAAAATACAGAAAATTAAACAAAATATATTAATATTTAATATTTTTTTATTAAAAATTAATCTTTGTCTTTAACGAAAAATAATAATATTCGTTAAGTAAAGAAGAAACAAACAAAATATATTTCACAATGACATATGGGCAATTCAAATCAGCGTCATATCAGTTCTATTTTTCACATTTCATATTATTTTATGCATGCATAAAATTTTATTTAAAATTAGCAAACAAAAAATTCATAAAATTTTATACATGAATGCAGTGTGTTTTAAAAAATAATTTATTTCATATTCTATAATTTTCTTTCAAAATTTAAAATAAAATAAAATGTATAAATAAAAAAAAGTTTTTTGAAAAATAAAAGTGTAAGACATACGGGATAGAGCAATATTGAATTGCCCAATAGTATTTAAAAAGTAAAGTCCTATTTGTACAAGGTGGCGCAAAATTAATCATCCAATTTTGTTTTTGAATAACTAAATTTACTAAATAAACAAAAATTATTTTCAGTAATGGAAATCTTTATTTGGACCTTTAGAATTTTTTCTGTTAAGTGGAAAAGTGGATACACATTTGTGCCCGTTTTATCGTATTTTCCATGACTTTCCGTAAGATTTCCGGTGATAACTGTTCGCATTCATGTCGAATATTCTCCTTAAATGGTGCGATTGTCTGGGGATTGTTGGCATAAGCCCATGGCTTCAAGCGGCTTCAAAGAAAGATGGTTAAATCGGGCGATGTAGTTGGCTATGCCAAATCATCAAAATGGGAGATTACTAGACCAGGAAACGCTTCCTTCACAATATCCATTATGGTTCCTGCTGTGTGTGCGGTTGCACTGTTTTGTTGAAACCACATGTTTACCAAGCCGCGCTTAAGTAGCAGTAACCGTATTGCCGACCGCCTCCTAAAAAAATGCGGCCCAATCACTCCTTCCGTGTGAACGCCGCACCACACAGTAGCTTTGAGTGGATGTAATGGCTTTTCGTGTATCACACGCGGATTTTCTTGGCAAATCCATGACATAAGGAAAGCCATGGAAAATGCGATAACCCGGGTACAAATTTGTATCAACACTAGCGGCAGCCAATTGGCGGATATCATCTTTTCCACTTAGCAGAAAAAATTCTAAAGGTCCAAGGTTTTTCCATCACTCAAAATCATTTTTGTTTATTTAGTACAAAAGCTATTCAAAAACAAAATTGGATGATTAATTTTGCGCCACCTTGTACATATCATGTTAAAATAATAATCAAAACTCAGTTGAGGAATGCTGAACTTCAAAAACAAAAGTTTTTAAGTTGTTTCTCCTTCAAGCCTATTGCGATGCGGTGTGTAAATAAGCCCCGCACCACTAAACATTCGCTCGATCGGAACACTCGCTGTCACTAAATATTGCCTGGATATAGGTAAAAGTAGTTCGTATTTTTCCTTATTACTTTCCACATCACAGTTTTTCCACGTCATTTGCCACCTGCTTTTCAGCTAAATATTCCGCTATAGTTTTTCGTACTAAAGGATGAGCAGGAACTTGGAAACAAAGCTGAGAAATGTCATCTTCGCCTCACCGTCACTTCAACTTGTAATCACGAGTAAAGATCTCAAAGATAGACGTTTATTACTTACGGAATCTCCGGTTTTATTTAACATGGTACGTTTCGAATTTTGATTACGTATATAATCTATATTAATAAAAGAGTAAAGGGCCATGGCGACTTCTCAAACTGTTTGATCAAACTCATGTATGCATTGGTTGAGGTGAGTTTGACGAAAAATCAAACCCATTTAGATTTTTTCGTCAAACCATACGTGTGAGTATTTTTTACTAACACAATGATAAAAAAGGTGAGTTTGAAGCACCATTTGATGCGAGTTTGATAAGTCGCCGGGCCGCTTAACGTTATTGAGTGACTGACTGATTCAACATCGCCCAGCCCAAACCACTAAAGCTAGAAAGTTAAAATTTCGTATGTTTGCTCCCCTCAGGATGTATAGATCCACTAAGACGGGGTTTTGGGAAATTCAAACGATAATGGGGTAAAAACGGGTAAATTCGGTAACCTTATATCTCCGGATCTAACTAAGGTAGACATAAAATTCCAAAAACATCATAATAAGATCAAAAAATAAGCGGACGGGTGTTTGGTACTTTTTTGAAATTCTTACATTTAGGAGCCGAAAAAGGGTAAAAATATAATTTTGGTACTTTTTTTGTTAAGCGTTTATCTCCTAAAGTAATGAAGATAGAAATTAAATTTGAAATGCATTCTTCTATCCTTACGAAGCCCTCAAACATGTTTTGGTACTTTTTTGTAATTCGAATATATAAACGCTAAAATTGGGTGCTCTTTTTGGTACTTTTATCCATACAACTATTTTTATGCAAATTGATATACATAGTGAATGAATGAATATGTTTGTATATTTTGAAATTTTTAATTCTAAGGGGATTAAAAAGGATAAAAACGGGTAAAATCGGTAACCTTATATCTTCGAATCTAACTAAGGTAGAGATAAAATTCTAAAAGCATCATAATAAGATAGAAGAATGAGCGGGCAGGTGTCTGAAACTTTTTTAAAATCTGTACATTTAGGGGCCGAAAAAGGTTGAAAATATAATTTTGGTACTTTTTTTGTTAACAGTTTATCTCCTAAAGTAATAAAGTTAGAAACTAAACTTGAAATTCATTCTTCTCTCCTTAAAAAGCCCTCAAAAACAGTTTTGTATTTTTTCAAATTTGAATATATAATGGGTAAAATTGGTAGCCCTTTTTGGTACTTTTTTCCATACATTTATTTTTTATGCACATTGATGCACATACTGAATGTATAAGTTTGTAAATATTCTCTAAGAACGAATTTTTAAAAACTTAAATTCTAACGGGATTAAAAGGGGTAAAAACGGGTAAGCTCGGTGTTCTTATATCTCCGAATCTAAGTAAGGTAGACATAAAATTCCAAAAGCGTCATAATAAAATAGAAAAATGAGTGGATAGCTATTTTGTACTTTTTTAAAATTTGATCATTTAGGGACCGACAAAAGGGTAAAAATATTATGTTGGTACTTTTTTGTTAACTGTTTATATTTTAATGTAATGGTACTTTTTCGAAAGCCTACTTTTTTGAAAATGCAGTTTTAAGAAATGGTACTTTTTGAAAAATGTTTTTGAAAGGGTACTTTTTGAAAATGGTACTCTTTTGAAAATGGTACTCTTTTGAAAATGGTTAATTTTTGAAAAGTTACTTTTCGGAAAAGGTTCTTCTTAGCACTCTTTACACCAAAAGTGTAAATTAATCTTATTGTTTTCGATACGCTGTCCGTCAGTCCGTCTGTCTTTCTGTCTGCCACAGGCTATTTTCTCGAGAGCCGTAAGAACTAGGGGCTAAAGATTAAAGGGTGTTCTAAAGCGAGCAACGAAACATGTAGAAATACTAATGTAATATACAGACATTTTTATATAGACTCTCGAAATTTTCAAAGTTAGTGTTAATTGGTGTAGTCTGTAGAATATTTAACACAACAAAAATTAAAGGGTGTTCTGAAAGTTAAAGTTATTACTGGCAACCTGCACAACCTAACCTAACCTAAAAATATTAATACGATAAGATTAGATATTTTTCTTTCATTTGACTGCAGCAGTGGCCATGAATGTGGTGGCAGAAGATCGGTCACTTTAAGGCTAAATCATAAAGGTTACACTCGAAATATTATGTCATATATAATTTTTTTTCCGAAGAAAATGGATCATAACTTTAATACAGCTGGACCGATTTCTTTAAATATAGGGTAGATTTTAGGTCACCTTTCAAACAAAAAAGAAACTAAATTAAAGTTGACCTACTCGTTTGGGAGCTACGGTGCCACAGACACACAGATTGAAGAGGATCTAGAAAAGAGGTGATAAATTCTAAAAAAAAAAGAAAACAACAAAAAAAAAATAAACCAAACTCAGTCCAGCCGTTTTACCTCTGCGAGGGAACATACAGGCACGTGGATATACACTACAATTGAATCTACGCTCCGACCCGAGTCGCACTCGACCAAAGATTGCCAACCCAGCGACAGCTATACTGCCCTCCTAAGAAAGAAAGTATCATCTCCATGTTAGTAGTTTCGAGATATTTAGCTTTTAAAAAGAAAACAAAACATAGAAGTGGTAGATGTGACCATTCTTTTTAACGTTTTTCAGTAATTTACAGTTGAAAATGGGGTTTTGAGCTTAACACGAAAGTCGGAAACTGATTCGCGGTTCCGAATCTGCAATTTTGGCATTTCGGCGCATGTGACTTTCTTTCTTAAGAGCCAGTATATCAAACAGAAGTTTTTGCCTCAGGAAGGAACCTCCAACAACAGCAGAGCTGTTATAACAACAATAAACTTATAACATACCTTTTTGGCCGGGGGTTAAAAAGACATTTCTAAACTATTTAAAATTTATTGTAAAAACATAAATAGTTTTAATGTTAACCTCCATCGAAATATTTAAGTTATTTCAAAAATGCTGTGTTTTATAATAAGTTCTTTCATAATCTGTGGGAAAATAATGACTTGTTTCAAAGAAATTTGTCAGTCACAATTAAAATGCATACAAAGTGTATTTAAAAACAAATGACACTCAGTCTGCTTAAATTAACACTCTAATTGTTTAACGAAATATATTATAAATACAGCTGCTCAGTCAAAGCAGACAAAGCATTGTATGCCAGCCAAAAAAAAAGCTATGCATGTATGTATCTATGTATGTATCTATGTAGGTATAAATATTTCACAGATGTAAATTTAACAAAAAATATACCATAAAAATAATTAAATCTATATGTATAATGACTTCATAAATGAAATTTAAAAATAAATATTACGACAGACATGAAATTAATACAATAAAGAAAAAACGTTTAAACGACAAAAAGTGACTCATCTTATAAATTACAAAAAGATATCAATTGAAAAGATAGAGAATATTTCTTTGAGAAAACTTACATGAGTATCACTAACTGGTCTCGCCATTGTGTTAGGTTATGGTCGGCAAAAATTTCCAATAAACCTCAGAGCACAGCAGAATAAAAATGAGAATTATTTGTAAATAAAACAACGAAATAAGTTTAACACGTTTACGTGATGAATTCCGGGAAACTCGACGTTTTTTTATGTTATGGAATTGTTATGTAATTTTAAACAGGCAGTAGAAGAGTATAGATTTGTTTTCTTTTGAACAGAATGAATTCCTTCTTTATACCTATACAAATTATTTATCTTTTACTTTGCTGTTGTATTCAGTATCAAGGCACATTCATTGAATATTTGTACAATGTTTAAAAAGGTCAAGTTAAGTATTTATGTATTTAAATTTTCACTTCGATATTTTTCATAGTAGGAACTTTTATATATATTTTATTTTTGTTTAGCAATCCCGAAGATATTAATATCTACTTTAAAATAATCAAAACCATCAGTTATTGCTTTAGGCTTGTGTATGGTTTAAATTCTCTTGCCTTTCTGTTTTATCTGACCAACAACGAATTTTATGACTTCATTACACTTAAAAAATGTTGTATTCATTCCATTTTTCCACTATTAACATTAGGTCTTTACTCACAGACCCACTGGTGTTGTTAAAGAAAAAATTTTTTCCTATGGAAGAGAGGCACGTAAGAAATTTATTATTAAAATTTTTGTTTGTTTAGCAGGAGAAAAATAGTTTTTTCTCTTACCTCAGGGTTTCTCTCTGAGAATAAATTTATAAAGTGGTTGCGCTGTTGTTATTTTTTGACAGGTGCTTTTTCTAAGAAGATAATAATATAAACAAGTTCTATTTAAATATGTATTGAGAACAATGCATAAACATTAATCAGTGTTGTCATATGGTAACGCGTTACGATATGACAACACTGACATTAATACAATATTTGTTAGTTGGAGCAAGATTTTAAAATTATAAATAAGCCTAAATTTCAGTGGCCAACAATATATTCAGCCATGTCACAGAATACCATTCCGATCGGAAGTGGTTTCATTTCCGTTATTTGCTTCTTCAGAAAACGAAAAACGAAAATTTTCTTCGTAATCAAATCACTTTTAAATTTCAAAGTGGAATTGAAAAACACTTCTACTGACTTCATTTGCAGTAAATAAGAAGTGCATACTTTTAGGAGCGTCAAATAAATATTTGGTCATGAGCTTTCCATGTTAATAAAAAGCTCAATGTGAGCTTTGCATCTAAAAACAAGAGTAAACAAACGCCTCAAGATATAAAAACTTTATCATTGTAAAAACGAAATACAAAATAAATGGAATCTAAAGCACCAAAAATGTACTTTTTCGGAATGACAACTACGGAATCAAAACCAATCCGAACGGAATCTTTGACACGGCTGAATAAGCGTGTTTCTTTACTTTTTGTGTAAAGTTCGGTAAAACGAGAGCAAACAAATGTTTTTCTCATTGAGAGACAAAAATGTACAAAAGTACGGGAACCAGCGTTACCAAATGTGCAGATTTATCTGTATTTTGCAGGTTTTCTAAGCATTGAGCAGTTTTGAAGTTTTTTGCTTAAAAACTCAGTTTTTTTTTTACAAATTGTACAGATTTTGCAGTTTTTACATTTTTATTTTTTGCTCTCAAATGTTTTCATTTCATTTCATTTATTCATTCTTTATGAAGAACCTAGCCTAGAGGCTATAATCGGTCACATTACACTACTCAAGAGCTTTCTACACAAAATTTTAATGTAATAAATAATTAAAACATTATAAAATAATAAAAAAAACATAAAATAATAAAAAACAATATACATAAAATCGTGTTAATTCCAATTTTTAATGCCATAATTTTACTTTTTTAATGCGACAATGTAATGCTAGAGGGAATTCACACTCATTTAGGTCTAAGAAAGTTGTGTTTTTCTAAATGGAGTTCTCTAATATAGTTCATATGTACGTAAAATTTTTTTCAGAATTCGCTTGCGAAATTTTTAGTGTCATACAAACAAAAAACTACACTTTCTTACGCCAAAAATATAACGGTCTAAGAAAGTTGTGTTTTTCTAAATGGAGTTTCCTAATATAGTTCATATCTACGTAAATTTTTTTTCTGAATTCTCTAGCGAAATTTTTAGTGATCATACAAACAAAAAACTACACTTTCCTACTCCAAAAATATAACGGTATACTTCAAATAAAACAAAAACTTAAATACGGAAGCAAAAATTTTAATTACTCTATTTGTTAAATTTTGTTCCTTACGTCTTTAAGCCGATTCGGAAAAAATGAATCGAGATCCCTGATATTCTTTCTTTTCATTTAATTCAAAAAGTTATAAATTTGGAGTGTCACATTTCCCAACTTCCGAAATGGTCAAGTGTACCAACTTGGCACTTTTTTGCCTATTTTTCGTTTTCATTTATAAAATTTTAAAATTCCGCCGCAAATATTTGCATCGTACAGAAACAACGCAAGAATAACACAAAAATTTGCGCCGCATGCTGTTCTGATGTGGATGCATTTGAAGAAAGAGTGCTATGTTTTTATGTTTTAATGAGAAAAATTTTAAAATAAATAATGAATATATTTTAGGTTTTTAATTGTGTAGTTCTTTCACGTGAAAATCATTTTTTTTATTTCTAAATTTGGAGTTTTTTAAAATAAAGTTATGGCAACGCTGACGGGAACGCAAAAAACAAAATTTATATCCCGAAAAATAACATGAGTGTTGTGAAAATATAACATTAAATTAAAAATTTTAAAAACCCCCCGAAGAAAATGGATGATAACTTCAAAACGGCTGTACCGATCTTTTTAAATAGGTTAGAAGACTTTAGATCAAGTAACCTTTCAAACAAAAGAAACTAAATTAAAATCGATCAAGCCGTTTGGGAACTACGGTGGCACAAACACAGATATAAGAGGATACCGCTAGAAAATATGTGATAACTTCTAAGCAACTAGACAGACACTCAGATACACACTACAAACTTATAATACCGCTCTTTTTTGGTGAGCTATGATCGCAAACGACGGTTTTAGTAATTTAAAAGAATCGAAGGAAATAACTCTCAGAGTTTTAAAAGTTATACATATATTTAAAGCAACTAAAGAGTCATGTAGTGCGATTTTGTATCTTTTAACAATAACAAGAGTTGTTATGTTGTCAAATGATTTAATTGTTTGCACTAACGATTGTGCGATTCTTTAACTTCTTGTTAACAACTTTGTTTAAATCTGATATCATCTCTGTTAAAATAAACGAAAGGCGCAAAGAGGAGAATATAGAAAAAGACAAATAAATTTGTTCTTGCCTACCGTGTACAGAATTTTTTTCCATTAATTTCTTTATTTTTGGGAAATTATTGTTAAATTAAATGTTTAAATAATAAAAATATTCGTATCTGTCATGACTTTCAAACTAACGTACAATTATACTCTTTGTAAATATGAACATTGGAGTGGGCCAAAAAATCGACTTTTCTTAAAAGTATATCGAGGGCTTATATTCAAATAGTGCTATCCAAGCACACAATGTTTTTAGGAGAGCGAAAAATCATTTCGTTCTCGCATTATTAAAGTTTTGTCCAATCAATCTTTTGATAATTCAAACCTTTATTGTGTAACTGCAGTGTCGCTTAAGCTAAAATACTCTTTTTCAAGTAGAGCAAAACGAGTGTCAAAAACTACAAAGATATCAATGAAACGGCTAAAGAACAGTTTGCTAAGGATAATAATTACCAGTTTTAAAATAATTTGATTAAATTAACTGATTTTTAATATATCCCCCACAAATTACATATAACAGTCCACTACAATTCTATATAGCCAATATTAAAGCTTCGATTCAAACCAAGGATAATTAAAAAATACTTCTCCTTTAAAATTTACTTTTTGGCGCTTAAGCTTTTTTAGCGGTTATGGCAAGATATGCTTGCGTGCTGATAAAAAATATGTATATATTTTAGATCTGAAATGTTAAGTACAAAAATCCACGGAAAGACATATTTTCGGAGTTTCGGACCCCAAAGTTTTACAAATCATATGACATTATAGCGGCTTCGCTGAAAAATGATTTTCTGCCTAGCCTGCCTACGGCCGGACTATTGATTTTCTCCTCTAGGTATGTCGAAAATTATTTGTTTTTATGCTTACTAGTAAGTCCTCTTTCAGACTATCAAAGTTTACTTTGACATTTTTTTACATTTTCCTTTAAACTTTGTTTCACTTCCGCGCACGCAAAGTTTGCTTTGCAAAGTTTGTGTTGTTTTGTTGTTGTTTATACGACTATGTATAGACGACGAACGAAGAACAAAGCGACTTTATGGGAACATCAAAGTCTGTACTCACCCCCATTCTTATTTTCCTTCTCTCCCACATACTCAAGACTTTGCAAAGTAAACTTGGCTAGTGTGAAAGGGCACTAACAATATTGTTGACAATTTTTCATATCATATCCATATTGTTACACTGTATCAAACATTTATCTAGAAAATAGATAAATTTTTAACTTTGGTGGTCCGTAACTCCGAAAATATGCGTATCCGCGGGTTTTTGTACTTAACATTTTTGCTTAGAATTAAATTTTCTATAGGTAGCGACTTTTTTAAATCGGAATAATGTCGGTAAAGTATATTTAAGCCAAAAATTCTAATTCGATTTTTAGTAAATTCTGCCGTAGATCTATGTATATCGACCTTGATACATAGCTACTACAAAAATAAGACAACCGAACAAAAATAGCAATAATTGGCACTGTTCTTTAAACCGAATCCGAGTAAAAACCTCGTTTTCCAAAAATAAATAATGCCTCCATTGATGTATTTTAAATCATATATAGCAAATTAATTTAAGATTTATTTTAAGCTCTAAAGAATAGAAAACGTTTGAAAAAAATTTGCCTTAACTACACAATCAACTTTTCGCCATTTTTTGTACAGATAAGGCAATAATGCTGTTAGCTTAAATATACTTATCTGCCTTAATGTGCACGTACACACAATTATGTAATGTGTGCAGCTAACCTTAATTTTTTATATGAAAGTAATTAAAAACTGCCAAAAATATTAAATGTGCATGTAAACAAAGTGCACTTAAAATAGGATTTTGAAAAATAATCACAGCAAATAAATATTTTGCGCAGTTAAGTCAAAATGCAGCTAAGATAGATTTTATGAAAATAATATTATTATTATTTATTTATTAGTAGTATTTACAATACTTTGAATTCATCTCATAAGCAAATAAAAATTTACAACATACATATAATTTATAGTCCGTTATAATTATTTTTTACTAAATTTGTACAATTCTTCCTGAATATGTTTACATTTCTTTCTGTTTTAACATCATTTGGTAATTTGTTGTAGACCGATAGTCCTTTATGAAATAGCGATCTCATCATTCCACTTGTCGTTGCCCTTTGAAGTCTGAAGTTTTCACAATTTCTAAGTTGATAAGGTTGCACGACATATCTCAGCTGCTCCCCCAAGTACTCCGGGGCACATCCCATTGTCATTTTATGAATGAAATATAACGTATTTATCTCCAAGCGTTGTTTTATATTCACCCATTTCAATGCCGCCAGCATATGGTATATAGATGTAAGCCTATTACATCTTAATATCGATCGCATGGCTTTGTTTTGTAGCTTTTGTAATCTCAATAATTGTGTTTCTGAGCAGCATGTGAATAATATCGTAGATCCCAACTCGAAATGGGGTTTAACCATAGTATTATAAATATTTATTGAAGTAACTATTGAAACCTTATTTCTTATTCTTTTAAAATATCCAATCTTTCCGATCTTCTTGCAAATGTAGTTGATATGCTCTTTAAAGTTCAAATTTCTATCTATTTTAAACACCAAATATTTTATTTTATCAACCTTTTCAATAATTTCATTATTGATTTTAAATATATAATTTCTGTTCATATTAATATCCATGATTTTTGTTTTACTCTCATTTAGTTTTAGCTTGTTCATTTTTAGCGATGTTGTAACGTTGCTTAAATCTTGGAAAAGAGTTTCTTGACACTATTCTTCAGACTCTCCTTCATAAAAAATCAAAGTATCATTCATTTTTGCATCCGATTGCACATTATTAACTTTTCCAGTTGATCTTTTACTGTTTTTTCAATAATTTGTTCACATGTTTTTAATGACTTTATAGGACGAAACTCCTCGCAGTTTCTTGTTTTCGCCTTTTTCTTAATTGGTGTTATCATTGATTCCTTCCAAATTTCGGAAAATACGCCATTTTTCAAAGATTCGTTTATTATATATAACAAGGATTTGCCTATTATACCCCAGTTATCTAATATAATTTTAGTTGATATTTTGTTATAATCTGCCTGATTTTTTATGCTTTTACATATATTTTTCAGTTCTTCCATTCTGGAGGTTATCATATTTAAATTGTTTGTATGTGCAATAGTCTATTGAGTCTCTAATTGTTTTGATACTGTTTATAAAATACTCATTAAATTTATTAGTAACATCACAGTTTTCATTACTTTCTATTTGTGTAAATATCACAGATTTGATCACATTTGTGCTTTTTTTAGTACCAATCTTTTTATCTCTCTCCACATCTCCTTTTGGTTTTTTGAATTACTTATTTTATTATTTATATATCTATTTTTTTCGTTTTCCAGATTGATTTTGTATAGGTTTCTAACTGTTTTATAGTTTTTCCACGCCTCTCTTGTATTTAAGTATATAGCTATCTGATATTTACTACTTTTGTCTATTTTTAATTGTTTTAATTCCTTATTAAACCACTGTTTATTATTATTTGTTCTGAAAGATTTTTTGATTGTGAGTTTTTTTATTGCTTTCTCCAAACATGTATCAAACAACTTTGTATTTTCCTTTAATTCGTAGTTAGCGCCAACTTTTACAATATCATTAATTTCTTTATTAAATAATGTTCTGTTATATTTAAATATTTGAATATCATGCGCTTCGATTTTGTGCTCCGCATTATTATTCGCGTTATCGCTGATGAAAATATCAATTGTTTCATGATCCGCGATTTTGTTTGCTATATTTATTTTTGCCGATATGTTAGCGCTATTAGTTATTATGTTTTGGAATTTTCTGTTACTCGTGTAAAGTCTTTCAGTATTTGTTGTAAACCATTATCATTTAGTGTTTCCTCAATTTTATTTTTATAAAAATCATCTTTACTCCAATCCACGTTGAAATCTCCAGCAATAATTATGTCGCAGTTCCATTCATTTAGCTCATCTAGTGTATGCTCGAATACTTCAATAAATTCTGAAATCTGGCTACTCGGTGATATATAAATCGCTGTTATTACACATTGGTATTGTCTAGTTTTTGCCATATACGCCGTTATCCAGTATTTAGACTCTGATGTTTTTTCATAAATTTTATTTATGTACCATGAATCTTTGAAGTATAAAATAATACCTCCTGTTCTTGTAGAGTTTGGCAAAGTTGAATAATGATTGTATTTTTTAGAGCTATTTCTTGCTCCTCAATATTATTTGTTAAGTGAGTTTCAGACAGAATTATAAATTCATTTTTCTCCTCTTCAGCAACAATTTCCAATTGATTAATATTATTTAGTAGTCCCTGTATATTAGTATACATTCCGCGTAGCTGCTTTGATTGTTATTCTTCTCTTTTTGGCATTTAGTTTATTTTGGTATACAGGGCAGTCTTTATTGGAGGTTAGATGATTATCATTAAGACCAAAGTTAAGTCTGCTGTTTACTCTGCTACAGTTTATACATTTCACTCTTATTTCTTTGTTGCAAAAATTTAAGGAATTTATCTTAAAAGTGCAGGTATAGAAAGTGCACTTAAAAACTAATTTCTATGGGATTTTAAGGAATAGTGACACCAGATAATAATTTTGTGCAGTTAAGTAAAAAGTGCTCTTAAACAAAAGGCAGTAAATCAAAACATCGTAGTGCATTTAATTTTTGCAAATCGAGCGTTTTTAATGGACTCGATTTACAGAACAGGCAGGATATTCAGAATATCTAATAGGAAAAAGAACGGAACAAATGTTCTTTAGAGAAGTTTCTCCAAACAAAATAAAAAGCCTATGCGATAGAAAATTTAAAAATAAGAAGAAAAAATGAAATAAAAAATTGGCGGCAACCCATATTTTCCGAGTTATGGGCCTCTGAACTTTTCATATGAAACTGTTATTATGCATTACATTTATGAATTTAATAGGTCAATATTGGTCATTTAAAAGCTGTTGCATATTGTTGTTATTTTTATCAATTAAAACGCTACTAAACACAACTAAATATGTGTAAAGTTTTGAAAAAATTTTGTTTTTAAAGAATCTCTACATAGCCGGCCTTCGGCCGGGCTCAAAATCTTTCTCCTATACGCATGTCGAATTGAGGCTTAGCTGAATGGATGTTCTGCATAGCCGGCCTTCGGCCGGGCTCAAGGATTTTCTCCTCTAGGAATGTCGAATAGCGGTTTCGCTGAAGAATGATTTTCTTCATGGCAGGCCTTCGGCCGGGTTCAAGGGTTTTCTCCTCTAGGTATATCGAATAGCGGCTTCGCTGAAGAAAGATTTCCTGCATAGCAGGCCTTCGGCCTGGCTCATAATTTTTCTCCTCTAGGTATGTCGAATATCGGCTTCGTTGAAGAATGATTCCCTACATAGCCGGCCTTTGGCCGGGCTCAACAATTTTCTCCTCTAGGTGTGTCGAATAGCGGCTTTGCTGAAGAGTGATTCCCTGCATAGCAGGCCTTCGCACCTACTTAATGATGCTTATTACTAAAGATTTTCTGCATAGCTTTTAAATGACACCAATATTGACCTATTTAATTCATAAATGTAATGCGCAGTCGTACAGCAGCTCTGGGCGAGTTAACAGCACGCGTCGTTGGCAAATACTTCGTAAATGCAGCCAGGCCATTGTTCGTTTATAGGCCTTCGAGAGTTTTGCGTACCCCCCAGAGGAGGAGGCTCCTTAGGCGAAAGCCGTAATGTAAAACAAAAACAATATAGCATATATCTAAAAAAGTTGTTTTTGTTTATCATACAAAATTTACCGTTTTTAAAAGAACGGGCAACGCGTTTAAATTCTCACGTTTATTTCATGTTGGAAATGTAATGAAAACAAAAACAATTGGTGAAACTTTGTTTTTGTTTCAATTTTCACTTCTTCGACGCGTTTTTTTAATAGCCACCATTATATTTTCTTCTTATTTTTCAATTTTCTATCACATAGGCTAATTTTTATTTTGTATGGAGCAACTTCACTAAAGTACGTTTAAACCGAAAATGCAAAAATAAGAAAATGTAAAATAAAAACATTAGGGGAAACGCATAGTTTTCGAGTTATGGGCCTCTGAAGTTTTCATATATACATATATAATTTTATACTTTATTTCTGAACGTATATGCCCAATATAGCTTTGTATATTACGACCTTGAATGAATAAATAAAAATAAATAAATAAATATTGGTAGCATTTTAAGGCTTTTGAATAAATCTTTAGCTCTTAATACAGTTTATACAAAACTTTACACGAAAATGTTAAGAAAGTGCACTAGGTAAGTACGCAATTTATTCAAATGAAAGGATTTTCTCCTCTATGAATGCAAATTAAGCTGCCCACAGACGGATGATTTGTGCGTGTGATTTGTTCGTGTACCAGTTCTCCACAAACGACATTAAACTTAAACGTCAACAAGTACACATGAATTGCGAAGCGGATGTTGCAATTGTACTTTTGGTTAATTATTTATTTTTTGTATATTATTATTATTTATTTTTGTTTTTATCTTTATATATGTATATCGCTTTTACTTTGTGAAATTACATTTTCTTTTCTAAATTCTATGAAAAATTGCTTTCGTAGTACACTAAAATAAAATAAAAAACACAAATGTTCGCGGACAGCCCACTAACACATCGCACAAATCACAAGAAATTTACAATTTTCCAGATTTGTGACCGCACAGCCCCATTAACGAGTACCAAGACGTCGAGCACGAACAAATCACACGCACAAATCACTCGTGTGTGGGCACTTTTAGGGGGTTTTTCGTTTCAGGGCACGATATGTAATTTTAGAAATAATTTCGCACATGTACCTCTAAACTTTCGCAAATGCTATCCAAAATCGGCGTTTGCTTGGGAAGGGGAAAATCGAAAATATATATTTTAATATTTATCCAAATAATTAATCACAAACACAAATTATGTAGAACAATCGTAAAATTTTCTTTTAATATATACTTTTGTATACATTCTTCCACAAATCAAAACAGAATCCAAACAGAGTTCCAGGCCGAGGCCTTTTCATCGGCGGCGGCGGCGCGGACAATATTAGTCGGCGGCGGCGGCGTTTGCAACGATGACTCGGCGGCGGCTTGAACGAAAATATACTGAACAAATTTTTTTATATATTTTTCTAGCTAAAAAATTGTGATATTTCACGAAAAATAGTTGTTTTGTATAACAAAAGTCAATTGGCGGCGGCGTGACTTGGAGAAAAAGGACCGGCGGCGGCTAATCGCCGATTTTGAGCCGATCAGCTTGTTACTCTGAATCCAAGAAATAAATCACGATGAAATAATATAGGTGGCATTACTAGGGCAACTAATACATCAGGGATGATAAAGTTGGTACAATTGTACTTTTTTTGGTACTATTGAAACCAAAAAAGTACGAAGGTACCCCTGTATCTCATTTGGTACTATTTGCGAAACTTGCCAATTTGTTGGGTGGTATCCATTGATTATTCAATAATTATTTATCTCTATTTTGGCCCTTAACTTAATTCTCTCTTGAGTTAACTTAGGAGGTTATTTCGTGAGTGGATTTGTGTACTTATTTAAGGAAAATACATAGCAGGTGGTCGTCAGAGCACAGCTTATAATATTTCCTTGTCAGAGGTCAAGGCCAAATATCAACAGCGTTGCTGATGGAGTAGCTTAATGTCGAACTCCATAATATAAACAAATAATATAAACAAATCATTGGTTTTATTGAATAAAGTCGTTTTAAAACATACTGATTTTTTCAATAAAGCAAAAACAAAATATTTCTGAAATTGTGTCCACGATGAAAACATTTTTAATTTTTCTTAACATATATTTGCCAAAATACCTTTGTGTACTAATTTCAGACAAAAATAACGTATGAACGAGATTCTAGCAAGGATGCACAAAACCGCATATGTCGACATAAATAACATTTACAAAGTAAAATAGAACAAAATATTTTAAAAGATTTCAAAATGTGTTTAGATAATAACATCGTATCTCGGCTTGTGTGTTTAAATAATCCCACAGGAATACTTAAGTCGTTATTGCTAAAAATTTTTGGAACCAATATAGAAGTCAAGTTGTTGCGCATGAAAAAATGTAGAGACTATTCCATTATATTCCAAAAATTTTT
This sequence comes from Panzeria rudis, assembly GCA_956483635.1. Lineage (NCBI taxonomy): Eukaryota > Metazoa > Arthropoda > Insecta > Diptera > Tachinidae > Panzeria > Panzeria rudis. Next base: position 30,167,117 of record OY101451.1, on the reverse strand, counting down.
ACTCTCGTAGAAAGAGCGCTTAAAATAGAGCTATTTCGCTGTAATACCTCAAAGTCTACGTAAGTCGACTTAGGCCTTTATTTAAAAAAAAAACACAGAAATGTCGTATTTCAAATTTTAATAGAAAAATATCTTCTGTTATGACTTGTTTATCCATTGTGAACGAATTTTAAATTTTTTTTAGCAAACCTCAAGTTTATAAGAATAAAGAAATTAGTAAGTAGGTTCCTTGTTATATGACAGAAGTGAAGTTTTATTGAGATAAATTGAAATTTAAATTATGTGATTTTTGGCACCATTATTTGAAAAAGAATTTATGAAAAAATATTTTTAGAAAACAAAGCCATATTTGATCTTTGGCACATGAGCACATAAAATCAATCAAAGTCGTGTGGCTTATTTGCAGTCCACACCTAACTTAACTTAACATTAACTTCAAGTTAATGTCAAGTTAATGGTTTTTTCAGGTTATAACATAGTTGTTAGTGCAATTGTTTTAACAACGCAGTCATAACTTCAAGTTACTACAGCATTTCAAATTAGGTGGAGACGTAGAGTTACTTTGTTACAACAATTCAAAAATATTTTGGTACTATTTGAGCCGAGAATGTACTATTTTATACGAAATGAATTTTTTCATTTATCATCCCTGAAATACATACAACATTACAACAAAAAAGGAATTTTTGTGTCGTCGTATAAATCAAAAATTATTGTAAACAAAAATCAAAAGGACGCGGTGCAAGTGATGAATTAAATAAATTATTGAATTAAAAACACCCACACACATACGCGTTTACTGTCACAATTATTTCTTATAGTATTTAAATTAAAATTATTAAAAACTTTAGTAAACAAACTGATCACAATTTCAACAAAGAACACAACACGTGGACTTTTTATAAACATAAACAAGACTTTGACAGAAATCTCGACAAACAATGCTCGAGCAAAAAATTGTCATCTGGCGTAGTAATGCCACCTATATTATATTATCATGCTTTGACCAAGGCGAATTGATACCAGGTGGCCCTATTAGTAAAAATGTGCATCAGCTGACTTTACCAATGTGTCAAACTCTATGTAAAAAAAACTTAACAACAACTTTTTATGTATGCATTTAACTAATACGCTTTGGCTTTGACATTGCCTTGGTAATTTACAAAAACAAGATGCCTGCTGCAAGGTAGATTGAACAGGTACCACTACAAGAACAGCTGTTTTTGTAATTTTGAGAATGTGTGCGTCACACAGACTATAGATTTTGACACATTTTTGGGAGTTTTCTATCAGCAACAGGCATGTGTTAGAAAACTTGAGAGAGCTTATGAATGTGTGCGGCTCACAGATAATGGATTTCACATATTTCTGGGGTATTTCTACTAACATATTACATGTGTTTTTTGGTGTTGTATTTGTTTTAATTATAGTGGTACCTGTAATGAATATGCCTTGTCCTGTTATTTTTCGTGTTGTATTTGTTTTAGTGAAGTTCCCACCTTATCATGTTGAAATAAGTATACAGGTGACCGCCAAGGCGAATTCAGTACCAGGTAGCCTTATCATCACAGATCATCATTAGCTGATTACACCCAATCAGTCAAACTCTATATAAGAAGAGAGAAAAACTTTAACCCGAACTGTCAAAGCACAAATAAAAATAGTCCTACACCTACTTTGTATGTGTGTTATTTTAATGATAGGCCACTTGATATTAATTCGCTTTGGTGACCGCATAAGGGAAACAAATACAACAACACAACAAAAAAATATAGATGATGCTTGTCAAAAGTATATACGTGCTGGGCGTGGATTATGCACAAAACTAGCATAGCAAAAAAATAATCAGCTGACGTTATGCTGTCACCTGTATACTTATTTCACCATGCACCTTATTGAATTCGCCTTGAGAGCGTTTTTATAATAAATACTAGGTCCGTTTGTTTACTTTCCAGTAAAATCCAGTAGTTGAGTAAGTTCCAAGGTAGATTTACTTACCAGGAACTCTTGATTCCACAGCTGTTAACTCTTTTCCTTATTTGTGGCTGTCAATTTTGCACCAAAATATACAAGTTATGTTGTGTATGTTTTTTAATAATTTTACATTTTCAAGGAACTGCGACTACCTGGTAAATAAATCTGCCTTGAGTAAGTTCTGGGCAATAACACAGTCAACATGCTGGACAAGCGTGGTAAAAGTATGTGTGAAATTTCGTTAGTATTAGTGACACCGACGACGCTTGATGGAAAATCTACTTGGTTTTCATTTTTCGTAAAGCACACGTACACGAATCTGACATCAAGCTGATTGATTGTGTATTATGCTCTTAAGAGTGTTCCGACCAATATTATTTCTCTTATTTTCTCTCTCTCACAAAGAGAGACGTCAAACTACATGTAAAAAAAATTTTGTCCAGACGCAAATTTTGTTCGAAAACAATGGGTGAATCCAGCTTAACCCTGCGTTTAGACATGTAAGTACTTGCATGCAAGTTCTGTGTACGTATTATCAACGAAAAAGCAATTTGTATTCGTTTCTCTGTTTTTCTTATAGCTGAACCAAAAGTGTGTTAGTAAAAAAGTTTGAGTGTATTGAGTTTTTCGAACTTGCACTTGCATGTGTAAAGGCCAGGTAAGACTGGAGTACAAATATATATGTAATGGTTCATTTACATATGAGTAGTCCACTTGCAAACACCGCTATGCTAATATATCGAAATTTGTAGAAAATCTATTAAAACTTCAAACAACAAATAAAATGGCGGTTTTTAGCGAGTTTTTATTTTGTTCAACTTAGAGGTGTTTGCAAGTGGACTACTCATATATTCTACTCTTTTATAATAATTATATATGTTTCAACTGAAGTGTATATGTACATATATACATCAGTATTTTAAGTTCATAAAAATTTTGATTATTTTTTGCATTTGGCTACTTTTTTCTTAAATTTACATAAATTTTTTGTCGTGTAGCACTGGTGCCGTTGTACTTTTTCTTCAAATAGTACTAAAAAAAGTATATTTGTACCAGCTTTTGCATCCCTGGGTCACCTAGTATGAATTCGCCTTCTTTCATATGACAACATTTTCAAAGCATTCTTTCTTGTTTTAACTTTTGACGAAGGCAGTTATGGCGTAAGTGTTTTTTTCTTATACCATAAAATAGAAATCTCAAATTATTTTGGAAATCCTTGAAATAATTAGCTAAATATTAACGTTTTGCAATAATTTGGTTATCTATGAGATTATTGTTTGTGATATTTTGTTTGATATGGCAATTATAAACCAGCTTTTTGGAGTTTTCAATGTTCATCTTAAGTTTGGAAATAATTGCTAAATAAAATGAAAATTTTTGTATGTCAAATTGTTAACTCTTATCGAGTTTTTAATTAAATCAAAAATCTTTACATATGTATTAATAAAAATCTTGTGAGCAAGTGTTTTATTTTGAAGAGATTTAATATAATGACTTTCTTTTCTTGTGTTGCAGTTCCAAAGTTTCACGTGATACTCTGTATGAGAGCGTTAATGCCGTTCTGGACTTCTCACTGAAAAAGAAGCGTGCCTTCCTGGAAACCGTTGAATTGCAAATCGGTTTGAAGAATTACGATCCCCAAAAGGATAAGCGTTTCTCCGGCACTGTCAAGTATGTTGAATTTTAACCTGTGTGAAATGAGAAACTCCATGGATGTATTTTCATGATCTTAAAGGGTTTGATTTTCTACAGGTAGTTAAGTGTATTGGAACTTAACGGACCTTTGCTCAGGGTCTTAAAATCAAATTGAGTAGGCTAATTCCTTTTCGGTTTTAAACTGAGTAAGGAAAGCTGCCCTATTATAATTGTGTTATATAAAATGCTTAAAAAACTTGCTACTCCCTTCAATAACCAAAGGGATTTTGTGTAAGTTTTACGTAGATTTTTAGGGGGAATATTTGATTGTTTTAGCTATAAGACAGACTTCTGTAAAAAGAATTATTTTTTTACAGAGTGGCTGAATTCCTAAACGCTAAAATGCATTGTAGTTTGAAATTAATTTTGCCGTTTAGGAAGTCTGCCATGTTTTAAGAAACTTAAACAGTAATTTATTCTTAGAAAGACCAATTTGAGTGATGGTTATAATGATGTTAACAATATGCATGTATTACCTGAAAACCTTAAGAGCCTTTTGGTTTTCTTGTTGAAAAATTTTACTGAATTAAACCTCACAAAAGACTTGGTTTCTTTACAATTAACGAAATGAGCTAGCTATGAATATATTTATCAATTACTTTCAGATTGAAGCACATCCCCCGCCCAAAAATGAAGGTCTGCGTCTTGGGTGACCAACAGCATTGTGATGAAGCTTTGGCTAACGGCGTTGAATGTATGGACGCGGAAGCTTTGAAGAAATTGAATAAGAACAAGAAGTTGGTTAAGAAATTGGCAAAATCGTACGATGCTTTCTTGGCTTCCGAATCGTTGATCAAACAAATTCCTCGTCTATTAGGTCCGGGTTTGAACAAAGCCGGTAAATTCCCTGGTCTTTTGTCTCATCAAGAGTCTATGATGGCCAAGATTGAAGAAGTTAAGTCAACCATCAAGTTTCAAATGAAGAAAGTCTTGTGTTTGTCGGTCGCCGTTGGTCATGTCGATATGAAACAAGACGAGTTGGTGCAAAACATTCATTTGTCTATCAATTTCTTGGTATCGTTGTTGAAGAAGAACTGGCAAAACGTTCGCTCTTTGCACATCAAATCCTCTATGGGACCACCCCAACGTTTATACTAATTGTAAAACGTTTTTGTGCATTACATTTTAAAAATGTGAAATAAATATATAAAATTATTCTGTGTTATATAGAATTTATCATGATGCATGCATCGCGGGATTTAGAATTCTTGCTCATATCGCAAATGTGAGGGGGAGGGAGCGTCTTCCATCATGATTTCACTTCTTTTCACTTATATTTTGTGCTACAAGTACATGTAACAATTTCATTTGCTTTTCTGGCAACCACAAATTTTCAGTTGCCGGCTGGCAACTGAAGTTCGGTTGCCATCGATAATCGAGCCATTAGTATTGCTCATGTTCTGAAAAACGCATATCGCTTAAAATTGGCGTCTTCGATTTGAAAACGCCATGCAGGTATTCTGACAAACGAAAGCGCTAGAAATTTTGCGTTTTCAAACCGCTAGTATACTATTTTATTAAATCTGCACGTCTCCACGCGCAATATTTATTTCCGAACATAAGAAATGACGTCGGCAGAATAACACAAATATGTTCATGTACAGGCTTATGTTCTGAGCTATAGAGCACGTATTGTGGTATTGGACATAAATTGGAAAAATTCACTGTGAATGGATCGATGTTTTTTGTCTTTATTTTAGTTTATTTAATTTTGTTTAAAACTATTTTACTTTAATTTGCTTTATATTATTTAAAAAACAATGTATTTTTACCACAGCTACAAGTTTCTTTTGTTTAATTCACGCAAACAACAAATGCCGATAAAATTTGACAGCTTATGTTCAACAATATTTCTTGAACATAAGTTTGAACAATTATGTCGCAATTTATTTGCAAATAAATGTTTCTGCGGTCCACACGTGAACATATGATGTTGGAAATAGAATTTGACAGATGAGAACATAATTATTTCCAAGTTTATTGCTCGTGGAGACCCCCAGTTAGAGAAAAACCGTAAGCGATTTGAAAACGCTGCGTTTTCCAGAACATGGGCGCATGTATAGGTACATCCGTAAATTCAGCAATAGTGCAGTAATCAAAGTTCTGCGTTGAAAAACCATTTAATTTTTAAAGTTTGTTGGCTACAACTTTTCTTGAAGTCTCCCGGAAACTGACAGTACCCGTTATAGATGTGTTTTTTGTCCTCTCGATTGCGGGTAGTACCATGTGTATACCCTGTCTAGTTTCAGAGTTATCAGTAAATAAATAAAATTTTTTTTAGCTCTCATATAAAAAAACGTTTGCTAGCTACAACTTTTTTCAGTCTCCCGGAAAATGACTACCAGCGTTGCCATAACTTTTTTCAAAAAACTGCAAATTTAGAAAAATCCAAAATATAGTATGTACACAAGGTAGATCAACACCAGGTAGTCGCAAGGGAATTCGCCGTGGAGAATTAACATTTGGGCTGTCAAAAAAGCTAATACATTAACACTGGTGACAGGCCAAATGTGTAAACATTTTCGTAGACTTCTGTGCTCTTGCGGCCACCTAGTATGAAAACGCCTAGGTATGTACATATATACCAAGGCGAATTCATACTAGGTGGCTGCAAGAGCCCAGCTGTTTACGTAAATGTTTACACATTTGGGCTGTCAGCAGTGTTAATGTATCAGCTTTTTTGACAGCCCAAATGTAAATTCTCCACGGCGAACTCTTTTGCGACTATCTGGTGTTGATCTATCTTGCATATATACATTTGGGGTATTCACACGGTGTTCTATCATGTCATATTGTCATAATGTCCTAAAATTTTAAACCAGTTTTTAAAATAATTAGTTATGACAGTAACATAAACATAGGCTGAAGAATTGTATTAATATAGTACACCTTTGTATGAAAGAAAATAAAAATAACTTTAAACTAGTTTAACATTTTAGGACATGACAATATAACATGATAGGACACCGTGTTAATACCCCAAATATTATGTATTTTAAAATTTTTCTTATTAAAACAGCACTCTTTCTTCAAATTGAGTCCACATCAGAACAGCCTGAGGCGCTAAATTTTGTATTGTTCGTCAAAAAAATAAGATACGGATCGTGAGCGTTGAATGTGAAGAAAATTCTTGCGTTGTTTCTGTGCGTCGCACACGTCTACACTACCTAAAAAGCGATTTAAATATTTGAGGCGAACGCGTTCGGTCAAATATTTACGGATGTAAGCAAACCCACCTTTATGGTACACTTTACCATCTCGGAAGTTAGGAAAATGTGGCACTTAAAAACGTAAGGAGCAAAATTCAACAAATAGAGTAACTAAAATTTTGGCTTCCGTATTTAAGTTTTTTTTTTATTTGAAGTATTATTTTTTGGGGGTAAGAAAGTATAGCTTTTTGTTTGTATGAATCACTAAAAACTTCGGGAACAAATGTACTTTAGTGAAGTTGCTACAAACAAAATAAAAACTAGCCTATGTGATAGAAAATTGAAACCTATATTTTCCGAGTTATGGGCCTTTGAACTTTTCATATAAAACTGATTATGCATTACATATATGAATTTAATAGGTCAATATTGGCGTCATTTAAAAGCTGTTGCATATTATATTGTAGTTATTTTTATCAATTAAAACGCTACGAATCACAACTGAATATGTGGTTTTGAAAAAATTTTGTTTTTAATTTTAAAGAATCCCTACAAAGCCGGCCTCAAAAACTTTCTCTTATAGGTATTGTTACGAAATGAAAAATGCAGATTCAAATATAACGACATAAAAATAACAGCTGTGATGATAATCTCTATTTGTACCACTAAATACAACACTGCCTATACAATGTCAAAATAAAGCATTGGCAGCACTTTTTGGATAGCCGTTAGAATAAATCAAAATAACGGAAAATGGAAGTTTCCGGCACGTTACCGGAATCTTCAGGAAACGGTAGCTAGAACTTACAAGATTATTCGAGACTGCCTAATTGCAATTACAAACAGTGACATTAAACTTAAACAGCAAGAGATGTAAACTTGATGACAGCGTAATTTGTTAAATTGCAAACATTAGAGTATGTGTGTGTGCGAAGATAAACAAACAGAAGAAAAATCTCATGCATCTACACACGCACATACATTACACCATAGCAAGACCAAAATGATCATGCCGTACACTTAAAGATGAAAAGAGACCTGAATTACAGTACAGTTAATGATAAAGAGAGACGGCTGTGTTCCAGAAAGTTAGCGAAGTTACCAGAAGGTTTTATAATTGACTATATAAGGGGAGGCTGCCAGACGACATATAAGTGTGTTTTTAAACTTAGACGAGTAAACATCGCCAAGAATAGTTAGTGTGTACATCGCGTTTAGTTGTACATGTTTTTAAAATAATAAATAGTGTTACTGAGAATTTATTTGTAAAATAAATATCCGTGTTTTATGTTATTGCAATTCAACGAATCCTGTGAAAATAATAAAACCGTTTTTATGTAAAGGACTAAAAACGTAACAGTATGTTGGCTTAAATAGGGCTTAGCTACTTCTCTCGCGGCCCTATGCTCCCCAGAGGAGTAAAAGAAACATATATATATTTATATATATATATATATATATATATATATATATATATATATATATATATATATATATATATATATATATATATATATATATATATATATATATATATATATATATATATATATATATATATATATATATATATATATATATATATATATATATATATATATATATATATATATATATATATATATATATACTCCTCTCAAAAATAAATAAAATGTATCCTATCCGATAGAAAATTAAAAAAGAAGAAGAAAAAATTAAATAATAAAATTGGCGGCGAGCCTTACTTTCCGAGTTATGGGCATCTGAAATTCTAGTCAAAAATTGCGATTATATAGTGTGTTTTCCAACGAATGCAGTCAATTTTGTCAAATTTGTCACATTTTTGCCTAGCCAGAAAATCTTTACTCGGCGAAGCTAGGCAGAAAACCTTTACTCAGCGAAGCCACTATTCGACATACATAGAGGAGAAAACTTGTAAGTCCGGCTGAAGGCTGGCTAGGCAGAAAATCTTTACTAAGCGAAGCCGCTATTGGACATACATAGAGGAGAAAATTATTAAGTCCGGCCGATTAGGCAGAAAACCTTTACTCAGCGAAGCCACTATTCGACATACATAGAGGAGAAAACCTGTAAGCCCAGCCGAAGGCCGGCTAGGCAGAAAATCTTTACTCAGCGAAGCCGCTATTCAACATACATAGAGGAGAAAATCATTAAGTCCGGCCGAAGGCCGGCTATGCAATAAATCTTTACTCAGCTAATCCACTATTCGACACAAATGTACATAGGGAAGAAAAACAAAATCTAGTAAATTTCAGTTTGATTTAAAAAATATATATTTAAATGATACCAACATTGACAGCATTCAATGGGAAATATACCATATAATCATAATTTTGTACTGGAAATTCAGAGGATCATAACTCGGAAACTAAGCCTTGCCGCCAATTTTTTTTATTTAATTTTTTATTTTTATTTTTTAATTTTCTATCGGATAGGATAATTTTTATTTATTTTTGAGATGAGTAGCTAAACCATATTTGTTCCGGTATGTCGAATAGCGGCTTCGCTGAAGAAGAATGTGCTGCATAGCCGGCTTTCGGCCGGGCTCAAGGATTTTCTCCTCTAGGTATGTCGAATAGCGGCTTCGCTAAAGTATAATTTCCTGCATGGCCGCCCTTTGGCCGGGCTCAAGGGTTTTCTCCTCTAGGTATGTCGAATATCGGCTTCGCTGAAGAAAGATTTCCTGCATAGCCGGCCTTTGGCCGGGTTTAAGGATTTTCTCCTCTAGGTATGTCGAATAGCGGCTTCGCTGAAGAATGATTCCCTACATAGCCGCCCTTCGGCCGGCCTCAAACATTTTCTCCTCTAGGTATGTCGAATAGTAGTTTCGCTGAAGAATGATTCCCTGCATAGCAGGCCTTCTTACTAAAGATTTTCTGCATGGTTTTTAAATGACACCAATATTGATCTATTCAATTCATAGTAAATGTAATGCATAATCACAGTTTTATATGAAAACTTCAGAGGCTCATAACTCGGAAAATATTGGTTGCCGCCAACTTTTTTATTTAATATGCAAGGCCGATAATCAATCATCTTTTAAAAATTTTAATCAGTTAAATCATACTATTGTATTAAACTACTTAAACAAAGGATTTAACTTTTAATTAGTTCAACTAGAATTTTTTGTTTACCATATTAGTTGAATACATCAATTTCGCAATAATATTCCTTTTGTCCATTGCCTTTCTTGAATCGTTAAAGTATTGTGTTACTGCTGTAGTTAATCTACATTCGTATCTAGAAGGATTAAAATTTGTACACCACTCCAATGAAAACTCTTCCTTATTTTCTTCTAGGATATTATGCAAAAGACAACAAGCTTTAACAATAAAGCTCTTCGACTCCGGTAACATGCATTCAGCTGAATCAAGTATATGCCAACGGCCAAATAATCTCTTCAAAGAAACCTCTCTATAAATATTTAAACTTCCACACGACTTATTAAAATGGTATTCCCATGGTTCAGTAGGATGCTCGTATTTTTGCATAAGCCAATTGCGTAAGGGATAATTATCAGGGGCCACTATAAAATACGGCACCTCACAGCTTGCAGTGAATTTTTTTGAGTAAAGGCTAATTTCGTTTGGAGATCTTAGAAACATAGTAGGCTTATGACTTGTCGTTTCGACTTTACGAAATAATAAGGTATTGTCAATACAAACTTGAACTTTAATACTTTCAGATCCACAGTTATTATATGTACCACAATCACAAATATTTGGCAGCTTAAAAAGACTTAATACACCAGCAACACAAGGCATCATGTTTGAGGCTTTATAGAAACCGTTTGATATAGTCTCCAACTGGCATTTTCTACTGGGCATAGACATTTTTTCGGAAAATTCATTTAACAAACATTCGGAAAACTTGAATAATGATTGTCGCACAAACTTTTTTTCCACATTAAAAAGCATTGCTACAGAGCAAAATTTGCTACCAGAAGCAAACATATATAGGCACATAGCTATCCAGTTTTCTACATCCATATTTATGTCCAATGATGTCTTCAGTCTAGAGCATATAAGATTAAAAATATTTCGAGACATATGGAAAGCATCTAGCCATTGGTCATCGGTAAATTTTAAAACAATGTCATTGTAAAAACTTAAGGTCTCTGCAGAGTCTTCTTTCTTATGAGTCTCTTTAGTAAAACTAGAATTTGTTGAACATTTTTCCTCCCGTTGGGTGTTACTTATGTTGGCGTCTATTAATATTCGAGGTTCTAGAGCTAACGGTAGCATTTCTACAAATCTTATTTGCATTTCCATTAGAGACTGTAGGAAGAAATTTCTCAATGTGCACTGTCGTCTTCGCAAACGCTGCCTGGCTCTACGCCTGTTAAATATTACGATTCGTTGGTAGTTTTGTACATGCAATCTTAGTAAAGCAATTGATGTTTCTAGTTTATCTTGCAGTTCTTTATTGAAATTAACATCATGTTTTGTCTGTTCCAATTTATCTGTTTGTGTTTGAATTTCTGCTAACTCTTCTCCGATTTCACTGAATTGATATTCCTCATCTAAATGCTCTTCGACCATTTCGCCTGCAATTACAAATATGTATGTAATACTTTTTTCCGTTGCAATTATAAACAAATACCAGAGTTTGTGCGAATACCTTCCATGTTCACATTGTTTATTCCAAGGTGGATTTATATCATAAGCAATATCACATCATAAGCAGAGCTGTTCTACTTTTTTTCCGCAAATTAGATGCTCGGATGTCAAAATTTGTATACGTTGACAGAGGGGCTGAGATGTCAAATGTTATTGTAATGTAGTTGTTTCAGAATCAACACCACCTGATAAATTAATTCACCTTGGTTTATTTCGGTTTTGTTTTTATTACACCTTCTAAGCAAGAATCGCATATGTTTTACAGCAGAGTTCCGCGCCGAGCCCTTTTCATAGGCGGCGGCGTGGACAATATTGGTCGGCGGCGGCGGCGTTTACAACGATGACTCGGCGGCTTATATGTCGGCTTGAACGAAAATATACTGAAAAAATTTTTTAATATAAAAAAATTGGAAAAAATATTTTTTTCTAGCTAAAAAATTTAAATATTTCACGGAAAATAGTTGTTTTGTATAACAAAAGTCAATCGGCAGCGGCGCGTCTTGGAGAAAAAGGACCGGCGGCGGCTAGCCGCCGATTTTTAGCCGATCGACTTGGTACTCTGTCTTACAGCTCACCCTCACATTTGTTTACTTCTGCAAAACGAAAAACAAAATAAGAAAATATAAATTATACGCAGACGCAAAACATAACAAAAGGAAAAACGGGACGGAAACGTCAAACCTAACTAAAAAATTTTCACGTTTGAAAGAAATCCAATTTTTCTGGAGCACACCCCATCCTTCATATCTTTTGTAATTTAACACGATTTAAACGTAAATTATAGCAACAAGAAAAATAAATCGAATAGAAAAAAACAAAATTTTAGTAATACGTACTAATAAGTGAGAACCAGAAAAATCATAAATAAAAAAAAATCCATGGCTACTGGTGGAACAACAAACATTGGTGGTAACAATGCTGGAGGAGGAATTAATGCTATTAATGTTAATTTACAACTATTACAAACCTTTCATCAACGTTGTGGTCGCCGCATAACTTTATCTAATGGAAATCGCACAGCTACACGCTCTGCGAGAGACTTTAGCCATGCTTTGGTATTTAGTGCCGAACCACTATTAGATGATGTTTTGTTTGAAGTAATTATAGAGAAAAAGGTACGTGTTTATTTACTAGTTTAAGAACAAAGGTTATATATGGGGTTCATTGATTTTTCATGTCTTTGATGCAGAATCATTGTTGGGGTGGTAGTATAGAAATTGGAGTTACGTCTGAATCGCCAGAGAAATTGGAGTTACCATCATGTGCCACTGTGATGCGTAATGGTACATGGGTAATGTCCGGCCTTGATGTGCGCAAAGATGGTTTGTGTCTGACTGGGCTTTATGGTACCGACTTGGAGACCTTAAATGAAAACGATCGTGTTGGTGTTATGCGTACTTCCAATAACGAGTTGATTTTCTATGTAAATGGAGAATCCCAAGGAATTGCAGCCCGTAATATGCCAAATCCCTTGTGGGCGCTAGTCGATCTATATGGAAGATGTATTCAAGTATCTATCTGCCCCGTTGATGGCAGTGGTGGTGGGGTAAGTTCTTGTTTATTGAAGTTAATGTAGTTGTCAACTTTTTATAACCAAAACGTGCTATCCCCCATCTCAAAAAGCGCAAAAACGCGTTAAATCAGAGCGTTGATTAATAAAGGGTGTCGCAGAATGAGCTATATGGTTTAAATGGTTTATAACTTTTTTATTTATGAGATTATTATAATTTTTTTTCTTTTTAAAATACAGTATATTATTGGGGAATTTTTTTAATTAGCTTTGGAAAATGATATCCTGTAAGTGATGTCAATTTTCTGCTTCGCACATACGTGCTATTTTTAGCACATTTGCCATAACTTTTCGCAAAATTTCAGGTGTAATGGCCATGATTTCTTTTCGAATGTTGGTTTTTAGTTGGAGTATGGTTCAAAGAAAACTGTCAGGAGCTGTTAAATCTGCTGAACGTGGAGGCCAGTTAAAATCGCTTGTTCGCGAAATAATGCGTTCGCCAAATATGTCCCTTAACAAAGCCATTGAGGCACCTGCAGTATGTGCTGTGGATCCATCTTGTTGAAACCACAAGTTTCGATGTTTTTCCACAGCTGGCCTAACAAAGTTTTCCAACATCGTCTGATATGCACCACCGCTAACAGAGATTGAGACACCACTTTCATTTTCAAAAAATATGGGCCAATTATCCTTTCGGAGGATACACCGCACCAAACAGTACAGTTAAGTGGGTTTGATTGTCGCTGATGAACTGCTATTGGATTTTCCGTAGCCCAAATCCTGCAGTTTTACTTGTTGACATACCGATTTAATAGGAAATGGGCTTCATCGATCATTACCAAATTGTGAATAAAGTCTGGACTTTCCTCAGCTTTTTCAATTCAATAAAACTCAATTATTTTTGTACGTTGTTCGATCGTGTAATGATTCATAACTAATTCCCCAAGTCTTCTTCACAAAATGCTGAAAAAAATAAAGAAAAAATAATAATTAAAAAGTTATAAAGAATTCAAACCATATAGCTCATTCTGCGCCACCCTGTATTTATAACCAAAACGTGCTATTCCCAAACGTGCGGAACAAATCTAGTTTAGCAAAGCTGCTCCAAATGAAATAAAAATAGTCTATATTATAGAAAATTAAAAACTAAGCAGAAAATATTAAATAAAAAAGTATGCGGCGAGCCTTAGTTTCTGAGTTATGGGCCTCTGCAATTCCAGTACAAAATTTTGATTATATGGTATATTTTTCATCAAATACGGTCTCCATTGCCATAATTTAAAAGGTTTTAAGTAAATCTATACTGTCCGGTAGACATTATTTCCTGTTTCAAAAGAAAAATGCTATATACATACTATGTATGTAGTGGCTTAAGGATTTTCTACTCTATTTATGTCGAATAGTGGCATAGCTGAGTGAAGATTTTCTGCCTAGACGGCATTCGGCCGGGATTAAGATTTTTGTCCCATATGTATGTCGAATACTGGCTTCTCTGAGTAATGATTCTACTCCGAGACGGCCTTCGGCCGGACTTAACGATTTCTCCTCAATGTATGTCGAATAGTGGCTTCGATGATTAAAGAGGTTTTGCCTAGCCGGCCTTTGGCCGGGCTTGAATATTTTCTCCTCTATGTACGTCGAATAATGGTTTCGCTGAGTAAAGCTTCTCCACCTTTCCAGCCTTCGGTCGGACTTAAGGATTTCGAAAAGTGGCTTCGCTGAAGAAAGATTTTCTTCCTAGGCCGCCTTCTTCCGGACTTAAGGGGCTTTTCCTCTATGTATGTTGAATAGTGACCACATTCGTGGGAAAATATTCCGTATAATCATAATTTTGTACCAGAACTTCAGAGCCCCATAACTCGGAAAGTAAGGCTCGACGCATATTTTTTTTACTCTACTCCTTACTTTATAACATAGAGGAAAACAATGGATATAAAAAAGACCTAGTAGACAAGATCAGAAAGGATATCAAAGCAAGTAAGAAACGAAAGAAAAGAAATCTTGGGCTACCTTTACGTATATGGAAAAACCCACATACGAACTGTCTAAATTGTTTTGAAAACAACATAAACACAGCATTCCAAACAAAAAACAACTTGAGTATAATACTACAAAACAGCACAAACGAAACAGACTTGCTTGATAAACAAGGAGTGTACGTACAAATTAACTTGCACATTTGGGTGGAACGTGAGAGTTTTTTTTGTGAATTTGATTTCGAATAGCACTAAAACGTTACATTTTATTTTTGTATACATGGGAAAAATAATAAAAAAATATTGGGAACATCTTTAGCCCTCTATTGCAGCATCAAGATTTTGAAAATGAGATCAAATCGGTCAATTTGTGAAACATCATAGTATGATGCAACATTATAGATTCTTTAAAGCTGTTATAACTCATTACCAGGGCTCGGACTTTCATGCAAATGCAATTTTTTTGTGGTGATAGATAAAGAGGTATTGACCTATTATCTATGCGAATCATCAAATTTTATGTAGTTTGGCATCGATTTGTAGTTGCATATTTTTGTAGTAAGTGCAATATTTTTGCATATTTTGGCAATAAGTGCATATTTTTGGAGTAAATAAAATAATTTTAATGCATATTTCTCAATTTTCGAAAAAATATTATTACGCCGATTATGGATGGCAACTGAGCCTCATTTGGGTTGCCAGTTGCTGAAAATGATACTACTGACGGCAAGTGGCAACTGATAGCTGTTAATTTCAATTGCTATTTAGTGCCTTTTTGGCAACCATTAATTTTCAGTTGCCGACTGGCAACGCAGCTAAAGTTCGGTTGCATTAAACAATAGACCCAATTGTGTTTCTTTTATGTTTTTTTCTCTAATAATAATAAAATATTGAAAAAAATATTTTCATATTATTTTAGTTTTGGTACTTTGTTCGTAGGTATGCATATTTTTGCGCATATTTTTAATTTTTAGGTGCATTTGTTAAGCGCTTAAAATCAATTTTTAGATGCATGAAAGTCCGAGCCCTGCTTATTACACTCAAAATATCCACTATTTTTATGCTTACAAGGACAGATTTCAAACAAACTTAAGAATCTTAAGTTAAGATGTAATAATGAAGCAAATTTTCGAATTTCTAAGTCTTTGTCATATCTTGCACTAAAAAAAAACATTTTCTAAGTTAATTTGAGGTCGCTGAGCACGAAAATGATGTTCATTTATTTTTAAAATTTAGCGTTTTCGCGATATTCGCGAACAACAAGTTTTGTTTTGTTTATTTAGTTTTTTCGTTTATTGGCAAATATTCAGAGAACGAATAAAATAAATTATACACTGTTGTAAATATATCTCTCTATATTTTTATTCAATAAACTGATTGTGTCAACCGGATAATAATGTATAGAGTTACAGGCTTTTAAAGTTGAAAAAGTATATTTTTAGACCTTTTCCCAAAAACTATAATTTTAAATTGCTCCATTAAGATAGAAAAATATACTGAGTAAATATTTTTCGGGCTGTACTTCAAAGATAACTTTGTGACGAACACATGATGCATAAAATTACTAAATTCTGATAAAAAATAAGAAAGTTATTAGACGTTCAGTGAAAACAGCAATATTATTTTTCATACAAAATTTACTTAATTTAGTTTGTATTAAAACATTTTTTTTATTGAAAACAATTTTGTATGGGATATAAAATTGTTTTTTTTACTTAATCGGTCAAAACTTTCTTATATTTTGTCAAATCTCCTCGAAATTAAGCTTCTTCTATTCGGCACGAAATTGTTTTTTTTGTCGAAACCTTAAACAAATTACAAAAATTTTTTTACATTAATGAAGCAACTTTAAATAAAATTCATAAAATTAAACTTCCAGGCCTGGTAGCACTCACCAACATACATATCGCGACCTCAGCCTTGTTTTGGCCTACCGACCATTTAAAAAAATATGTTAAGTATGGGGTATATATATTTTGAATACCCTCTTTTTAAGAATCCAAAAACTGTTTCGCGAAATTGTTCCTGGTTTCTGAGATATCAAGCATTCATTGTGCTCGATATCATAATTTTTGATAAATTTTTTGTAATTTTTAATAAAAAAATAAAAATCAGAAATCAAGTAAAATACCAAGTTTCATCAATATTAACTTTTTATTCCATGTAAATATCTTTTCTAATAACACTTATTTTCAATAAAAAGTAAAAAATTTCATCTCAATAACAAGTTACTCAATACACAGCAGTTAGTATACACATGGAACAACAAAAGCTGCTTTTTACAAATAAAATAAAAAAGTGGCTACTGGAGCACAAAACAAGATATTTTACTTTCAGTAAAAATATGTTAATTTCTAATCGGATTGATGAAAGTCCACAAAAATGTAAAAGTTTCTTCCAAACATATGCCGGAAGCAGTGGTGAGAATACAAAAAAGTTCTATCGGATATATTTTGAGAAAACTATGTAAATCTTCTTTGTTATTTTTCTCCATTCCGAGTTTTTGGCATATGGTCTAAACCAATACTTATTTATTTAGTCAATGGATACAATAATCCTTACTGACTAGCAGCTTAAAAATTAAGTGTAAATCTAAAGTAAGTTATGCAATTGCGACTTAAAAATACTATTCGGCAGCGAAATATCTAAGTTTTCGCAATAACAATTAAATAATTTCATTGATTTATTAATTGGTTCATTAATAGCATAATCAGTCCTATGAAAATCAATATGAAAAAAAGTTATATTTCCTAAGTGATCTCTGAGGAACAGATATTTTTATCAAAATTAGAAGTTCAGTACAATCAATAGTACTGTTGACAATTCCATGTAGAAATAACAGAGCAGATATTTTTCTTCGGACTTCTAAAGATTTCATTGAAATCCATATACATCTATGCTCATAAGAAGTTAAAAGAGTTGAAAAATTCAAAGAAGAAAACACAAACTTCAGAAATTTAATTTGAACATTAGGACTCCAAATAAAAGAGGCATACTCCAATTTAGATCGAACAAACGAAGAGAATATAATTTTTTTAGTATAAAAGTCAAAATTCATAATATTCCGCTTAAGAAAGCGTAAAAGTTAAAAAGCTCTCGGAATTATATAATTTAAGTGACTCACAAAAGACATTTTATTATCAAAAACAACACCGAGGTCAAGGATCTCATCAACAAATTGCAATATATGATTCTTCATGGAAATACATATACCTGCATTTCTTAAGATTAAAAGGAAGGCCATTTAATTCAGACCAGACAACAACTCTATTAACATCTTCCTGCAAATCTTTAAAATCTTGAATACCAAAAATGGGGTTAAACAACTTTAAATCATCAGCATACAAAAGACATTTAGAATGATAAAAACAGTGGCAGATATCATAAATGTTAAATAGTAATGGACCTAATACACTACCTTGTTGGATACCAGAAGTAGGAACAAAAGGATCAGAGCACAATCCATCAATACTGAGGTCGCGATATGTCGAAAAAAATAATTTTTTTTGTATATAATCTAGCTAGATGCATTCTGGAGGTATTCGAAATCGATTAGATGAATTTTTTCACCTTCATACATCGGCGCTCTGCTCTATTGCACATGCCAACACAGTTATATCGGACAAAAGGGAGAAGAAATGCATGTTTCACATTTTCAACATCTTCAATGCAGTCTTGCAAAATGTATGCGAATGTAAAATGGCTATTAGCCATATAGCATCAAGATTTTGAAAATGAGATAGATCAATTCGATCAATTTATAACACATCATAATATGATGATCCTGATCAAAAGGGACCTTATCTTACGGAGGCCGAAATTGAATTATCTCCATTTCCTAAAATGAATCCTAAAATTTACCGAGATAGGAATTTTTGAATATATTACAAATGTAAAAATGTAGTTTTGAGTAATTGAGCTTGAAAGTTTGACAATAAGTGTGTTCGTTTACCACAAAACTTGCAAAATTTTTTACAAATTTGTACTGGATTTTACTGAAATGCGTTCGTTTACACATAAATTTGCAATAGAGAGCATCAATTGAGTGAGTAAAGTGACAGTTTTTTGACTGAGAGTCTGCAAATTTTTATTGAACAAATTTGAGCCAGTAAAATCCAGTAGAAGAAAAAAACATATGATTCAATCAAATAAACAAAGAAAAGTAAGCGATCAAAATATATACAATTTAAAACAAATCGTTTAAAAGAAGAAAAGTTGAATTAAAAGTCCAACAAAAACTGAAAATAATTATTGTACATACATCCTAAGCAAGTTTCTTCTCAACTTGTATGTTCCAGAAGAGTATACAACGCCTAGTTTTCTTTTCTTGGCACCCATCGGAAAAATTTTCCTCTAATTGGATTAATTACATTAATGCTTTAGAGATGTAAAGCTAATATATATTTGAATACTTATTACTGCATGTTACTTGGGGTACCGAATATCAAAAATTAAGTAATGATGTATTTTCGTATGTCATTTAAGCAGAAACAAACTTAAAAGTCATGTACAAAATAAACAAGTGTAAAAGCTTCTCCGAAGTTTTATTTAATAAATACATTTAGCTACGAATTTATAATTATAGGAATGCATTGTACCAAGTACCAAAAATATATATGTGCTGGATAGTCAAAACAACACATAATTTACAACCCTATCCATTTTAGTGATCAGCTGTTTTGGTAAACCTGCAAATTTTTGCAATTTTCCGTTCGCGTACTTCTTTGTGCAAGAGCCATTCTTGTGAGTAAAATTCTCAAATTACCCGGAATTTACTCAACTACTGGATTTTACTGTAAAAGTAAACAAACGGACCTAATATTGTGGAAGATATTCCGCAATATGTTGAGAAAAATCTCTTTTGGTTTTAAATAAATAAATAAAAATCATTTTGGAGATGCAGTTTCAATTTAAACCTGGGCATATAACTTTAAATAAGTAATAAAACTTGGCTGGGGGCCATTATCTTAAACATTAGCACGTACATATATTTTATATCTCTTTATTCTTTAATATCAAGTGTACAAAATTTACCTTGTGAATTAGTCTGTAATATTTTTAGCTTCTC
This sequence comes from Panzeria rudis, assembly GCA_956483635.1. NCBI lineage: Eukaryota > Metazoa > Arthropoda > Insecta > Diptera > Tachinidae > Panzeria > Panzeria rudis. The sequence continues at coordinate 30,147,126 of OY101451.1, read as the reverse complement.
CTAGGGTGGGTTATTTAATATTAGTTCAATAAATAAATAAATATAGAGATAATTTCACTTGTAAAATGGGGGAATATGTCTGAATTGTAACTCATTACCAGGGAAACCGCAAATATGCAATTGCATATTTTTTCCTGTGCGACGTATGTAGGCACAAATAACATATTTATACGTTTCAGAACTTTTCAAGAATTTTGGCATCGATTTGTTAGTGCATATTTTTGTATATTTTACCCTTTACAGCATGTTTTTGCATATTTTACACTTAGCCGCATATTTAGGGCATTTTTTCTATTGTTTGTGGCATATTTGGCTGTTTTCCTGCATATTTTGTCTTTTAAATTTTAATATGCATATTTAAAAAAGAAAAAAAGTCTGTTTTGTAGGGTCCGACCGAGGACCGAGGCCGAACCCAAAACCGAACCTAATATTCCGCAAAAAGGTCGAATATTCGGCCGAATCCGAAACATGCCAAAACTTTTTAGCATTAACTGATATTATTGACATTTTAAAAACTTAACAGAACTGAAAAGTCATTTATTTTATTAACGGCCCTTTTGACAATGTGATTAAAAGTTAACGTGGTCTTCAACGGCAAATTCGGCATACAAAACTCTCCGTTAAAATTTACGTTAACTTTTAACTGTACACTGTGAAAAAGGGCGTAAGAGTATTTCTACATACATACAGTGTCACTCAAAATAATAGTAGAAATTGAATATATGTCATTCCATCGAGCAATTATAAAACTTAAACATTTACGAGCATATATATGACTAATAAAAACTAAGAACTGGAATATTGGGTTCGTTACACATACATTGAGGAGTGTTTTATCACTCTATTGATGACGTTACAAGAGCACCAATCAAAAAGTTGAGTCGGAATAACTAAAAAGATATAAAGTGGAATATTTACCTATTTTTGACACAAAATTTATACGATTTCATTCATTTCTACTAAAGTGAAGTTTTTTTGTTTACGCCCGCGTTTCATCGATGATATACACAATAAAGAATTTTTCTCGACGGTATTGAATTTATCGTGAAGATTGGACATGAGCTTTTTTCATATTTTGAAATTATTTTAGGAATATCTATTTAAAAAAAAAAACAAATAATCAATTTCAGTGTAAAATTGCAGAAGTAAATTCGATTGCGAAAAATCGATTTATTATAACATAAAATAGATTTTCGATTGGAATCGAAATCGGTTTACCATTCCCTAGTTTATGCTATTGATTTCGGCAACAAACAGTTGAATACTTTATGTTACTATGTATGTATATCTTTTGGTTGTGCTTTATAAACCTAAGTAAAATTTTCATTCAGTTTGAAAAGATATGGGACGGGATAAAATAGATTCATGGCGGTGACATATTTTAAATGTGGAAAATACTATTTCGATTAACTTCCTTATTTATAGAGAATAAAACGTTTCGGTTTCGGTATTCGGGCAAAAAGTTGGCCTAAACCGAATATCAGCCGAAAACACAATTTGGGCCGAATCCGAAACCGAACATTCGGTCGGACTCTACTGTTTTGTCATCGAAAATTTTGAAAGTTTTCCACATTTAAAAATGTTTCTTTTAAGATTTTTAATTTACACTAATGTATTTTCCCCCTATTTCTTACAAATTTTCCCCATTCCACTGATTTATACCCAGTTTATTTATTCACAGCTTTAAAAATTTTCAATTATGAGGATTTTGTCGAGAATGTTGGCTTAACTATTTTCTCTTCATAGAAAAATAGCAGGTCGCGTTTGCGAGTATTTAATCTACTTATGCGATTTTACTTATTTTTTAATAGGAACCACAAAATATGTCTTGGTGCCTTGGCGTCCAACATTTTATATTCGGGCAGATAAAATGCCAGGCTGGCATTGTTAAATCGACTACGGTAACCATAAGGAACCAGAATATATAGGTGACATGCAACATCGTCTAATGGAATAGTGTCCATGGACGTTATTTCTACGTTGAAAAGGAAATAGTGACCATAAAAAAATGCAAATAAAGTTAATGCAAATAGTACTGCAGAGTGCAGATTGGCTTTGGACGGGCTTTGGACGGGATTAATTGTTTTCTTCTTTGGGTATGTCGAATATTGTCTTCGCAGAGTTCAGATTTTTGACTAAGGCAGAAAATGTTTACTCTGCTAATCTACCATTCGACATTCCCATGGACATTCGGGTATGTTCTGTACTTCGTGTGGAGTTAAAATGTGTGGAATTATCAAAGCATTGTTGTTATAAATATTAATTTACAACAACAATGCTTTGATAATTCCGCACATTTTAATTCCACATGAAATACAAAACATGCCCTATTATTTCCTTTTTCCACGGGCATTATGGACGTTATCTTCTTGGACATTATTGCATGCCACAAATATTTGTACATAATTCGTGGTATCAGAAATGAATATCATATAAATTACTCGTATAAGCGAAATGATAAAGTTTCGAGAGCATATTTTTTACATTTTGGGAGCATATTTTTAAGTTTTTAGTGCATATTTAATGCGTATAAAACACATTTTTTATAGCATATTGACGGTTTCCCTGCTTATTACACTCAAAACATCTGCTACTTTTAAACATAAAAGCTCAGACAATAAACTCCCACAAGCCACATAGTACAGGAAAAGTACACAAAGCCCCCTCTATCCTTACTAGCATCCATCCGCAACCCAACGCTAAGTATAAGAAATTAGGCAAACCTTCTAATTAAAGAAATGAATAATGTAACTGGTAACAACTATAACACACCGCCCACTCGCCGCAACGTCGGCACAACTCAAAATTTGTGATGCAGAATTATTCGCCATATCGTTCTTCATATTGTGTAGAAATTGCATATAAATATCTTGTATATTCTTGTATATTTGAGAGAACTATACAATTTTCTGTTTCCATTAAGTTGTGTGTAAATTTGAAACTTTAAGATCGTTTTCTGTGAAGCTAGTTTTTTTAGTTATGACGACGTTGTAGCAAATGGGTGATATGGTGATGGAATATTATAATACAATAAATCTTGGAATTTCTAAATAATTTATTCTCAGGATTTTTTCGATACATCATCATCTCAACACTCCCAACAAGTATTACAAAGCATTGATGTGCCCATGAGTGTTGATGTCACGGTTACCAGCTCATATAATCCCCATTCCACTAATACTCATTCCGAATCGATGGGTTCTCTGGCAACAGCAGCTGTATTGTCATCTCTACCCACAACCGGATTTTGCAGTCTACCTTTGGCAAATGCAGGTACTACAACATCATCAATATCTTCTTCGGTAGGTGATTATTACGACATGAACGATCGCTTAAGATTTCATACACGCTGTGGTTCCTTAGTAAAATTGTCACCAAACTGTCGGTCGGCTGAGAGACGTCGTCCGTTGGATGAGTTTAATAATGGTGTGGTTATGACACACCGGCCGCTTAAAGACAATGAACTCTTTGAGATACGCATCGATAAATTAGTAGACAAGTGGTCTGGTTCCATAGAAGTGGGTGTAACAACACACAATCCAAATGTATTACATTTCCCGGCCACCATGACCAATATGCGTTCGGGTACTATCATGATGTCGGGCTGTGGTATTTTAACCAATGGCAAGGGAACTCGTCGTCAGTATGGAGAATTCAATTTAGATGAATTACGTGAAGGTGACCGCGTTGGTATGATGCGTAAATCCAATGGTAATTTACACTATTACATCAACGGCCAAGATCAAGGAGTAGCAGCGACAAGAGTAGCTTCCACCCTTTGGGGCGTTATCGATTTGTATGGCATGACCATAAAGGTTACGATTGTTGATCGAGATGAAAGAGAGCAACAGAATTTGGTGACGAGACGCAACAATTTAATTTCTTCCAATGCTGTGGCCGCCATTGGTGGCTTAGGAAATACTCTTGCAAATGCCAATGCTATGTCAAACTCGACTGGCCCTACTCCGGTGTTGACTTTATTAAGTCCAGAAAGTGAAGCAGCTGCAATGGCAGATTCTGCTCTTACCGCTCCTGCGGGTAATCAACGTAATGATGATCGTTTGACTTTTCATTCTTTGTGTGGTTCGCATGCCTGTGTAACCCACTCTGGAAGAACAGCGCTAAGACCAAAGTAAGATCTTTACAAATTAAATGGATTATAAATATGTATATCAATAATTCAATATCAATACAGTGCATCAGATGATTTTAATAACGGTGTAGTATTGACAAAAAGGCCTTTAAGACCTAATGAATTATTTCAAGTACGTTTGGAGCGTGTTGTAACCAAATGGGCCGGTTCAGTGGAAATGGGTGTTACCACTCATAGTGCCGAAGAATTGGATTTTCCATTTACTATGACCAATGTTAGGTAATATTGCAGTGAAAACGTTGTGTAACGTGCTTATTTATTCCCAAATTAATATTTTACTTTTTAAGTAAAATAATTAATATCTTACTTTTTAAGTAAAATATTTTACTTTTTAAGTAAAATATTTTATTTATATTCGTCGGTATTGTAGCAGAACCGTCGGCGAAGTAAAATAACTAATAAAATGGCTACACAGCTTAAACAACTCAATGCCTCTACTTGACACCAGAAGGGCTTGCAACACTGCTCTAAAAAAAATGCGCAATAGCAGGGTTGAATTAAGCTTTCTATCTCTCTCCCACTTCACCACCTGTTCTCTCTACACTATCCCTTTCCCAAAGAAGGTAACACATTAATTAATTAACCATTGTGTTACTTCTCTTTATAAAAAAATATGTGGTAGGAAGTTTGAGCAAAAATTTCAGGCGAAAATTCCCTAAGGGTAAGATCATAGAGAATAATTAAAAAAACAATTTGCCAAGGACACTAAAAGTGTGTGCAGTAAAAAAGCTTATGTCTATAACAGCTGTTTACATGAAACTAATTCAAGCACACAAGATTTTTCTACCTCAAAAATGCTTGCGCAGAAGTCACTATACATTTTTTAAAATGAACAATATAGAAAATATATCGGAAATGTGTTCAAAAGTAACAACGCATGTGGCTATGTGTTTCTTTCAACGCCAATAAATTGCCAGAACGCAATTGTAAGTCGATTTAGTTCATTAGAGCTGAAAAATATTTGAATGAATTAAGAAGTTACGTTGTTTTTAGAAAAAAAATTCGGAATGGGTCCATGTTATCCGCGCTTATTCAAGAAAACCACAGAAATATTAATTTGGGAAAAAGCACATTATAAAATTAAAATTAATGTAATTTAATAATTCCCAAAAAAACTTTTTGATTATTATTACCATTTTTATTGTTAGAGATGGTACTTGGATGATGACCGGCAATGGCGTTATGCATAATGGCATAACAGTTATTGAAAAGTATGGTGAAAACTTGGATCGCTTGCAGGTGGGCGATCGTGTAGGTGTCGTGCGCAAAGACGATGGTACTTTACATTTCTTTGTTAATGGTGTCGATCAAGGTCCTGCTGCCTCCAAAGTACCCGAGCGTGTTTATGGTGTTATCGATTTGTATGGCCAGGCTGCCCAGGCTTCCATTGTCGATACTTCCGAGTGTAATAGTCCTGATACGGGTAATTCAACTATCTCAAACACTACTTTATATAGTGAAACTCCCTTAAGATTTCATACGATACATGGAAAAAATGCCAGCATTTCGAACAGTGGTTTAACTGCTTCTCGTCCTAATTCTTTGGCCGAATTTAATGAGGCCATTGTGTTTAGTAACCGCCCCTTACGGCAGCGAGAATTATTTGAGGTTGTACTCGAGACCATGGTTCGTCATTGGTCTGGCAACATTGAAATTGGTGTAACCGGTTCTCGGCCCGAAGATATACATCTTGCAGCCTATGCCACCGAAATGGATGCTAGCGATACTATTATATTGTGCGGTCCTGTCATTTTTCACAATGGCAAAAAAATTCGTTCAAATGTTTTGGTTGATCTTGTAACTTTAGGCGTAGGTGCAAGGGTTGGTGTTATGCGCAACGGAGACTTTATACATTTCTTTATTGATGGCGTAGATCAGGGTACCGCATGTGAGTGCCACTCCCCGAATGTTTGGGCTGTGATTGATTTGTATGGCCAATGTGCCCAGGTTTCTCTGACCCAATCGCCCGCAGCTGATATGCGAGCACCTTATGCTACTAGCGAGAACTCTCAAAGTTGTCAAGCTACTTCGGTTATACAACCGGCTGCACTGGAGACCAAGCATCGCTGGACTTGCATATCGGGTAATGTTACCTTAACACAAAATTGGACCGTAGCTTCACGTTTAACGGGTGCATCGGCTGCTTTATCCAGATGTGTAGTTTTCTCGGAGCATCCTTTAAGTGTAGGATCACCATTCGAAATAAAACTTATTTCATATAATCCTTTGTTTGCAGGTAAGTTGTTATACATACAAAAATACTAGATTTATGCAAAATCTGATTTTATAAAATATGTATTGTGTAATAAGCAAAGTAATCTTTTTAGTTAAAGTTTCACATTATAATATAAATGCAATTAATTGCCTTATATGTAGGTTGCCTCAACGTCGGCATTACCGATCTTAATCTATCCGATGATAATGTACGTAAGAATATACCGTTAAGTATTAAGCGTATACCAGCCAATGTGTGGTATGTATCCGGTAATGAAGTACGTTATAATTCAACACTTTTGAAAAGATCAATGACATCTCTTGAATGGTTACGTGTAGGCGATCGCATAGCTTTAGAATTGACGCCAACTAGAACTTTAAGAATTCTGCTTAATTCAGAAGATATGAATATACAGTTTCAAAATGTACCAAATGTAAGTGAACAAAACATTGAATATTATAAATTTGTTTACTTTAATATAAATTCTAGGATGTTTATGTAGTTGTAGAATTACAAGGTTCGACCATGGCTGTGCAAGTCATATCATCACAGGGACCCACGTCGCCTCTAAGACCATTTAGTTTACGCTTACAAGATTCTTTAGAATTTGGTGTGGATCCCTTAAACAAACAAGATTCTATGCTAGAATCAATTGATTCGGAAGCTTTGGTATATGAATTTTCTGAATATTATGGTAAAAATATACGTTTATTTGAAGATCACAGATCGGCCATGCGCATGCAATCGTATAACAATGCTTTGGTTTATGTTACAAAACCTCTATGCAAAGGTGAAAGTATAAGTGTAAGTGTATAATAAAAAATAATGTGGAATTTTTCAAGTTATGTTATTTAATTTATGTAGATAAAAATTGATGCTATAAATAGCAAATGGAAGGGAACAATAGGTTTGGGTGTGGTGGGTCAATGTCCCAATCAAACAAACTCTTCAGTTCTACCTCCGTCCATTATACAATGTAAACGTCCTTGTTGGGTGGCCACACATGATTATATTAATATAAATGGCCAAAAAATAGCGTCTAAGTATGGTGAAGCTTTGGAACATATACAACCAGGCACTGTAATAACTATGACTTTAACACATGCTGGCATGTTAAGTAAGTATTTGTTATATGTAGTTTATTTGGCATAAAAATCATTCAATCATGTCTTGTCGTCTAGTTATAATGGTTGGCTCCGTAAATTTGGAAGATTTGACAGCTGGTCTTTCAAATCATGTTTATCCCGTCTTCGATCTTTATGGCAAATGTGAACGTATTACAATTATTACAGGCAGTGATGCTGCCCGCAATGGTACTCCAATTATAGAAGAATCTTCAGCTTTAGAGCATGACTCTTTCAATGATCAAGACTCAAATGTGCCCCAATGCGAAAAGGCGGATTTAGAAGTACATGAAAAAGAAACTGAACAGCAATCAACTACAAATGCTAATGGTGCAACGTCAACTGCTATGTAAATACTATGTCCAAACATTATTGTAAATTAAACATCTAATTTCTTATATTTTATTGTCATAGGAGTCGCTCTGTTATGGATAGTGTTTCAGAGAATTTATTATTAAATATGTCTATAAAAAATCGTTCTGCTGAGCAAACTCGTGTTGAATGTAGTTCTTCTTCGTCGTGGTAAGTTAAATTTTTTTGTAATACATGTATCGATGGTGTTGCGTAAAAATGTTTAATCTGCTATGTAATATGGTGCGACATTGGTTCTTTTTACGCAACACCATCGATATATGAAACTTCAGTAATACAAAATTTGTATGTTCAGCAAAAAAATTAAATATGAAGGTAGCTTAGGAGCTCCACACTAAATAATAACATGCCCGAAAAATGCATGAATACCCCAATAGTTTTGTGCTTATGTAAGAAAATGTATAACGTGGAGAAGTTCGTCTATCACCACCGACCAGAGGAGTGATGATGGAGGATAGATACTAGAGTCCGACCGAAACCAGTTTTTTGAGGCCGAACCCGAACTGAACCTAATATTTGGCAAAAAGGCAAAATATTCGGCCGAATCCGAAACTTGCCGAAACTTTTTAGCATTAACTGATATTGACATTTTAAAAACTTAACAGAACTGAAAAGTCATTTATTTTATTAACGGCACTTTTCACAATGTGATTAAAAGTTAACGTGGTCTTTAACGGAATATTCGGCATACAAAACTCTCCGTTAAAGTATACATTAACTTTTAACTGTACACTGTGAAAAAGGGCGTAAGAGTATTTCTGCATACATACAGTGTAGGTCAAAATAATAGTAGAAATTGGATATATTTCATTCCATCGAGCAAATATAAAACTTAAACATTAATGAGCATATGACTAATAAAAACTTGGCAGGAAATTAGCTTAAATGATGAATAAAACTGAAATATTGGGTTCGGTACACATACATTGAGGAGTGTTTTATCACTCTATTGATGACGTTACAAGAGCACCAATCAAAAAGTTGAATCGGAATAATTAAAAAGATATAAAGTGGAGAATATTTATTTACCTATTTTTTGGCACTAAATTTATACGATTTCATTCATTTCTACTAAAGTGAAGAATTTTTTGTTCACGCCCTCGTTTCATCGATGGTATTGAATTTATCGTGAATATTGAAAATGGGCTCTTTTCATATTCTAAATTATTTAAAAAATCTATTTTAAAAAACAAATAATCAATTTCAGTGCAAAATTGCAGAAGTAAATTCGATTGCGAAAAATCGATTTATTATAACATAAAATAGATTTTCGATTGGAATCAAAATCGGTTTACCATTCCCTAGCTTATGCTATTTATTTTGGCAACAAACAGTTGAATACTTTATTTTACTATAGCCGTTCTTCTGTATTTCATGTGGAATTAAAATGTGCAGAATTACCAAAGCATTGTTGTTATAAATATTAATTTGCAACAACAATGCTTTGATAATTCCGCACATTTTAATTCCACATGAAATACAGAACATACCCGTATGTAAAACTTTCATTCAATTTCAAGAGCTATTAGACGGGAAAAACAGGTTCATGGAGGTGACATATTTTAAATTTGGAAAATACTATTTCGATTAACTTCCTTATTTATAGAGAATAAAAAGTTTCGGTTTCGGTATTCGGCCAAAAAGTAGGCATAAACCGAATATCAACCGGAACCACAATTTTGGCCGAATCCGAAACCGAATATTCGGTCGGACTCTAACAACCACAACTCATTTAAATTATAAATTAGTGTTACAATTGTTACTTTTCATTACGAGTTTTTAGTATAAGAATTTTACTTAAAAAGCGTAATTTCCCGGTATTTGACGGACCACAATTGAGCTTCTAATAATTCTGAACTAATTTGAAAATTATATCCTATTTTTAATCATTTTGAAAATGTTCATCATCTCGCAATAAAAGTTGTTCTTAGTTGCTATAGGCTCTTTAACGCTTTTAGTATTTTGAGCCAATTATTGAGCTGTTTCTGATTTTTGCAATTACTTGAGAATTTTCATCATTTCTGCGATAAATATATTTTTCTGTTGCGCTAATGCCTGCGAGACTCCTCGAAAGATCCACAATAAATATGTGAGTAAAATTACCTTTCGCTCTTAAAGCTCAAATTTTATATAGATTAAATGGAATTTTCATAAAGTAGGTGGTTCAATCAAAGAACTTAGGCCATATTATGATTCCCAGCTAAATTGATAGTTGAATTGTAGTTGTCAAATTCTTATTACAGATTACACAGCGGAACAGACTTTTTGGTGCCCGAAATTTGACCTAGTTTTGTAAGTCCTGATGAACTCTCAATAGTATGTTATACTAGTTTTTTTCCAGTCAGCTGATTAAGATAATTCAATTTGTACGAAATCGTAAATTTTTCTATTCGAATCGAATTACATAATAACCCCTCTGATTTGGGCTTATGCTCAAAGGCAATACACTTTTATACGAACGATGACTCGAACGACAAGGCGAAAGAAAACGCAAGTCCGATTTAACAATGTCGAAGCAATGCGAACGCAATGTCAAAATCACTCACTGTGTTGCTTGCGATTGGTAAAAAATTTTCCAGAAAAGTCTATTAAATTTGTAATACGCGTATTATTTCTCTTCATTATAATTTAAATGAAATTTATTTGTTGATGGTTATTAAGCAATTGTCTATATGCATTTCAAAGTTGTGGTTGAAGTCTACTGACGATTTGGTCAAAGCGCCAATGAAATGCATATAGACAATTGCTTAATAACCATCCACAAATAAATTTCATTTAAAATATAATTATGACAATATGTCAAATAATAAATTTCTTAAAGGTTCTTCAGTATAATATTGGTTCAAATGCTTATTAATTTTTTATAACTTCCTTGAAGGAAATGTCGTTAGTAAAATTGTACTGATTCACTATTGACTTTGTCCCCAGTACTACTGACTAATTTTACTCCAGGCAATGTTCTGTGATATATACATTAAGCATGTGCTTGTCATTGAGATTCCACTAGTGACCTCGGAACTATTGACTTACTATAGACTAGGTGGTTCTTATGGGCCCACATTGAGACATTGGCACCAGAGATTCACTAGTGCATTTTAATGATTCTAGTCAACACATATGAAACTTTTTACTAGGTAAAGCAATTAAATTCGATTTTTTAAATGAATTTTTTATGAATTTTTAGTTTTGCATGCAGTCTTATTTATGTTCAACACAACGAAAAATAGTTTTGTAGCTGTCAAAAACTTCTCTACCCATTAAAGGCAAAATAAAAAGTGCAGACGATATGTTGACAATGTCTCTAAAAAGTCACCAAACTTCTCGATAAAGGTGATGACTTGGAGACACTTGGCCCCAGGCTTCCTTCAGGGAAATAAAACTCACTAACACATTGAAAACTTCTGTTTCGTTTTTTGTATAAGTCCCATTAAACAAGATAGTCGCACATCTGCAACAAAACTATAATTTTCATTAGAAAATATAAATATTTCCTGTACATTTGGTTGTATTTTTCTTTAATTTAGTAGTATTTGAATAAGCTCTTTACACTTACCAACATCTAACATCTACCATCAATTTGCGGAGATGACACCATTTCCCATAAGGGGCTATTCATATATTACGTAACGGTATTTTTGGAGTTTTTAGAGCTTAAAATATCATATCTAAAATTTATTTACTATATATGATTTAAAATACATCAATGGGACCATTATTTATTTTTGAAAAACGAAAAATTTATTCGGATTCGGTTTACAGAACAGGGCCGTATAAGTATTTTAGTGGAACTATATCGGTTTTATCCAAAGAAATTTATTATTCAGGCTTAAGTTCGTTCAATTTAATTTTACGAATAAATCATTTTTATTGAGAAATTATTTTTCAAAGCATGTAATAGTTGAAAAAGAACAAGGACAAATTTCTTGATTTTTGTAAGAGTCGAACTGAACATCGATGTTTTCGGCATCAACCGCAATCCCATCGTCAGAGGTCTTTATACTCTAGTCCCTATTATTTCATCCACCACTGTATTTGGATTTTACAAAAAAAAATTTAACTAAAACTTTCCTTTTTAATTTTTTACCAAAAATAGCTTATAGTATATAAATATTCCTGAGCCAAGCTCTACCCGGAATTGCTCTACACCATTTTTCATTGAAATTGAGAAAATTCAAAATGAAATTGAGAAAACTCCAAATGAAATTGAGAAATTCAATTTCAAATTGAGAAAATTCAAAACGAAATCGAGAATTTCAATTTGAAATTAAGAAAATTCCAAACGAAATTGAGAATTTCAATTTGAAATTGAGGAAATTTCAAATAAAATTAAGAAAATTTAAAAGCAGCAAGGAATTTAAAATGAATTTTTCATTAGAACGAACAACATGGAGCTTAAAGATAAATATGAAATAAGTTTAATAAGCATGATGCGTGGTGAAATAAAACGACTCATTCATTCTGTCGCCACTTATTTCACGAAAAATGTATTACTCGGTCGGTATATGTCGAATATTCCCATCCTTGTTAGGTGCGATATAACAAATTGCAGGTGTGTTCCAGATGGATAACGAAGTCGCCCAAACTTATACAAACTTGCGCGAAAAGCGTTCAAGATGACAAAAATTGGCCAAGTGAGAGACCTCATGAGAAAGTAATTTTATTTCTATATTCAAAATTTGTATTTGTTGACCTTTTTCTTTTGTTTGTATTTAAAAACTCGGGCTTTTAAGGTCATATATTTGAAATAAAACAAATACTATTTTCTATTTCTTTTTATCATCCGACGTTTCGTTGGACAATCCCAACTTCATCAAGGAAAATATTTTTATTTAATCTGGTAACACAGAAAATAAATACATAAATAAATGTGTATGTTGGATAGAAAATAAATAAATAAAGATATACTTATGTAACATTATACAATTTATGGTGACTTATTTTTAAGAAGCAATCATTTACTTACATATTTTGCTTTAATTCTATTGTTTATAATGCATTTTGCATAACATAAAAAACAACGTCAAACACAGAATTAATACACAATACTCAAAGTGCATAACTGGTTCTTAAACTTAGTATCACAGAATAAAATATTAAAAATTAAAATAAAGCTATCGAATAATAATTCGCATTAGTGTTGTCCTTGTCCTCTTTTTTGTTTATTGCACTGTTCGGTTTTTGTTGAATTTTATTTCATTTTTTGTCCAAAGTTGCACGAACTTTTTAAAAATCTGCATCTGGAAGATATGCGTCTTGGTCAATTATACAACGACTTATATTTATTTTTATATTTTCTTTTCTTTGATCCTTATTAAATAAATAAAAATTATATAATTAAATTTTTTCAATTTAGAATTTCCCAATTAAAAATTAAATTTCTCAAAGTCATTTGGAATTTTCCCAATATAAAATAAAAAATTCTCAATTTCATATGGAATTTTCTCAATTTCAATTTGTAATTCTCAATTTCATTTGGAGTTTTCTCAATTTCAAATAGAAATTCTCGATTTCATTTGGAATTTTCTCAATTTGAAATTGAACTTCTCAACTTCATTTGGAATTTTCTCAATTTCAAATTGAAATTCTCAATTTCATTTGGAATTTTCTCAATTTCAAATTGAAATTCTCAATTTCATTTGGAATTTTCGCAATTTCAAATTGAAATTCTCGATTTCATTTGGAGTTTTCTCAATTTGAAATTGAATTTCTCAATTTCATTTGGAATTTTCTCAATTTCATTTTGAGTTTTCTCAATTTCCATGAAAAATGGTGTAATGTTGGCGTTAGCCCACACTCAAATTTTTAGGAAAGCATGGCATTGTTTAGTAGCGTTGCAACAATCATTTAGAACATAATATAAGTTTTGTAGACATAGTTAGGGGCTATTCACATATTAGTAACGCTATTTTTGGAGTTTTATACCCCCCTCTTAACGCTTTTTATAAAATGTTCAGTATACATTATCTAATCCGTAACAAATCTTTTAATATGTGATTAGCCCCTTATGTACATATAAGAGTGGTTCTTAAAAATAAAATTTTCCCAAACTCCCCAAAAAAACCTTCCTTTTGACAAAAAATTAATATAAGTGAATTTTTTTCTTTTTTTTTAACAAAAAGAACACGTGGCGTAACGAAAGCCGATCTAACATAATTTTTGATGAAATCGCACTTTTCTCAATATCTCTTAAATTATATGAATTTGGGAAAAAGTGATAAAAGCAGCTTAGTTACATAATTAAATTCTCTACAAACTATTTCCATAAAATTCATATTTATGGAGATATTTTCAGTAATAAACTATATAGTGAATAATTTAAGGTCTATAAAAGTTATTTTTCCTCATGAAAAAATAAACTTAGATCGGCCTGCGCCACGTGTTCTTTTTGTTCAAAAAAAATAAAAAAATCAACTTATATTATTTTTCAGTCAAAAGAAAGTGGGGTTTTTTTGGAGTCCGTGAAAATTTAATTTTTAAGGATCACTCTAATACATATATTCAAGAATTGCAATGATTTTATTCCTTTTATTAACCGACTTTATCTCATTAAAGCTGTCTTCGCGAATCTCTGCAACTCCAACATACTACCAATCTTAATATACAGCGCAGTCAAAGTACCCAAAGATTTTTATTTCATAATGCTTTAGTAACGTACGGCTGCACTCCACCTACAGACAACTGTTTGGTAGTGGTTGATGGACCTTCAACATCGTCTGCTACGGCAATCACTTCCACGATAGCTACTAACCAACAAAACTATGATACAAATAAGGAAATTGATAATACCGAAGAGTTGGGGGCTGCTGGAGGTTCTTTAGCCCGAGAAGATGTTAGTTGTGAAACGAAGGAGAACTTACATGAGTTAAACGAGGAAGCTAATTTGGCCTTGCAGCAACAGCAACGTAATGAGGATATAAGTTGTGAAAATACTAATGAAACGGATAGTAATACCATAAATAACATGGAAGGAGATAACAACCCAAGTAACCCAGCTGCTGTTGGGACAGATGAAAATGAGTGCAGAGAAAATCAATCAGAAATAACTGAGGAACAGGAGACAAATATAGATATTTATAATGATCGTTTGCTGTTTCTAAGACAATTGCACTTGCAACGACGCCAAGAACAGCAGAGAATGCAACAGCAGCAACATTTTAATTTCGAAAATAATTCTTCATCGTCGTCAACTCAATTCGACAGTATGCAATCCATAGCCTCCATAGAACGTAAAGATTGTGAATATTTTAAATTAGTTCAACAATTTCGAAGCTCTCTAGTACTGCCAGATACCTTTTTCCAAGCAACCGTAGAACCGATATGCTTTTGCGCCCATTGCAATGCCCAGGCATCGGAGAAGTTGCATGGCTGGGTTTACTTTAAATTAAATCAACAAACTGTAAACTCAAATTCTTCCACACAACATGCGTTAGACTCTGATCCACATGGTGATTGGTTGCCTTTGTTTTATATGACTAGGGTTGATAAAATACGAGCTATATTAGATCATGGCCAACCTTTGCCAATTGACACAAATGGTGAAACACACAATCATGCTTCGGGTAATCAAAAAGATGAGCCCGGTACAAGACTTGAATTGCATTTTACACCCAATTCCACAGCTATTATACCTATTAATCAACAGCATAAGTATCATTACAATGGCCAAGCTTATAAGATCAATACCGCTTTCGAAGTGTATGTCAGGCGGCAAAGTATATGTGCTTCTTCTAAATCAACAGCAAATGATGCATCTAAACTACATGATGCTGAGAGACGCTCGTCTACTTCTGATGTTGATCTAGCATGTTCATCATCCTCAACTTCAGCGGGCGGTCACAATCCTAATATAGCTGCTGACTCTTATGCTGGTCCCTCCACTTCTCTCTCATCTGCTCCTGTTATTAAAGATCAAACTTGGTTTACTAAAGAGGTTGGCGCTTGTGTCATCACAGCCTTAATACTCAAGCTGGATAAATTGTCATCACCTGTTATCGGTACTAATGAATTGTATTAACTTTGTAACGTTTTCAATCAATTACACTGTGATACACTAAACTTATTCAGGGGCTCTCATGCACCAATTCTGTTTCATTGGAGCCCATGGGAAACGAAAATACCTTTAGTTTTACTAGGTCACTTCGTAAAGTGATTTTATAACGGTAAATGTAGTGAAAAACTGTTTCTCTTAGAGTTTGAACTTTAAACACCAATAACTTCTTTGTTTCTAAAGAGATTTTTGCAAACTTTTTCATATTTGAAAGATATTATTCTTATCTTTCAAATAAAGCATGATTGGAAAATCAGTTAGTAAATGTTTCAGTTATGGTACTTTAAGTGTAAAAAACAAATTTTTCAACAACATTTTATTTTCCGCCGGCTCTTAGAGAGAGAGAGATAGTACTATCGATAGTTTTGTTTTTAATAGACTATCGATGTTTTTCCCACTATCGATGCTATCGAAAAAAGGTTAATCCAGTTGTTTAAAAGCGAAAACCGTCGATATATTGCTATTAACAAAAATTTTATGAATCCAAATTGATTATTAGGCTAAGGTTCGTAAAGTTATATCCAGAAAGAATTGGGTATAATTAATATTCCAAGGAACAAGGGAAAAATTAACATCAACTTAATTGTTCAACGTTCACAGCAGAACAGAGTAGCGCCACTTTTGGAACCTGCTACACTTCCATCGTCAGTGCTCCGGTGTATTTTGCTTATCACCACTTGTCAGTTGGCTCTTGAATGTGATTTTAATTCTTATATACATACAACTTTTTTCGTAAAAATTTAATACGAGAATTAAATCACTCTCAAGCTGATATTAACTGCACTTTCCCAGCGTTGCCATCGGTTTATTTTTCTTCATTCCCATTTTTCTGATACTCAAGACAAATTGATATAAACAACTTACATAGGCATTTATTAGTACTTTGTCGTGTAATACTCTCTTTTCTATTTGCATTGTATTTTTTAGATTCTAATTAGTATTGCAGATAAATTAAGATAAAACAAAAATACAAATATAAAGTACATATTAATCAAAATTGTAAAATAAAACAAATGCGACAAATTTAATTTATTTCAATCATTAAATTAAATAAAAACTATATACATAATAAAAGAAATGCAACAGTCTAATTTATTACAAAGAATAACATTGAATTAACAACTTTAAAAGCCCCTGCAGAAAATGCATTATAACTTCAAAACAGCTGGACCGATTTTTTTTCAAACACAGGTTAGAAGATTTTAGTTAAGTCAGCTTTCAAAAAAAACTAAATTAAAATCGATATAGCCGTTTGAGAGCTACGGTGCCACAGACACACAGATTCAAGAGGATACAGCGAGAAATGAAATGATAACTTCTAAATACCTGGACCAACTTTCTTCAAACGTAGCTAAGAACACTCGATCAAGTCACCTTTCAAACAGAAAAAATAAATAAATAAATAATTCAAAATCGGTCCAGCCGTTTGGGCTCTATGATAGCACAGACAGACACACACTACAAACCTATAACGCCCCTTTTTTTTGGCCGCGGGTTAATCCATTTCAAGTTAGTTCACAAAACAAAACAATATTTGATTGGAACTTGACTGGAAACGGAACTGAAATCCAATTCTTGTTACTAGTAAATTCACGAAAATATAACTATGTTCATGAATCCAAATTGATTATTATGATAAGGTTCGTAACGTTATATTCAGAAAGAGTCAGGCGTGATTAATTAATATTAACTTAATTTTCAACATACACAGCAGAACATAGCAACGCTACTCTCGGAAGCCGCTACACTTCCATCATTAGTGCTCAAGTGTATTTATGCTTATCACCACTCAGCGATGCCAACTTAGCGCTTTTCGCGCCAGATTTAGCGCTTTTCGCGCTAGATTTAGCGCTCTTCGCGCTAGATTTAGCGCTTTTCGCGCTTTTTAGCTTTGACGACCCAAAAAGCGCATTTTATCTTTTAGCGCCTTTTTTAGGATTTAGGTGTGGCCATACCATACTTTGGTATGGCCACAACTAAAATTAATCCCTCCCAGACTCAGGAGTTGAGTAATTAGGCCATTTAGTTAAACAAAGTTTTGGTTTTCCAAAATATTGTTGTAGATTACTGAATGGGAGTGTATTACCTTCAATTTGATGTATAACACATTCAGTAATCTCCGTTGGTATGGTCATAACTATAATTATTCCCTTCTAGAAACCCAAAAAGGGGAAACATATTTAACTATTGTCATGTGAATTACGTTCAATTTGAACATAACCCATTTAGTAATCTCCTTTGGTATGGCCATAACTAAAATTAATCCCTCCCAGACTCAGGAGTTGAGAAATGAGGCCATTTAGTTAAACAAATTTTCCAAAATATTGTTGGAGACTACTGAATGGGAGTGAATTACGTTCAATTTGAACATAACCCATTTACTACTCCCCTTTGGTATGGCCACAACTAAAATTAATCCCTTCTAGAATAAGGATCTCAAATAATATTGTAGATTAATAAATGGGAGTGAATTACCTTCAATTTGATGTATAACCATTTAGTAATTTCCTTTGATATGACCAAAGGAGTTCTGTATTTAGTCGAACCACTATTTTTTCACGCTATTTTCGCAGTTAGGGCACGATATCATCCATCATATTATCGTTTTCATTAAATTTAGTTTAAAACAATAAATATAGTAAACCATTCTTTATTATTTCAAACTAGATGTGTCCGCTCGCTTCGCGCGCTTAAAGTTCGCTTTGTGATAACGTGTCTGTAAAATATAATAATATAACATTCTTAACATATTCTTAACATATTGTTTAAATATTCCCGAGCTTTTTTACAAGATAAGTATAAAAAAAATCGGTGACACAATATATTTTTTATAACGTTTGGCACCCTTCTCGCAAAATGCCCCTCTGTTCGTGAGAAATGTCAGCAAAAATATTACTGGGTATTTATTAGTGTATTCATTTAATCGGGTTTCTGCTTTAATCGGTTAATCGCTCGATTAATTAATCGAGGTTTTGGCTTAATCGGTTAATTTCGGTATTAACCGATTAATAAAGTTTTTTCATAAATCAAGTAATTTCAACAAATAAAAATTCTTAAATTATCTATTATTTTGAATTTATTACTAAAAAAACAATAACATAACAAACATTACAATTCTTGAACTAAATCAAGCAAAAAAATCATAAATATGTATTCATTAAAAAATTAACAAGCTTGTGAGATCATTATGTCAGTTATTTCAATAGTTTAAGGAGATCTTCTAAAACAATCTTTCAGAAAAATAATTTGCTTTAAATCAGGCGTGCCCAAAAGTTTCTTATAGAAGAGCAAACACCAATACATTTAAAGAAAAGCTAATTTTTATTCAATATTTTTTGTTGTAAAAACCAATGCATACAAAGAAAAAAAATATTTCATATATTTATTTGTTGTTGTTTTGCACTTGCCTGTATACAATTAAGAACGACAAAAAAACTAATAAGACAAAGTTGTTTGTGTATTTCGTATTGCTAGTGCTGAGTGCTGTATGTGTGTATTAAAACACACAGCCTATAGCTACATAAGTGCTTTTACAAAAACAAATGAGCACCAAGCGCATAGGGCTTGGGCAACGCTGACTTAAGAGATTCTCTTCTCTGGTTTTGATAAAACTTTACTTGGAAAAATCCTTTCATTTATCGCAGATGTTAAAGAAATCGAAAGCAGTCCATAATACAGAACATCTAGTTTCTCAGTCCTTTTCTGCAAAAAAGTTTATTTCCGAATTCCTTCATTTCCGTTTTTGTACTGTAATTTTAAAACACTGTTGCTAGAAGGAAATATTTCTGAGTGGAGGTATAAAATAATTGAATCCGTCTCTCATTAAATCTAATCCTTAGATTTTTAATTAAATAGTTGGCAACAGTATTATTGGATTTTATAAAACTATTAAACAAAAACTTAAAACATAATTCCCTCAAGTTCAATTAGAGTAGCAGAGTCTTTACTAAAATCTGAACACTGAACACACTTATTTGTTCTTGTGAAAAATAATTTCTAAACACATACATTTTGTATATGAGACGAAACAAATAATTAAACACAAAAAAATACGTTATAATACTACAAAATATGAAAAAATTTGTTACGTCGGTTAATCGACTGAAATTAATCGGTTTAACCGTTAATCGAAAATACCCAATTTTAAATTAACCGGTCAGTTAATCGGGTAGTAATTAACCGGTTAACCGATTAACGGTTAACCGAATGAATACCCTAGTATTTAGGTATAAATGTATGTATGTACATACCAAGTTTTATGACAATCCCTTTAAAGGGAACATTATGCCTTTGAGATTAATTAAATAATAATCATATTTATTTTGCTGTTTATTTATTACCTTTTGAAATAGGATATATTACAGACACACTTTAGGCAAATTGGGTAAAAGTTGAATGAAACTTGTTAGTCTTATTACTTACATTTCTTAAAAATAACATAACCTTAGGATTGTGCTTTATTTCGGTTATACTTATGTATCAATAACTTGGATTAATAGCTGTGTTCCCGTGGAATACCAATTTTCACGAAAAGCATTCCCGTACTCAAAAATTGGATGAATGAGAGCGCTTTTGTGTAAAGTGCAAAACAATCAGCTGTTTGAAAAATAAACAACATCAAATGAAAAATATAATTTTAGTAAAAAAAATACTGACTAATTCCAAAAATTATGATGCTTATTTGTCGAGTTATGGGGTGTGACAGTGTTGACGTTTTTAAAATTTTTTTAAATTATTGTTTCGAACAAAAAAAAAAAACAAAGACAACAAATTAAAATAAGTTATTTTTATAGGAAATCGTATGGTCTTTAAAAAAATATTTAAATTCAAACCCGGAAAAGTTATGCAAATTTCTTTACATGAACACCACATTTTCCTCATTGTTATAGATAGTCTCGGTATAAGATATCGTGTAAACCTTACATTTAATGTATTATTTATATAAAACCACGAGAAATAATTTCATGGAACATTTTAACCCTCTAGCGCTTCGCTGTATGAATCTTTTTTGACCATTTCTTAAAAATGGGCAAAAAGCTCATCTTCGACGGGCTAAAATATTTTAGAAAAAAATTCCTCATAATATTTTTTTATAAGTTTTTGAAGACAATAAATTTCTTAACTCAACTGGAACGCCAGAAATCAGTAAAAACTTAAAATGTGCTTGAGGATTAATTTCGTATTTATTCACAATTAATTTTTAATGATTTCTGGCGTTCCAGTTGAGTTTAGAAATTTATTGTCTTTAAAGACTTATAATAAAATTTTATTAGAAATTTTTGTAGGATATTTTAGCAGAGGAGTTTTTGCCGCTTTTTAAGAATGGGTCAAGAAAGACCCATTCATCGAAGCGCTAGAGGAGTAAGATGTTTCATGAAATTATTTCTCGTGGAGTTTTACATAAAAGTGCTGAGCATTTCTAATACATGAGACTTAAGGTTTACACATTATCTTACACCGATTCTCTATAGCAATGACCAAAAGGAGGGTTTCATGTAAAGAAATTTGCATAACTTTTAAACTTATGGAGATCCCATTATCAAACTTTTACATTATATTGAGGACACCCTTGGCTAATTTGGTAAAATAGAAAAAAATAATAAAATAGGTCGTAGTTAGAAAACTTTTAATTTCCACTGGCTATTTCCGGTTTTGATCATGAATGATGAAACAGAACTGGGGCTAGACGAGTTTTACCATACAAATTGACAGGAATCAAACGTCCTAAAAAGTAGTATTTTATTTTGAGAACGTGTTTTCTCCTGCTCTCAGTTTTAGCCACTCATTCTTTCAACAATGTTGCCGTGTTTTAATAAAATTTCATAAATTTTTCACACGAAATATAAGAACAAAAGAAAATAAACAATAATCTGAGAGAATTTTGAAGCTACTGCCGTCGATTTAGTTTTGGGCCTGTTAATTTGCAGCGTTTTTGCCTGAAGTTGCAGACTTAGCTCTGTTTCATCATTAAAAAGTGGTAGGAGATAAAATTTTTAGAAAGTTTCATGAAATATTTCAACATGTAAATTTACAGAGATGTGAATTATTTGAAATACTTTTATTTAAAATACAAATAGAAAATACAAATACCATTTTTATTTCCTATTTGAAATACTTTGCCTTAAGCCCTTATGACACAAAATTTTTTCTTGATTTTTCAAATTTTCGAAAACAGTGCAAATAGAATATACTAGGAAATTTTACCAGGTGCAAAGAGTTCAGCTATATTAAGATAAATACCAAATTGTCAAAGCTTTTACTACTGTTATCGATAAAAAATGGGGGCCTGTCAAAAAAAAATTAAAAATTTTCAACTTAAAATTGACATTTCAAGTTTGAAACATTAAAGTGTTGCCAAGTTAGCGGTTTATTCACGAATTCAGCTACTTAGCGCCTCTTTTTTTCAACTTTTTTTTCTTTTGTCGTTTTATTATAAATAAAAAGTAGGCAGCACTTAAAGAAGCCATTACGTTTTGTTTTCATTTTGTATAGTTGTTTCTTTCTATCATTTGCTATTTCTTTCTTTCAATCCTATAGCAAAACAATTCAAGAAAAATGTAGTGTCATAAGGACTTTAAGAGTATTTTATATTTTATTTGAAACATTTCAAAATACATATTTTACATTTGTAAAATATAAAATTCTTTTTTATGTGGTGCGAAGGAAAATAACAAATTGAAAAGTGATAGTAAAGTGTCAGTAAACAATAGCGCAATTAATTTTGAATCTCGGCTTTGTCTTCTTGCACAGTTTTTTGAGTATTTTGCAAAAATTACTAAAATTTCGCATATAGCATAAATCAATGTCAAGTACTGAAATTGATTAAAAGTCGCTCGAGCTGCATACAGAAAAATTAATGTAAAAAATCACCCCTATTTTAGAAGTGGCGAAAATTTGCAAAAAAAATTATAAATTAGAAAGAAGCCCTAAAACTTAATAAAGCTCGTTAAAACTGTAAGGAATGCCAAAAATATGGACAAAACCGAGAAAATGACGAAAATTCGCTAAATCTTGCTAAAATTGGAAAGATTTCAAATTATAATATTGATTTTAAATTCCTAAAATTTTAATACAGCCGAAAATCTTGGAAAAATCACTTCTAGCGAAAATTCGCGAAAATTGGCAAAATTTTTAAAAAGCCATAATATTAATAAAAAGTTGCTAAGGAATGCCAAATGTTCTACAAAAAACGCGAAAATGACATAAATTCGCGAAATCTTGCTAACAGCGGCATGATAGCAAAATCTAATATTAATTAAAAATCGCTACAGCTGCAAAAAATCGCTTCTATTGCAAACATTGCAAAAATTCGCGAGAAATTGCAAAATTGGAAACAAACTATAAAATTAATTAGAGATCACAACGTATATTGTATTGAGTTAAACAAATATTTTAAATGAAAACTAGAATTATAAAAGAAAGTGTATTTTGAAAAAATGTGTTTTGTATTTTCTATCTCAAATACTTTTTTAAAAACTATTTTGTATTTTTAATTTGAAATAGAAAAAATAAAAAACCATTTGTATTTTCAATTTATTTATTTAAAAAACGTATTTTCCACAACTCTGTAAATTTAGTATGAGAGTAATTCCATTTAGCCGGGTGTGACCATTTTACACACATTTTTTGTTATAAATCAAGAAAAAAAAATTTTTACTTAAAAAAACGTTGCAGCTCGCAAGGACATTAAGCTTCAAGTCGTTGAATAACGGATAGACACTGGTAGAACACGATTTCTGCGCAGAAAGCTGCGACGGGTGTGACCTTACAAATCTTAGTTTTAAAGAATTATGACTTTCAGTACAAATTCCTTAAAATTTTGACTATAAGGTAGACAATAATTTTGGTATAGATATCTGTTTAAAGTGTTTTTAATTGTATTGTGCATTAGAGGGCTGCACGAATATACTCTCAAGTACTCGAATGTATGTTTGTGTGTGTATGCATGTATGTTTTTTCCGTATATGTATGTATATATGTGTGTTTATATGTATATTTGGTCGTGCCTATGTTTGTACACACATACACATGCATTTGTACATAAGAATATAAATAAGAACATACATCTATGCACACACGAAATTCATACGAGTACATTCTACGAATACATTTGAGTACACTTTGCATCCCTCTATTGTGTATTTACTGTTTGACAAAAAATTATTTTTCTTTTAAAAAAAAATATATTTTTAAAAAGAGACGGGTGCGACCGACGGGTGTGACTTAGTACGAAAATTTAAAAAATTCGAAAAAATAAAACTTTTTATTGATTTAATTAATATAAATAATATAAATAAATATAAGCTCATAAGAAAATAATAAGACATTAAATTATTTGCTATCCGTTCTATTATAGACAGCAGAATAGTCTAGCTGAATATATTTTTTAAATTCAATAAAAAGCAAAAAACGTATATTCTTTTCAGCGATAACGGTTTTTATTAATAATGAGAAAGGGAATAAAAGAAAATCTGAAATAAATATTAAACATAGGTACAAAGAGGGAGAGCAAAAGCTTTCTTGCATGATCATTTAAAAGTGCCTCAAATTGATAAAAAAAATATTAATAACCGCCAGTTTTTGACTTGAGTAATTAAATATTTATTTTGTTAATTTTCATATAAATTTAAATTGTAATTAAATACAACCTCCGTTTTTCAGTCGCATTTAGTTCTTCTTATTTAATTGTGGCAAAAATATGGGTAGCACCATAAAATATTATAAATTTCCCATAAATGTACAAAAAAAGAGCTGTTCAACATAAAACAAAGAAAAATTCCGAGAAATATATTTTTCTCCATTTAGGAAATAAGAATAATGAAGGATTGCTGCAATGTTTTAATAGAATAAAAACAGCTTACAAAATGATAGAAAGCGAAATATAACAAAGAAAGCCCAAATTTCATGCCAATAAAAGTTGATTTGTCAGTGGCCACAAATTTTTTGTTTGTACAAAAAGAACAATCAGTGAAAATCATATGGTAATGTATAAAACTTAAATCGAATTTAAATGCCCAAGATTGGTGAATTAATTTTGATTTAGGTGCTTAATGCAAAACAGAATTTTGTATTTAAAACGAATTTAAACATAAATAACTTTGAAAATCCAAGTTAAAAATTGGCCGTAAATAGTGTATTTCTTATTTTTTCTATAATTGTCATTCTCTAAAAAACATCAATTGAGAGATTTTTTATTAAAAATGAGAAAATTATTATTTTTTGCATAGGGCTGTTTTACGCGGAATCACTCATAAGTTAATCCACAAGTCTATGCATTTTGTAGGGCTTGCACTTGAAATTGGCCATCCAGAGATGGAATGCTAGGTGAACTGTACCTCATTTTTTTCTTGACGCTATTTTCAATGTTCTCCGGATTTTTTGTCTTTCGAATTTGTTAGAAAGGAACTTCAAATTTTTTAAGAAAGTATTTTTTTTTGACAACGCTAAATTGGATTTGTTGTGTATGTTTTCTTTTGTCGTTATTTAAAATCTCCAATACGAAAAATTTATTAATATTCTAAGTTTGAAAGAAACTGTTTAATAACAGTAAAAGAAAACGATTTTGGTTCAAGGCCATTTTGATATATTTTTACTTATATTGAGTAGGAGAGTTTTGTATGGGCGTTATTTTTGTTAGAATAATTTTTAAGGAGGAATATTTAGTCTAATAAGAATTAAGTAAATTACTTTTATTGACTTCTTACATTGTTTATCGGTCGTCAAAACTAATAATTGTCAAAGTAACAATTAAATTATAAAACAATTCCCTTTGGTTAAATTGTTAATGCTATTTACTGCATGATATAATAAATAGAAGGTAATTGCATTCTTTATTTATTTATTTCAATAAGGATTTTTGAAGTTTGTTTTTAAGGTAAGGTATTAAAAAGCGTTGCCCTCTAATGGAAAAGAGATCTCAACTCCTAGAGTTATTTTGCACAAATGTGTAATTGTATTAAAATGAAAGTAAGAACAATTGTGTAATTCACAAGCCCCGCTTATATCGTTTATCTAAGATTTTATTGAAATACCCTTTTGTTACTTGTGACGAATTTTAATTGTATCGATTATAACATTGTAATCATGACGTTTTATTTCAACATAAAAATTAAACAACAAAAGATTTTACTACACATTGCAATTTCCGCGATATTACCAAGTTGATATTAGCAATATGATTTTCTGAAATTTTATTATACTTCATTTTTGTTGTACTTCATTCTTATATACTTCATGGATTTCATCCATGCATACATACATTTAGCAATTTTTCGTGAATTTTTAAGTTTTTCGTGTTTTTATTTTGGTATTTTTACATTGAAAAGAAAAATCAATCCATCCGTACTTAAGGGCATAATACACAATCAATCAGCTTGATGTCAGATTCGTGTACGTGTGCTTGACGAAAAATCAAAACCAAGTAGATTTTCCATCAATCGTCGTCGGTGTCACTAATACTAACGAAATTTCACACATACTATTACCACGCTTGTCAAGCATGTTGACTGTGTATATTGCCCTTTAAATTAATCGCAAGCGCTGTCAAAAGTACGGTAATCCCGGTTTTTCTGAAATCAAGTAAAGAAAGATTGATTAAGTCGGAATATTCAAGTGCAAAATACTTAATTTTAGGCTGATTACTAGGGCTCGGACTTTCATGCAAATAAAAATTTATTTTATGCACCTAAAAATAAAAAATATGCGCAAAAATATGCATTTACCTGCGAAAAAATTACCAAAACTAAAATAATATGATTTTTTTTTAATTTTTTATTATTATTAGAGAAAAAACATAAAACAAACATAATTGGGGTCCATTATTTAATGCAACCGAACTTTAGTTTCGTTGCCAGTAGGCAACTAAAAATTAATGGTTGCTAGAAAGCCACTAAATAGCAACTGAAATTGACAGATCTCAGTTGCCAGTTGCCATAAGTAATATAATTTTCAGCAATTGGCAACCCAACTGATGCTCGCTTGCCATCCATAATCGGCCTATTAATATTTTTTTCAAAAATTGAGAAATATGCATTAAAAAAATTTTTATAACTCCACAAATATGCATTTAATGCCAAAATATGCAAAGATATGCACCTACCACCAAAATATGCAAAAATATAAAACTATAAATCGATGCCAAACTACTTAAAATATGATGATTCGCATAGATGATTAGTCAATACCTTTTTATCTATCTCCACAAAAAATGCATTTGCATGAAAGTCCGAGCCCTGCTGATTACCCTTTATTAATGTAAAAACAATTCTTATTTTACGGAAGAACTTTATACACAGTCGTATTCGTACTGTGGTGGTGTTTGATTACTTGATGATAGCCACAAATCACTGTTGTGCTCTTGTTGTTGTTTATTTTCATTGCTCGGGCATAGCCGACAAACGTCGTATTACATCATGTAGATTCAAGCCCGCTGTATATTTGAATCAAACCGTCGCGTATTTGACAATCCTAACTGCGTACTTTATGATCAATCCCGTCGCGTACTTGAATCAAGCTCGAATCAGGCTAAATTTTACTTGTTTAATCCTCCCTATGTCAATTGTTGTTAAAGTACCTGTCCTATGACTTGTGAAAATAGGAATGTCCCGTGATCTGTCAAACTAGACCCCATCTCTTAACAGATATAAATGTTCCAAAACTGTGTAAAAATTAAAAAATATTGTCTTCGTTTTTTTTTGTATTTACAAATATTTATGTACTACAGTATAATTCGTTTATAAGCCATACCGCTTATAGTAGAATTTGCGTTATATTTCAAAATGTTAATTTTTCTGTCATCTGTAAGTAAAATAACTGCAAAATATTTTTTATATAGTCCATTAGGTCTGTAGCCCATTTTCGCTTATACGCCACCAAGATATGGTTTGAATTATCTTAAATATATGCAAGTTGTGACAGATATCATCCAAAATGCAAAAGTCAAACATAATAGATTTTTTAATGACAATTTTATAAAAATATTATTTACATTGAAGTAGAAATTATTTTTATTTTAGCAAACTTAATTGCAATATTTATGAATTGAGTTGATAAGGAAGTAATTTCTAAGCGTTAGTTTTATTTTTCTATTGTTAAAAGAAATAATTATATGGAGATTAGCATATAAGCCAAAAATTGGCTTATATAAAATTCAAGATATAGTCCAATTCGCGTTATAGTCCACAAATAGCGTGCAAATGAGGCAGAGGACTATAAGTGAATTTTACTGTAGCTATACCCGGCGTGCTTAGCTACTCCATTGTTGTGCATATATAGGAAAATTAGTTAACTCATTTAAAAATAACCATAAAATTGGTTAGTTTTTTTTTGGCGATCTTTTTGGTTTTTGCGAATTTTTGCGTTTTAGCGATTTTTCGTTTTGACTTTTTTAATTCTGGAATTTTTTAGTTTTAGAGTTTTTTAAAATTTCAAGAGTTTGCCTCTTACGGTTTCCAAGATACAGCAAACTGTTTAAACTACATAGTCAAAATTACATTAACTTTCAGAACATCCTTTAATTTTTGTTGTGTTAAATATTCTACAGACTACACCAATTAACACTAACTTTGAAAATTTCGAGAGTCTATATAAAAGTGTCTGTATGTTACATTAGTATTTCAACATGTTTCGTTGCTCGCTTTAGAACACCCTTTAATCTTTAGCCCCTAGCTCTTACGGCTCTCGAGAGAACAGCCTGTGACAGACAGAAAGACAGACGGACTGACGGACAGCGTATCGAAAACAATAAAAAGAACCTTTTCCAAAAAGTAACTTTTCAAAAAATAACCATTTTCAAAAGAGTACCATTTTCAAAAAGTACCCTTTCCAAAAAACATTTTTCAAAAAGTACCATTTCTTAAAACTACATTTTCAAAAAGTAGGTTTTCGAAAAAGTACCTTTACTTTAAAATATAAACGGTTAACAAAAAAAAGTACCTAAATTATATTTTTACCCTTTTTCGGCTTCTAAATGTATAAATTTAAAAATAAGTACAAAATACCTATCTTATTCTATCTTATTATGACGCTTTTGGAATTTTATGTCTATCTTACTTAGATTCGGAGATATAAGAACACTGAATTTACCCGTTTTTACCCCTTTTAATCCCGTTAGAATTTAAGTTTTCAAAAATTCGTTCTTAGAGAACATATACAAACATATGCATTCAGTGTGTGTATCAATGTGCATAAAAAAGAGTTGTATGGAAAAAAGTACCAAAAAGGGCTACCAATTTTACCCATTATATATTCAAATTTAAAAAAATACAAAACTGTTTCTGAGGGCTTTTTAAGGAGAGAATAATGAATTTTAAGTTTATTTTCTAACTTTATTACTTTAGGAGATAAACTGTTAACAAAAATGTACCAAAGTTATATTTTACCCCTTTTTCGGCCCCTAAATGTACAGACTTTACAAAAGATTCAGACACCTGTCCGCTCATTTTTCTATCTTATTATGATGCTTTTAGAATTTTATGTCTACCTTACTTAGATTCGAAGATATAAGGCTACCGATTTTACCCCTTTTAATCCCCTTAGAATTAAAATTTGCAAAAATCCTTTCTTAGTGAAAATATACAAACATATTCATTCACTATGTATATCAATTTACATACAAAATAGTTGTATGGAAAAAACTACCAAAAAGGGCAACCTTTACCCTGCAGGAAATGCGAATAGTGAAATTGTAATGATTTACTAGTGACATTGTCAGTAGTACTACTGACCAGGTGTACCCCAGTCAATATAATCATCTATTGACATTTAACATTAGCTTGTCATAGACTAAATCACTACTGACTAAGTAGTTCTTTTGGGACCACATAGAGACATTGGCACCAAAGATTCACTAGTAAATTTTTGGGGCTCTAGTCTACAATATTGATATTTCCTCGCTCGATGCCGATAGTGAAATTGTAATGGTTTACTAGTGACATTGTCAATAATACTACTGACCGGGTGTACCCCAACCAATGTAATCGCATATTGACATATAACATAGGATTGTCATTGAAAATCTACCAATAGACTTTAGCACTATTGACGATGTAGTTCTTTTACGACCAAATGGACACATCTGAACCAAAGATACACTAGTACATTTTAGTGACCCCCTTTTCAATTTTATAAGGGTTGGGGCAATACACTTGAACACATATATACATTTTTAATATTATTTTTTATATAAAAAATTAAATAAATTATTTTTAAATTATTTAGGCCAAAATATTTTTAAAATTTATATACCTTTTCTGGTGGTAGCTTAAAACATATCAATTGAAATCAAAAAATTTTATTCGAAATTAAAAAATGTTCAATTCATTTAAAAAAAAATCAATTCAGTTAAAAAAAATATCAATTGCAACTCTGCTATTGACTGCACATAATAATAAAAAAGAAAACAAACTATTGACGCTTTCGTTGACAATATCACCAGAAATACACTAGAACTGTTGTCTCTAACGTATCTCTACTCGCGCATAAAAGCAAAGTTGTCGACATTTTAACTAGCGCAATTGTCGCTAGAGAAAAGAGTGTTGACATAGAGACATATGGTTCTTGGCTGACTAGAGGGTATATATTCGAATTACAAAAAAGTACCAAAACATGTTTAAGGGCTTCGTAAGGATAGAAGAATGCATTTTATATTTAATTTCTATCTTCATTACTTTAGGAGATAAACCGTTAAGAAAAAAAGTACCAAAATTATATATTCACCCTTTTTCGGCCCCTAAATGTACAGATTTTACAAAAGTTTCAGACACCTGTCCGCTCATTTTTCTATCTTATTATGATGCTTTTAGAATTTTATGTCTACCTTACTTAGATTCGAAGATATGTATAAGGTTACCGATTTTACCCCTTTTAATCCCCTTAGAATTAAAATTTTCAAAAATCCTTTCTTAGTGAAAATATACAAACATATTCACTATGTATATCAATTTGCATAAAAAATAGTTGTGTGGAAAAAAGTACCAAAAAGAGCAACCAATTTTACCCTTTATATATTCGAATTACAAGTAAGTACCAAAACATGTTTGAGGGCTTCGTCAGGATTGAAGAATGCATTTTAAATTTAATTTCTATCTTCATTACTTTAGGAGATAAACGGTTAAAAAAAAAAGTACCAAAATTATAGTTTTACCCTTTTTCGGCCCCTAAATGTAAAAATTCAAAAAAGTACCAAACACCCGTCCGCTTATTTTTTGATTTTATTATGCTGTTTTTGGAATTTTATCTCTACCTTAGTTAGATCCGGAGATATAAGGTTACCGAATTTACCCGTTTTTACCCCCTTAGCGGTAGAATTTCCCAAAACCGCGTCTTAGTGGATCTATATATCCTAAGGGGAGCCCACATACGAAATTTCAACTTTCTAGCTTTAGTGGTTTGGGCTGTGCGATGATGAATCAGTCAGTCAGTCAGCCAGTCACTCAATAACGTTGCGATAGTTTTAATTAAATTTTTGTAATGAAATTCTCAATTAAAAAAAATTATCAACAGTAAACAAAATTATAGAATTTTATTCAAAATTTCTTATCGCCATCTTCAATTGGTAAATTTTAATGTCATCATCTTCTATTCCAAAAAACACCAAATAGCTGATAACCAACCTTTGGCGCTCATAATCTTATAGCCATTATTACAACTCGGCGTTAGTTAAAGGTAAGATTTAATCGGACGAATAAACATTTTTTCATTATTACAACTTTAATGTAAGCTAAAAGTGAGCGATAAGTTAATGGTAAGTTCATCCTTCCTGTAACTTTTATCAGTTGGTTTAGTCATTTGATGTTGCCACATTTTCCTTGGCTGCCATACATTCTACTTCATCAAGTAAATACATATGTATAACGTTGCCACTGCACTATTTAACTATTCATAATAGTCGGTAAATGCTCTGGTATAGCCATACTTTTTATTTACAAGGAAGTTGTAATAAAAAAAAATAATGTGAGTCCGATCACAGGGGAGATGTGTAAACATCTAATAATGAAACATTTTTTTTATGTTCAGAGTTATAATTTTTTTGGTGTTTGGTAAAATATTTTATTATTTTGTATTTGTTGCGGTCGACAAGCTATTAATCAGCTGTTTACTGAAATGTAGCGCATGTAGTTATTTTACAGCAATGGCTTTCGAACTGTACAGCGGTAGCACAATTATATGTTAGTGAAAATTAGTAGCTCCTATTGCGCAATAGACGGTGTTTATATGCAGCTGTTAAGTATGAATGACAATCTCAAAGACGAAGAAGACTTTAAGTTTGACAAGTTTAGTTTTTTCTTTTCCTTGGAATTACCGCAGTTATACAACAAAATAACCAACAGTCAAAGACAAACGCAGTCAATAAACCGTCAGCCAAATATCGCATCAAGTTCAGCAACAAATTCGGTAAAACCGAAAAACCGGTTTTTTCAAAAAACCCGGGTTAAAATCCGAGACGAACTGGGTCTGAATCCCGATAAACTGGACACGAAGTCCCCTAAATCCCAGAATTTCCCGGCAAAAATCAAAAACGGCAACGCCGAAATACTCACTCAATTCAAAAACACGGCAACACAGCACCAACCAAGATACGTACGACCTTACTGCAGGAGTTTGACCTTGAGACTCCCTTTGCCAGTGTTATTGTATTTCTATGCAGCTGTTAAGTTTTTCTGTACTTCTTTTTGTCCGTATGATTACACTAATACACTCATACACAGCTCACACCGCGTTTTAGTAAGATTAATCTTACTCAAAATTTGTGATTGTATTGTGAAAAAGATTTTTACCCCCTAGCGTATAGATGTTTACACATCAAAAAATAATATTTAAGGATCAGTTTATTACTCACTTTTTCTAAGGGTGTCTTTAGCTAACGTCTGCTTTACCGATAAGTTGTAATAATGGCCCTTAGAGCAACTAAAAAATTGATCTCTTCAAAAGTATCAATATTATGGCCGCCATATTGAATTCACCATTTTAAATTCCAAATATCTGTTTGTAAAATATCTATCACGGCCTTCCATAGTTTCCTTTGCCTTCTTTGAAAATTTAAAAGGATGAATTTTAAACATTTTGACCGCCATATTGGATCCGCCATATTGGATTTGTAAATTTTATTATCAGATTCGTAATCTGCCACTCTAATATTTTATAAAACCAGTAAATCAATGCTCTATTTGTGGCCAAACATCTGGGTTCCTGTCCCATCGTGCAGTGGTGGCCATTCTCTCAATATTCAGACAGGTCAATATTCAGCTTCAATATACTATGTGTCTGTGTGCGATTATTAACAAAAAAATAGTCACATATATAGAAGGAGGGGAAATATTGAAGCATATCAAAATGCTTTTGATTTCCATAACATACGCACACAAACACATATATTGAATCTAATATTGATCTGTCTAGCACCCGCTATATGAAATGTTTATAGTTTTTGTCGACAATAACGCGAACAATTATTTAACATATAACTGTTAATTTATAAAGTCGTTGTAAAAAACGAACGACAGACTTACAATGTTCGTATATGTCAAAATATAAAAATGTTTTAACACGTGTATTTATTCCTTATTGTCTTCATTTATATTTGACTGTATTGTGCTGTTGCCATTATTAACTTTATATTAGTGGGTTTATGCAGTTATTAACATTTATTTACACTTTCATGTATGTAAATATGGGGACAGACAAAACAATTGATTCTAAACAACAATCAGAATTGAATGTGGCACGGCGCGCCCGATAAGCAAAATGAATAGTATTATAATTAGGGTATAACTTCTAGACATGTAAGATTTTCAACATACTGTCTGCAAAGAGGTGTGGGTATACGCAGACAATGATAAAGTGTACCAACGACTTATGGGTCTTGTATCTTTCGTAAACATCAACCGCTATCTACAGTTGTATATACTATATTCCGAACTACAATCAAGTCAACACTTAATTTAACAATTGATATACTTTTTTGAATTAGAAGTACATAAATCCAAATAAATTCTAATAGTCATATTGAGAAGAGCTTGTAAAATGGTACATCCACAGATGCTTCCGTAACAATGACTCCTTCTGGAATATATACTATTTTTGCATATTAGGACGGAAAGCAGTCCTTGTGAACAGCATTAACAATTGCTCTCATTATATAATACGGCTTAAAATGCAAATGCATATCGATACAAAATGCCAAACGATTTAACGATTTAACTTCAAAAAGAGATACGATAGTTTCTGTGTTTACAGAGCTACGCTTAATCTTCATTTGAAAAAGTTGCGAGTTTTTAACGTGGTTTGGCACCGAAAATTGTATAAATATATTAAAGGTGGAAAGACGGGGATGTGAACCCAGTGCCTCGTTTCTGTAAATTGTGAGAAGTTCTCACATCGAGAAAAAATTAATAATTATACATGTCATCCGATCATTTGTAAGACGGTTCATGGAATATTATTTGAATTATTATATGAATCACCCTGCAACCCTAATAAAACACAAAAATATTAATTTTTTCTCACTCATCCTGTTTTTCACAGAATGATAATAACATTTTCGATGCGAGAAACTCTCACATTAGTTACAGAAACGAGGCACAGATTTTTTTTAATGTACATACATACTTGTCGAAATATTATATGAAAGTATAAAAAATATTTGGAACGATTTTCCGTCGTCGCACGTCCAATTTGGTTGATAAACAGATTGGTTTCGGTTATGTGCAATCTTCACTTTCTATTCAATAGAACACTGAGAATGGCACATAGCCGCAACCGGTCTGTTTATCAACCAAATTTGACGTGGGATGACGGAAAATCGTTTCAAATTCAAACAAACCCCGTCGGAAGAAAAACACAATACTTATAAAAAAATATATATATTTATATCGTCCACCTAAATTGTTACTTTTTAAATATTCGTTATATTTCATTTTGTTAACGTTGTGAGTAATGGTATATCGCATATTAGGCTGACGCCGCACGGCCGTTTTCAAAACGTGGCGTTTCTGCTTTTTATATTAATTTTGAAGTTTTAAAAAATTGAGAACTTTCAAATTTAATATAAAAGGCAGAAAAGCCGCGTTTTAAAAACGCCCGTGTGGCCTCAGCCTTAGTTAAAAAATTTACAAAAAAACGTGTAGCCATACTACAATAGGGCGTGTCGATTTTTTTAAATCTATTTTTTTCAAAGAAGACGGGTGTTCAAAAGTTATGTTTTGGTTAGATATCCCCAACTATATTTACAAAAACTGGCAATTATATTGGTTTTCTTGATAAATAGCTACTTTATTAAAGTCGAGAAATTTTTATGTATAGGAGCCCCCTAAGGTATAGAGATGGGCGATAGGTATATTTAGAAAAACTGTTCACACTAGAAAACTAATGGGGGTCAGCTATACATTTGACCCGTCTCACAGAGGGGAAAAACCGCAATCTAGCGGCGGAAAAATAAAAAATAAATTATCGAATTTGCAAAATTTAAACGCAGCATCAAAGCGGACAAATCAGTTTATTTAAAAATCAAATTTATTTATCACTATGTTACCTGGTTCGGAAAATATGGCCTATTAAACATTGAGAAAAAATTAGGTTGTAATTCTTTATTGAATTTTATATCAAATTTGTTGGCGTATTGAATCACTAATGATGGACGTTTTCGGATAAAGTAAGTTTTTTTGATCAAGTGTTATATCAGCTATTTTAAACGGCCTTACTTTATATATTTGCTATTTCAGTTAAGGTTTACAAGCGCAAGTACAGAAACAAATTTTTTAACTTTTCTAAATCTTTGTAGAGATACAAAAAAAGTATACCCGAGAGTCCCTGAAAATTTTGTGGAATCTTAATAAATATATTATAAAGTAATCTTGTTCCAAAAAGTAACTGCGGATACTTGTGTATGTAACTTTTACATCAGTTTTTCTAAACATAAACCTTTTTAAAATTTGTCTACTTGTTTGTACTTCTATAGAATTTTGTTGTAATTTGCTTCCGAAACCACTTGTTATTAAATTAAACTACCAATGATATAGTCGTTTTCAATTTTAAGATACATTTTTAATGCATTTTGAAATTTTAATGCACTTGGAATTTTATTTTTTAAAGCATTTTGAATTTTTAAATTTGATCGTATATAGCAACATATAGCGCCCACTGTGTTGAAAATAGCTAATTTATTTACAGACCTTATAGCCTACAACCTTTAAAGGCAAACGTTTTTTATGGATCAGCCTAATTAGTTTGGAAGATATAAGCTTTCCGACGACTAAAGACTTTTATCGGTGAAATTGGTCTTATATAACAAAATATAGCGTCCACAGTATTAGAAATTGCTGTCTAATTTTTACAGAACTTATAGCCTACATCCTTGGCTACAATCTATCTATACATTTTTGTAGATCAAACTATTAGGTTGGAAAATATAAGTTTTTTGAAAACTTAAGAATAACATTGGTAAAATTGGTCTTATACAACAACACATATCGTCTACTATGTTAAAACAGGTGACTAATTTTGTACGGACCTTAAAGCCTACATCCTGCCTATTATTCATGCATACAAGACTAATAATTTGGAAGTTATAAGTTGTCCGACGGCTAAAGAATTTTATCGGTAAAATTGGTCTTATATAACAACATATAGCGCCCACTGTATTAAAAATAGCTGTTTAACGGCCCTTTTCACAATGTGCGATTAAGAGTTAACATAGACTTTAACGGAAACTTCGCAATACAAAACTTGCCGTTAAAGTCCACGTTAACTCTTAATCATACATTGTGAAAATGGACGTCAGTTTTACAAAATTTATAGTCTACATTTTTGCCTAAAACTCATGTATACATTTTTGTAGATCAGACTATTAGTTTGGAAGATGTG
The DNA here is from genome assembly GCA_956483635.1 of Panzeria rudis. Taxonomy (NCBI): domain Eukaryota; kingdom Metazoa; phylum Arthropoda; class Insecta; order Diptera; family Tachinidae; genus Panzeria; species Panzeria rudis. Next base: position 30,110,356 of record OY101451.1, on the reverse strand, counting down.
GGATTTCCGAAGACTTGAGAATTTTATTGGTAAAATTGGTCTTATCTAACAACATATAGTCCCCACTGTGCTAAAAATAGCTAATATATTTATAGACCTTAATCCTACAGCATTTCCGGACATACGTTTTTTGGGGATCAGCCTGTTATTTTGGAAGACATAAGCTTTACATAAACATTACTTCAAATTTACGATCATATATTGTCTAAACTTGTGTTGAAAATGTCTCCTTGTCTAAAATTACATCGAGTTTGTAGTTATTTTATTAAAGAAAAAACCTTTCAAATTAAACATATTTAGTCGAAGTGGAAAAAATGTAACATAAAGTATAATACGGCTATGGCTGAATGGTAGATACGTCAGACTATCAGTCAGAAGGTCACGGTACAAACCTGCACGCATCCAATCGCTTTTTTAGTAAAAACATTTTGTTGAAAAATATTGCGTGTGTAATTTTAGGTCGATAGTAATCTGTAAAGTGTTGCCGACTTTTATCGACCTAATTTTCAACAAAAGTGTTTTAGGGTGTACCTAAATTTTAACACACCTTGTGGCCTACATCCTTCCCTATAATTCATCCATAAATTTGTTTCTGGATCAGACTATTCGTTTGGAAGATATGATTTTTCCGCTACTAGATTGGCCTTTTTCCCCAGTGTGCGTCTCCTAGGAGCTTCAAGGGCAAAATTTAACAATGTCATTAAACCACTATATAATATATGTTGGCTTAATGAAATTGTTAAACTTTTCAACAATAGTGAAGGATATAAATAGGGATCAAGTCTTAAGTATAAAAACCTCCCCTGCACATTTTTTTGTTGAACTGTTGAAATATATGTACGTTTTTTTTACATATGACTGAATTCTTGTTAGTTTAATATATGTACATACATGCAATTTTATGACTACTCCGTTTTCATTTGTTTGACAAGTTGTAATATTAATAAAGAACATGACTTTTACTTCGGACACTCAATAATCAACATTTTGATTAGTTTGTCAATGACTTTAAGCGGTAACGGTTCGAAAAATTAAGCTAACGGCTGACTTATTATTAAATTGAAAAAATATACTATTGAAAATGTATGATTGAATATGAATATGTCAAGATAAAGTCGATGGTGTGATAATTGTATTCTGCAATTAAAAAATAATTTAAATTTGCAAAAGGATTTATGGGTTTATGAATAATAAATAAGGAATTAAATTATTTTACAGTATTCAATTTATTTTACAGTAAAATTATGAACAATAGAAAGAAAATATGTACATACATAATGTATTAATTAATTCGAGATATTCTCAAGAATTTATGTTTCAGAAAAGATCTACTAATGAGTTGATAAAAATATTTTTATATTAACATTTTATAGTTTCGTTTTGTTGAATATCTGCATTGAAGAAAAACTTCTTTATTAATTTAACAAAATTTGGGGTAAAAATTATTAAAATTCCCATTCTTTAAATTTTAACGCCCGTAACTCTATGAATTTTGATCTGATCATTACAGTATATGTATTGGTTGAAAGAGAAAAAAATATCTCGTCACAGAACAGGCAAAAAGCCCTATCTAACATTTTAAAAGTTTAACAGGACAAGCAAAAAATTAAAAAAATATATTGACAATTAGTGCAAAATTTTACTTGTATTGTAAGATTTTGCACTAATTGTCAATATATTTTTCATTTGAACAAGTTTTATGCTTCTCCTGTAAAACTATTAAAATGTTAGTTAGGGCTTTTATCTGTGACGATCTATAGAACTGTGCAAAATTTTTATAATTCCAATGGACAGTTCACGAAATTTTTGGAAATAGCTTTAAAAGTGCAAAAATTACGTTTTTTGCGAATATCCCGAAAACGTTTCTTAAGAAAAATAAATAAGTTTCATATCCATATCCCAAAATATCATAAGAAACACCTCTTTTTTGAGGCTAATTTTTTTGTTGCATCTTTAAATAATAATGTAAGACAATTGCCAAAATTGAAATATCAGTAAAGTGAAAAAAAATCACCAAAAACCGTAAAATGTTTAAAAATTATAAAAACGAGCTCAAAGAAAAAATATGCACTAAAATTAGAAACATATAAAGTATTTTTTGTGCAGGCGTCTAAAACGGAAAATCGCTAAAATAAGAAAAAATAAAAAAAACATATTTCATCAACGCTTAAAAATGCTACAATGACACTATAAAAATAATTGAAAAAGAACAATTGAGACACAATGCAAAAACTACCAAAAGTGAAAGATAGTGAAGTGTTATTTAAGAAAGTAAAAATTTAAAAATAATCACCAAAATAACATCTCAGCCTTGTTTAAAAGTGACACAATAATGTTGGAAAAATAATTAAAATAATGAAAACAAAAAATAGTAAAATCGGACAAAAGTGAAATAAAAAAACATCAAAGAAAATTGGAAAAAGAGAACCAAACTAGTAAAACGTCCACTTAAATCTTAATAAAAGCTTAATAGTAAAAAACTACACGAGTTTGCGCGGTTTTGGAGCTAAGCAACTAAAAGTTGTTTCGTGGGCTATTTAAAAACGTGGCCTATAAGAACGCGGAATTTAAATCTATCCTCTTTTTAAGATAGGTTATACTTTTAGAGAGTTCAACAAGTTTGGTTAATCATGCCCTTATTCGAAAGCTTTAGTATCGTTTTTCGATTGTCGCCAAATCTTACTTAATATAACCACTCTCGTTGGTTGTCGATCGTATCGGATTAAAACACAAGATGAAAATAAAGATAGCTAAATGCCACAAATACGATTACAAATATTATTATAGCTTAATTTTAAACGAGAATAGTAGCAATTAATAGCAAAACAGATCAAAGTCAGCTAGTCCGATACACACAGAAAAAGTTTTTCAAATTCGGTTTTCAGACAATTATTTCTTAAAATTAACTTTTAAATTCAATAAATAGTTTTTCTGATTCAATATATGCTTCATTTTGAGCTCTTATTTTACATTTAAAAGCGACAATAAGAACTAATTTTATTTTCAGTAAATGTGTTGTTTGATTTGATAAAAATCATTCTTAGGAACCGTTTCAGTTGATTTTTTGGAATTTATGAATTCAATTAGTTATACAAAATATTTTTAAGAAATATTATCTGATTCAGTAAATTATTTTGTTCGTCTTTGGTTTTCTCATTGTGGAATACAACAAAAAATTTTCCAGATTTTTTTCAGTAAAAGAATTTGTAAATTTAGTAAATTGTTTGTCAGAATTTACAAATTATTTTATAGAACCTAATTCATCAATATGAACTCATAATGAAGTTAAACTTTTTCTGTTAATGGAATACAACAACAAATTAAAAAATTTGTTTTTCAATAAAAAAAATTTTTAATTTGGACAAATGTTTTTTCTGAATTTACAAATTCTTTTTCTATGCAGTCGAACAATCCAAAACATGTTTGTCATGTTCGAATTTTTTAATGTCTCACACAGCGTTGCCATTTGTCAAGTTTTCCCTTTTTTTGCAAGTTTTTTGAGATGCCAAAAAGTTTTAATTTTATATAAAGTTTTTTAAATTTTTTATAAATATGTACTTAATTTAAAATTTGCAGTATAGTATATTGGATGAAAATATTAAGTGACTGCTTATGCAATGATACCATCAAATATTTTCTCACTCTCCTATTACTGCAACAGTGTTTAATTGTGTTGACTGCATCTACAACTTTGCTGTTTTCATACATTCCTTAAAATTAGTTCCAAATACACTTTTTTGTGTTTTCTTTTAAAATTTTGGCACTTTTGTAGAAAAAAAGGTTTTTTGGGCAAAAAAAGTTTTTTTCAGAAATAAGAAGTTTTTTTAAAAAAATATATGGCAACGCTGGTCTCACATAACGTTGCTTTTTTTATTTTACCTGAGCTTAAAAAATTGAACCTGTTTCTAGCATAAAACTCAAGAAGTTATTAGATTGGAGTATTGAAATTTTAGTTCAATTTTCGTTTCTTGCGAAGAAAAGAAAATATATTTTTTTAAATAGTCATTGCAAATCTTATAAATGTTAAGAATTGTAAGTCCAAAAAAACTCGTCCTGTTGAAGTGGCAATGCTCTCTCCGACAAAAAAGGTCACTTCATATAAGAGGTAGACGATATAAGTTATGCAAGTGAAATAAAAATGGAATAAATTCAGTATAGTGCGAGTTTGACTCGTACACAAAGGATTCCGTGCGAATACCATTTACTCACAGATGTGTACAATTCATATTTTGTTAAAATCGGCTCAGTATTTCGGGAGCTATAAACATTTAAAGTTGCTACAAATGCATACACACGTATTACTCATGTATGCAGTGGTGCCAGTAATTTTCGTGGAAAAATCTTCATTATTCGAAAAAAAATCTTCGTTTTAGAAAAAAAATCTTCAAACAAATTTTTATGTGTAATACAAATATAATTCATGAGTGCTAATTATAACAAAGTTGCTATATATATACCTATGGTTATATGTATATAAAAACATAAAAATTAATATGTAAACATCGAAACCCAAAATTCAATAAAACTTATTTCCTTAAGCATTGTCTATATGCATTTCATTGGTGCTTTACCAAATCGTCAGTAGACTTCAAAGACACTTTTGAACAGTTACAAAGCCCTTATCTTACGTACAGACTTCCAAAAAACATTTGAGAATTTTCAAATATGTAAATGATTTTCAAAAATAAGGGCAGTAGGCTTTGAAACTTAAACCAAATTCTCAAATGGGTTTTGAAAGTCTGTACATAAGATAAGGGGTTTGTAACTCTTCAGTAGTGTGTTTGAAGTCTACTGACGATTTGGTAAAGCACCAATGAAATGTATATAGACAATGCTTAAACACCAGCAAATAAATTTCATTTAAAATAAATTTATGACAATATGTCAAATAATAAATATCTTATAATATATCAGTTATGTACGTAAGTTACATTGTACATTTATAAGAACAAATATACGTACAGTGCGTCCTCGGTTACTGCAACCCTCGATGAGCGCAACCTCGATTATTGCAACAACTCTAATCTTTACATTGTGGACTCAGTGAATGCAACTTGGCAATAATTTGTGACTCATTAAACGCAACTTTTAAAAATTGTCGTCGGTTGTTTGGTTTTTTTCTTTATATTGACTTCAAAGAAGCATCTTCAAAATCTTCGTGAAACTGCAGCACAGAAAAAATTTTCTAGTACCAAAAGTATAAAATTTCTAACATTTTACAAATGTTATATTGTTTATTTTGTGAAATCATAAAAATTTGCCATACATTTCAATATCAAAACTTTAAGTTTAAAAATTTTAAAACAAGAATGTGTTTAGAAAATTTTTATGATTTTACAAAATAACCAAACAACATTCAGTTTGAATTAGCTCTATAACAAATACCCCATTACTAATATTTTTGTGCATAAAAATCCGTATTTTTATTTAATTTACTTATTGGGATTGCATTTGTTAATTTGTTTCCGTATTTCGTTTTATTTAAATTTACTTTTGAAAATATCCATTCAACGTTTGCAGATGAAGTAAGAAGACATATTAAATTTAATACAAATTTGTACAGCTTTGGAAACAATAACTCACTATATGCCCTAGTATTTTGAGATTGTATGCCAAAACTCTTTCGCAGTAACGTTTTCTAAATTTCGAAAATATTTATTAATATGTGGTGGAGCTATCTGAATTCGTCCTCTAAATTTTGAACCTCAATGTCATCAATTAAATTTGGAAAACGTTTTGTTAGATTTTAGGGATTTTTTTTGTAATAAAAACCGCCATGATACATTTTTATATACATACATAATAAGTATACTTTATAAATTAGCATATGGCAATTCTCTACAGTACTTTAGTCTTTTATTGAGCTACATTTAGCTGACAGGTAAATTTCTTTAATAAATTTAAAGAAGCCGTGTGACAATAATAAGTGTTAAGCAACTAAACTCTAAAAATCTTCATTTTGGGAAAAAGATCTTCAAATCTTATTTTGACTAAAAAATCTTCAAAATTAAGGTAAAATCTTCATTCTGGCATCGCTGCATGTAGTATGTAAGTTGAATAAAAGAAACAAAAAACAACAAAATCATGTATGTGTTGTTGTCCAACTGGTTTTGCAAAGAAAGTAACAACAAAAAGACGTTTCCCAGTAAAAAAATTGCTTCAAATGAAGCAGATTTTTACTATGAGTGCTTACAAACCTGCTGATATCGCTGCTGATTTTTGTATGGCGAGTTCCCGGTTTGGAGTACTACATTTTTGATACAAAAAGTGCTGAAAGTCATTACCATTTTCAGCACTAAAACTGTAAGTATATGGAACTTTCTCTCTTAAAAACCTGCTTTGTATCAGCAGTGAAAAATCAGATTTTTTTGTATAGTTTCTTTCATATACATTCACTGCTCTGAAATAAGCTCTTCTTTCAAAGCATATTACTATGCGCTTTATAGCCTTAGTGCTTCAAAAAACATGAACATGTTTTACTGGGTTGTTTCTATGTTTTGATGTGGAAGAATTTTAGTAATGGCATAGAAACAAACGGGAAGAGGGGTCAATAAATTTAATTACTTCATTGGAAGGTGTTTTGTTTTTATATTTGACCACCCTTTTTAGGGTTTCGTACACTAAAGGTAAAAAGGAACTCCATTTTTTGCGCACCGCTGTCCGTCCCTCACGGGACTCTGTCTGGAGAAACGTAAAATGTACCGTCCTGAAATTTTTACAGAATATATCGTTACCTTAATATAGAAAGGCCCTAACTCATTCTTTTTTTGAAATCGAGACTATTGCAATTTTCGATAGATTAGATGTTCTGCTATCGAAATATAAAAAAAACTAATTTCAAAAAATAATGAGTTAGGGCCTTTTTATATTAAGGTAACGATATGTATGTATGTAACTTTGGCCGCTACAACAACAACTACTAAAAGTTCATGAAATTTTAAATTTAAAGGGTGTTTTAAAGCGAGCAACGAAACGTGTTAAAATCCCAATGTAATATATAGACACTTAACATTTTCAGAGTTAGTGTATTATTATTATTCAGAATACAATAATAAGTGCTGAAATTTAAACAATATAAAATTGAAAGGGTATTCTATCAGGTAATGTAATTTTGACGATGTAATTTTGTCAATGTATCTTGGAAACCGTAAGAGTCAAACTCTTAGGCAATAGTAACGAATGCTAAACAACAAACAGATTTTGAAATTAAGTGCATCTTATGAACAGCAATAATTGGACAATTGAAACAAACAAAATTAATAATTAAAGGATATCCCATCAAGTAATGAAACGAGCAATCCGAAAAGTAAAGCAACAAAATAAAAATCGCTAGAATGAAAAAAATCGCCAAAAACAAAAACCGCGTAAACTAAAAAATCTTCAAACAAAAGCAAAACGCAAGAACTAAAAAAATAAGATGGCCAAAATAAAAAGTACCTAAACGAAATAAAAACACAAAATCTAAAAAAGTAAACAACATCAAAAAATAGCTAGAATGAAAAAGCACTAAAACAAAAAAAGCACCAAAAAAAGAAAAAAACCGCCAAAGCTAAAAACATCCCCAAAATAAAAAATCGACAAAACGAATTAAAATCGCCAAAACTAAAGAAATATAAAAAAAATTAAAAAGATCGCCAAAACAAAAAAGTACTTAAACGAAAAAGAAAACCAAAACTAAAAAAGTAGACAACATCAAAAAAATCGTTAGAATGAAAAAAGCGCTGTAAAAAAAACGAAAACGAAAGCAAAAACCCGTCATACCTAAAAAAACAACAAAGCTAAAAAATATCAAAAACGAAAAAAAAGCAAAACGAAAAAACCACCACAAGTAAAAAAGAGCCAAAAATAAAAATAAAATTGCCAAACCCAAAAAAATTTCTAAAACGAAGAAGAGGTTAAACAAATAAATTAAGTAAAGTGCGACTATGGCTCGCACACGAAGGGTTCCGTGTGAATACACATATGTATATCCCTGTTCGTTTTTGCTCCTTTTTTTCGTTGTTTTAAGCGATTTTTTTTGGTTTTGGCGATGTTTTCATATACGTAATTTTTTTCGTTTTTTTCTGGCGATTTTTCGTTTATTGCGATTTTTTTGTTTTTTTCCGATTTTTTTAGTTATGGAGATTTTTTGGTTTTGGCGTTTTTTAACGTTTTTTGACTTTTTGACGATAATTTTAGATTTAGCGATTTATTTTAGTTGTGGCGATTTTTTTCAGTTAAGGCGATTTTTTCTGTTTACTCTGCAGTTACACGTTCAAGAAATTGCTTTCAAGTTGATCACACGTATTGCTTGTTAAAACTACTTTAAATTGACGCTATGACGTAGGCTGTAAGCAACTTGATAGTCAAAATTGTTTTCAAGATGCCGTCGTCAAGGAATCAACAACGAAACAGTAAAACCCGGTTATAACGAATTCTCGGTTGTCTAAATCTAAAGTGCCGACGTTTCGGTTGCCATTTTCATACAAAAATAATTCGTAATAGCGAGTAGTTAACGAGTCCTCGTTTGTATCGAACTACGCTTATTACGAACTTGTCATAGAGCGGTTTTTTGTTGTTTGCACAAAGTTTGTTATAGCCGAGTCTTTCTGTAATTTACTTACAATAATAGAGATCAGCTGTCTAAATTGAACGAAAAATTGAAACAAATCTTGGAAGCAAAATTGAAATCAAGTTGGTAGTCAATTTCCAATTATGTGAGTGTGTTAGTAAAAAAGTGTGAATGTATTGAAACTTGAAAAAAAAAATTGAAACAAAAATTGAACGTGTAACCTCCAAGTTAGGGGATTTTTTTGGTGATTTTTATAATTTTAGCGATTTGTTTTGTTGCGACACTTTTTTCGTTCTGGCGATTTTTTTTCGTTTTTGTTGGCGATTTTTCGTTTTTAGCATTTTTTTGGTTTTTTGTCGATTTTTAGTTTTGGCGTTGATTTTAGTTTTGGCGTTTTTTCAGTTCTTGCGCTTTTTTCGGTTTTGGGGATTTTTTCGATTTTTTGTGATTTTTTTTAGTATTACGGGTTTTTTTACACTTTTTTTCGTTTTGGGGATTTTTTTGGTTTCTGCAGATTTTTTTAGTTTTGGCCCTTTTTTTTTGGTTTTGGCGCTTTTTTTCGTTTTGGTGATTTTTTTCCATTTATGGCGATTTTTAGTTTTGGTGATTTTTTGCTTTTTACCGTTTTTTTAATTTTGGTGTTATTTTCCTCTAAGCGCTTTTTTAGCGTTTTTTAAAATATCAACAGTTTGCCTCTTACGGTTTCCAAGATACAGCAAATTGTCTAGTTTATATAGTCAAAATTACATTAACTGATAGAAAACCCTTTAATTTTTATTGTTTTAAATATCAGTGTTATATGGTTTAGTCTATTTTACAGACTACACCAATTAAAAATTACTTTGCCAATTGCTATATATAAATATCTGTATATTACGTTAGTATTTCAACTTGTTTCGTTGCTCGCTTTAGAACGCCCTTTAATTTTTAACTGTCTCATATTTGTTGTTGTAGCGGCCAAAGTTTTACATATTCTGTGCAAATTTCAGGTCCGTAGCTCTTACGGTTCCTGACGAAATAGCCTGTGTCAGGCAGACAGACAGACAGACGTGCAGCGTAGCGAAAACAATAGGGTTCCTTTACACTTTTGGTGTACGGAACCCTAAAAAAGCACTGAAAAGTTCGCCAAAGTAAAAAAAAAAACAAAACAAAAAAAGCGCTTAAACGAAAAAAGCATTAAATGGAAAAAACCGCTAGAGCTAAAATTCACTAAAATTAAATTAATCGCTAAAACTAAATAAATCGTCAAAAAACGAAAAAAAAAATTATTAAAACGAAAAAAGCTAAAACGAAAAAACCGCTCAAAATGAAAAAAGTAAAAAGAAAACAAACAAAAATCGCCAAAACGAAAAAAAACAATTATGAATATGGTATTCGAAAGGAAGCCTTTACTGAATTTATTTAATTTCAGTGTAGGGAAGTTACTACCCTGCGGAAAATTTGGTGACAAATGATCCAAAAGTACTCGTCCTATGACTTGAGAAAATGAGACTGGTACCAAAAATAAGGAGTAGTGAATGGTGAAAAAAGACATATTGTGTAAATGGTCACATATTAACCATTTTGAGTAAATTTAGATGGTACTCCGGCTAGTATTGTAGTAAACGGCACTGAACAAATTCGATGCACCTGGATCACAAAGTATCAATATAATATTAATTATCTGCCTTCAATGAGACTGCCATGCTATTCAGGAACTTGTTCCATAACTATATTCAGATATTAACTCCAGCTTAACTGGTATTTATAACATTGAAATATAATTGCCCCCGTGGTCGAGTGGGTAGTGTACTAGCCTTTCATGCCGGAGGTTGTCGGTTCGAATCCTATCAAAGACACCGCTCAAAAATAAAATACAAATTCTACTTGGATTTGTAGCAATACAAAAATAAATTAGTCGATAATTACAGCTGAATTTGGGAATAATATTTAGATATAATCTATATTATTCTACACCGATTAGGACTCCATAAGTTAGTTCAGAGACAAGTTACAAGGTGCATATAAAGTATCAATTAACCCCATCCTAGGCCATCCCCATGTAAAAGTTGCTGGTCCGCTTCATAAGAAGTGTTAGAACTCGGACTGGTCCCTACCACCTGGGGACCGGTCACGTGACTTGTTTTGTGTCAGTTCCATTTACCGTAGGGTATGTATCATTAACTTCCCTAGACGGAAACGAACCTGTTACAAGACAGGTCACGTGACTGGTTCCCAAGGACTAGCAACCGGTTCCAGTTCCGGAACTTTATATGAAAGGGACCAGTAACTTTTACATGGCGTTGTCATTAGAGGGGGTCAATTGACACAATTAAGATACTCAGTGATAGGTTCTAGACCCAAACTTAAGCTTCTTGTCGTGTGATGGGTTCTTTAATACTAGTTAAATTACTGTACTTTAAACATATATTTTTAATAATTAATAATGCTTGTACAATGCATGTATTTTGCGAAAATGTTTGTTCTATTTTTGTGATATGTCGTGAACTCGGGAACATTTCGTGACATTCCCATTTTCACCAGTCATAGGACAAGTACGTTCAAGGCAGTTGATACAACATTTCCCGCAGGGTTATTATACATAGTTGCGTTATATATTGTGTGGCTGTTTTTAAAGAGATTTTTTGACGTTGAATAATTTTTCTGTGAACCTTACAATTATTTATATCTGGAATACGGGGAAATGTGTCGTCCGTTTTACATACTAGTTAATATTAATATATATTTTATTTATAAAACATGTTCGTACAATATTTTAAATTTAAAAACAAATGTGCATTTTAACACATTACATTTTATTAATTTTTCTTAAACGCACAGTTTTTACACGATATAAAAGATTATAATTGCATGCCACCCGTTGCATGCTAAATCAAAAAACATTATGAACAAACGACGTCCAAAAAGAAAAAAGTTGCAACAATTTATTAAATTTCAAATATTACACTTTGCACGAACTTTATTAAAATATCTCATCGTATAAAAAAGATACAATAAAAAAAGTATAAAAGTTTTTTTTTTTAATTCTGCCGAATATAAAAAAGATCACAAAAATGACTACGGGAATTGAGTTGTTGTTGGCAGCAGCCTTATGTGTATCTTGTCCAAATGAAACGGTACGTCATCCTGATGGTTTCTTACATCTCAATGATAAAGGAGAAGTCGTAACACCCATAGATATAAAACCACTACAAGACAGTATAGATTCGCCGCTAGATGATGTACCAGTTGAAACTCTGCAAACTTTAGTACTAAAGGCTCGAAAGTTAAATCAGCTAAGATCATGGATTAATGGTCATCATCTACGTATAGCTACATTGGAAGATTATCCTTTAAGCTACACTAAACACTATGACAATGGTACTGTTGTGGGTCTGGGTGTGGCTTTCGAATTGATTGATTTTTTAAAGGAAAAGTTTAACTTTACTTATGAGGTCTTGGTGCCAGAAGGCAATATAATTGGATCGAAAAATGATTTCACTGATAGTTTAATAGAAATGTTGAATACAACGGTAAGTCCTACAAAAAAAAAATCATTGAATTTATGTTGAAAAATTTTGATATATTAAATACTAGAGGGCTGCAAAGTGTACTCAAATTTATTCGTAGAATGTGCTCGTATGAATTTCGTGTGTGCATAGATGCATGTTCTTATGTATATACTTATGTATAAACGTACATATATACATACATATATACAAAAAATATTACATGCATACACACACAAACATACATCCGAGTACTTTCGAGTATATTCGTGCAGCCCTCTATTACATACATATACCTTACGCTTAATTTTTTTTTAGAAAGCTGATATTGCTGCTGCCTTTTTGCCTTTATTGTCAGAACAACGAGGTTTTATATACTACTCTACCACCGTTTTAGATGAAGGCGAATGGATTATGGTTATGCAACGCCCTAGTGAATCGGCTTCGGGTTCAGGTTTAATGGCACCTTTCGATTATTGGGTTTGGATTTTAATTTTCATTTCATTGTTAACTGTTGGCCCCATCATTTATTTCTTGATCATATTGCGCAATAAGTTGACTGGTGATACGGAACAGAAGCCATATTCCTTGGGCCATTGTGCTTGGTTCGTTTATGGCGCATTAATGAAACAGGGCAGTATTTTATCACCAATAGCTGGTAAGTAAAAAACGATTTCTATGTAATATGAATTAAAAGCTTTCAGAAAAATAATGCTAATTACATCGAGTTCAATAATTTCTATGAATTTATAAAATAAAAAATTTAAAAGACAATGATAAACTCTCGACTGTATAAGGGTCGAACTGGCCACCATGACATTTTCGATATCAATCATAATTTTATTATCAGAGATCTTGTTATACTTTTCCACCACCCTCACGGTAAACTCAAGTAGTTAAACATCTAACATTAAACCAATTTTCGTTGAAGGCTTTTTCCAAGTCTGAAGAGTTTTCTAAACTTATCTCAACTCATTTGGTTGCTTAGAAGCAGAGTTCGGATTTGCGCACTCCGTTTGCTCATTGCGCACTTCTTACAAGCGTATTAAAAATGCTCACAAGCGCAAAGAGCGGAGCGAAAAAAAGAGCAATTGGTATTAGCAGGGCAAACGCTTTCTTTTTATTAGCGCCGCTTTTTGCGCAATGCGCATTTTATTTTTTTGTCTGCTTTCCTCTCCGCATTGCGCATATTGAGCGGCGCATTGCGCATGCCATTTTTTATACTAACAGTGGTTGGTTCGAGTTTATTCAGTGCTGCAAAATACCTCTTTCGTAATGACATAATTATAAGATACTAGCTACACCCGGTGTGCTTCGCTACCTCTATCATCATAAAATAAACATTTATAACAAAAAGTATATACAGTAATTTTGACTTAGCTGCACAATCAACTTTTCACGATTTTTAGTGCAGATAAGTCAAAAATGCTGTTAGCTTAAATGCACTTACCTGCCTTAATGTTCACGTAAGCACAATTATTTAGTGTGTGTAGTTAACTTTGGTTTTTTATATGAAAATAATTTAAAACTGCAAAAATATCTTAAATGAGCAGGTATATAAAGTGCACTTAAAAAAGAATAATCACAGAAAACAAATATTTTGTGCACTTAAGTTAAAATGCAGCTAAAATTGATTTTTTTTATGAAAATAGTGCTGGTATAAAAAGTGCACTTAAAAAATTAATTTGTATGGGATTTTAAGGAATTTATAATTTTGTGCAGTTAAGTCAAAAGTGTGCTTAAGCAAAAGGCAGTTATATCAAAACTAGGTACATATGTATGTGCATAAATATATTTTTATTTAATAACTAAAAAAATCGCCTAGGTGCGAACTAACGCCATCTAACGGACAGCAGGATACCGCGGGATCCCTCATACTCGAAAATTGCGTAAATGAAGCGATTTTGAGAGCATAACATTCGTCTCCTTCTTGCACGAAACAGCTCAGAGATTTACCTTTGGGCGAATTGCGTAAATTGCAAAACAATCAGCTGTCTAAAAAATAAACAATAACAAATGAAAAATATAATTTAGTCAACAAAAATACTAAAGAAATAGTTGCTAGTTTTGCAAAATTCAAACCAAAATACATTTTCATGCATTCATAAAATATCTAAAAAAAAGAAAAATGCCATTAAGAATCGGCATGTTGCTTCTTCACCGACTTAAAAAGAAAGGAGAAAGGTTATCAATTCGTCATGTATATATTTTTTATGGATGTCCCCTCAAAACTCCACCATTTATAAACCTATTTCTGATTTTTTTCCTTATTTAAAAGGATGTACTTCCAGATTGGTCACTTTGAAAAGTAGGCGGGCTAACGCCTATACAAACTAAATACACATGCCTTTTGAACTACTTCTATTCAAGTGATTCTTATGAAACTTTGCACACAAATTAAGCTTATGTTTGAATAATACATCATGATTAAAAAGGTGGGCAGTGCTACGCCCACGCAAAGTAAATATACTTTTTCAACAGCTTCTAGTAAACCTATTCTTATGAAGCTTTTCACAATACAACGTTATGGTTAAAAAATGGGCAGTGGGCCACGCCCATGAAAAGTAAATATTCATTTACTTCTACTTAACCGATTCTTATGAAACTTCGCACACATTTAGTTCTAGTGAAAGTACAGCATTACGATAAAAATTATAGGCAGTGCCACGCCTATTTTGTAGTCGGTTTTATTTCAGGAATTACTATTTTTACGTTTATTTTCACAACACTTTCATGTTATTTTTCGTGATAGAAGTTTTGGTTTTTAGCGTTCCCGTATTTCTGCACATTTTTGACTCTCAGAGAGAAAAAAATTTGTTTGCTCTCCTTTGACCGAAGTTTAAACAAAAGGTATAGACACAGACAGCGTTGCTAGAATGATGATTTTTATCATATTTTTGATGATTTTTAAACCAGAATATGATTTGATGATTTTATTCCCCAAACGATGATTTATTTTTTTTGCAAATGATGATTTTTTATACTTTTCATATGTATGTATATCGTCCCAAAAAGGGCCCGTTTCACATTTTAAACGTTTTACAGGAAAAGGATGAATCTTCTTTAAATGAAAAGTATATTTACAACTAGTGCAAAATTTGACAATATAAGTAAAAAAGGCCACAACAAATTTATGTATTTATTGTGAAGTTTTGCACCAATTGTCAATATATTTTTCATCTAAAATGTTAGGGCTTTCTGCATTTTCTGTGATGATACATATATAAATAGTTATTGAAAGATATCATGCCTTACGTTTTGTAGATGTTTGGATCACTTTAAGTCATGCATATTAATTTTTTATATTTCCAACTATTTCGGAGTTATTCAGAAATTACCGGCTTATTTTTTTTCTTTTTTTTTTGAAAAATAATTTTATTGTTGTCAAAAACTCATAAAAGAAATTAAAACTACAAACATTTAAAATTTGTATCATTATACTGACAGCTAGCTAGACATAAAATAAGCGATGAATCATGATCAATATGTGTGTGTACATTAGTTCCCTCACCTAATTGTAAATAAAATCAAAATTTTTCTGTCGATTTTAAAAGTTTTTAGTTTATTATATTCCTAATATACCTACGTAGCTTCCCTCTTAATTTTTTCATGACTTTTTCAAAACGAAAAAGAGTTTAATTTTGCATGAAACCCGATTTCTGAATAACTCCAAAACAGTTGGAAATAAAAGAATAAATATGAATGACTTAAAGGTAATTTTATTCTGTATATTTTGGTGCATTATTTCTTCAAATTGGACAAACCATTCTCGAGTTAGGTAAAATATTAGTCATGCCCATTAAAAAATCTGTACGTGATAGGAAATAAACTGAGCACGGATTTGTGCATTAAAGTTTGCATATTACACATATTTTTACTTAAAGGCACAAAATAAATATTTTTTTTGCATACCAGTGCATATACATAGTTGTGTTTTCCGAGTTTTTTTCGCGGTGGAGATTATTTCGTCGCATTTTTATATGTTCTTACAGTCATGGCGATATTTTATACACTTTGCTGATTGCTCCCGATTTTTAGACTGTTTCACAAATTTTTACGATTACATACAATTTTAAAATGTACAAAAGTCTTTTTAATATTGGTTGCCAAATATTAAAAAGATTCTTGTTGTTCAACTTAGTAATACAAATTTGTGATGATTTTTTATATCAAAATATGATTTTTATTTTGTCAAATTATGATTTTCTTCGAAAAGCTTCTGGCAACGCTGGACACAGAAATGATAATATGCCAAATATAAATAAAGTGCATCTACGATGATAAATAATGTTTCTTGATCACAGTTGTTGTTAACGACCACATAACTATAGATATAAGTAAGACAACACAATACTGATCTGCCAGATGTACATGAGTGAACGTATATGAGTAAAACGGCCCTATGCAAGGAAAAAATAATTTTCTTATTTTTAATAAAAATCTCTCAATTGATGTTTTTAGAGCATTACAACTATAGAAAAAATAAAAAAAATACATTATTTAATATTTTTAAGCAATTTGAGGCACTTTTAAATGATCATCCACGAAACATTTTGCTCTCCTTCTTTGTATGTTTAATATTTATTTCAGATTTTCTTTTCTTCCCCTTCTCATTATTCATAAAAACCCTTATCTCTGAACAGAATATACTTTTTTCGCTTTTTATTGAATTAAAAAAAATACTCAGCTAGAGTATTCTGCTGTCTATAATAGAACGGATAGCAAATAATATAATGTGTCATTATTTTCTTATGATCTATTTTTATATTATTTATATTAATGAAATCAATAAAAGGTTTTATTTCTTCGAATTTTTAAAAATTTCTTATTAGGTCATACCCGTCACATTTTAAAAATAGTTTTTTGTTAAGAAAACTGATTTTTTGTCAAACAGTAAATACGTAATACAGCTAAAAACACTTTGAACAGACAGCTATACTAAAATTATTGTGTACGTTATAGTAAAAATTTTACAGAATTTATGCTGAAGGTCATAATTCTTTAAGACTAAGATTTGTAAGGTCACACCCGTCGCAACTTTGTGACGACCATTCTGAGTAGGAATCGTGTTCTTTCAGTGTCTACCCGTTATTCAGCGAGTTTACGCTTAATGGCCTTGCGAGTCGCAACCTTTTTTTAAGTAAAAAATTTTATATTCTTTATATATAACAAAAAATTTGTGTAAAGTGGTCACACCCGGCTAAATGGAATTACTCATTTACACTTTTTAAGAGCGTCTTTATTCTTTTAATTTTGAATATTAATCTTTTTATGTTTTGAGTTTAATCAAATCGCTTATATCGGTTCAGATATATTTATGTTTTAAATTTCATTTAACTCGATCTGAAAGTGTCGTAGGGACATAAATTGCCACTCTTACCAAGGCTTGCCACCCGTACTTTATAATAAAGTATTATACGTTATTTCGGGTAATTGTACTCTATACTTTATGAGAACAATAAAGTACGCGAAAATACTTTATTTCGCGATGATTTGATTTATCTAGCATTTTCAATTAGGTTTTATGTGTTTCAACATGAATTGTTTTAAAATTTCCAATGTCTTTTTTATAAGAACTGCAACTCCTCCAAAAATACGATCACTTGGCAAAAAAAATCCTTTTTTGGGTAATTTAATATGAATATCGCGAAAACGAGAGCTAACTTTGGAAAACGACTAACTCCATTGTTGGATTTATCATAGGAGAATATGGGGGAAGAAAAACTAAAATATGCCCGGACTCAGTATCAGCCTAGCACATGATATTTTGGATTCAGCTAAAATGTTGAATGTTCTTTTCAATTAAAGGAATTGGACTCTATATTGAAGCAGACTAATGAATATTTTAATAAAGAACAATATTTGGTCTCTTAATATGATTTATTTCGAACGTATTTGCTTTGTGAATCTAAATATATTATTAGGCTAAGGTTCGTAACGTTATATTCAGAAAGAATTGGGTATGATTAACATTCCAAGGAACAAGGGAAAAATTAACATCAACTTAATTTTTCAACGTACACAGCAGAAAAGATTAGCGCCACTTTCGGAAGCCGCTACACTTCCATCGTCAGTGCTCACGTGTATTTGCTTATCACCACTTGTCAGGTGGCTCTGTTGAATGTGATTTTAATTCTTATATATACAACTTTTTTGTGAAAATTGAATACGAGAATTAAATCACTCTCAAGCTGATATTAAAGTGCACTTTCCCAGCGTTGTCATCAGTTTATTTTTCTTCATTCCCATTTTTCTCATTTTTGGTCTACTCAAGACAAACTTTTTTGGTTTGATTTTATACTTAAGTATATATGAACATGTAAACATGTGAAAAGCTCAACCTGACAAGTGGTGATAGCAAATACACGTGAGCACTGACGATGGAAGTGTAGCGGCTGCCGAAAGTGACGCTACTCTGTTCTGCTGTGTACGTTGAAAAATTAAGTTGATGTTAATTTTTCCCTTGTTCCTTGAAATATTAATCATACCCAATTCTTTCTGAATATAACGTTACGAACCTTAGCCTAATAATCAATTTAGATTCACAAAGCAAATACGTTCGAAATAAATCATATTAATAAACAATTAGCTACTGACTTGAGTTTTTCACATGTTTACATGTTCATATATACTTAAGTATAAAATCAAACCAAAAAAGTTTGTCTTGAGTAGAACAAAAATCAGAAAAATGGGAATGAAGAAAAATAAACCGATGGCAACGCTGGGAAAGTGCAGCTTGAGAGTGATTTAATTCTCGTATTCAATTTTTACGAAAAAGTTGTATATATAAGAATTAAAATCACATTCAACAGAGCCACCTGACAAGTGGTGATAGCAAATACACGTGAGCACTGACGATGGAAGTGTAGGCGCTTCCGAAAGTGGCGCTACTCTGTTCTGCTGTGTACGTTGAAAAATTAAGTTATGTTAATTTTTCCCTTGTTCCTTGGAATATTAATCATACTCAATTCTTTCTGAATATAACGCTACGAACCTTAGCCTAATAATCAATTTATATTCAATATTTGGTCTCCTTAATAATGGAAAATACTTTCCAGTATACTCAAAATAAAATATTGGTAAATATAACTAACTTTATAGGTTAGAATTGCGCTAACTACTGATTTGTTTACCAAATTGTAATTTTATCATGCATCTGTTGTTGTTTTGTTGGTCGAAAGCTGACATACTGTTCTTGAGTTAAGCGTAGTATGCAGCTCTGCATGAAATTCAGGCTGCCATAAGAAGTATGTGTAAGAAAACGAACTGAAATTCAGGTTGGTAAATTTCTTAAAGAAATTTTCGTTTACTAGTACGCAGTTCTAAAAGAAAAGTACACGGAATTATGGCATTTATTGTCTATTACAGGCATGTTATAACAATAAGTGGAGAATTTTTTCCTTCAACTGAAACAAAAATTAATGTTCAGACAATTGTTTGGCCACGGAATTTTTGACATTTAAAATTTTTCGTACATTGTAATTAATGTTTAGTGTTTTTGTGTGTTGTAAATTAAAAAATATATAAATTTGTGTGTATGCAAACAAAACTCTGTATAGAATTCTACACGATTATTTTTCCGTGTAGAAATAAATGCAAAACTCCAAACCTTAATTTCATTGAGAACTGCATACTACGCTTTAAGGTGAAAAATACTGGTGTACCCATTGGATATATTAGATATGCCCATAAAAAAGTACTGCAGGTAAGGAATAAACTGAAGACAGAGTAGTTTTTAGCGCATCAAACTGATAAGAAAAATTTTAGTGCTATGCAAAACGGAAATAGAAAGTACCGATTTGTAAGTCTGTGTAAATTTTAAATAAATTTTTCTTAAAAAATTTTAAATGAAGTTTATTTGCTGGTGCTTAAGCATTGTCTATATGCATTTCATTGGCGCTTTACCAAATCGTCAGTAGACTTCAAACACAATTTTGAAGAGTTACAAACCCTTTACCTTATGTACAAACTTTTCGGAATTAGTCGTATATTTATTTTTATGTCTTAAAACTTTTTTTTACAAAAAATACATTTATGGCCTCAAAATACATTTATGGACTCATCCTTTACCATAACCATGAGACTCTTATTGATATTTACTACAATAATGATATGTTTACAAATTGCATGCATGAGCCACATGATGTTGTACATCAATTGTTTTAGTTTGACTTATTAATATTTTACGTTTAGATCGTATTGATTTTATTACTTAAACTAATATTTATACATTTAATTTGCGGGGAGAATGAAAAACGTAAGAATTTACATATTTAATGAAATTTTTTTAATAGAATAAACGTTTATTAAGCAAATAGATAATTGATCTAAGGGGAGGGCGTAGTAAAATAAATAAAACGTTTATTAGTTATAATTGCAAAGCATACACATGGCAAAACAATGTTTTAAACAAATTAAATATTTAAAGGTTAATTTAATTTAATTTTAATTTCAATAAATGATAATTTTTACATTAAATTTTAATGTGAAATGCAATGGAATAAATAATATACTATCATATAAAATAGGAAATAAATGAATATTTTAAGCAAATTTTCTATATTTTATTTAGTTAAATTCTACTTATTGCACTGTACAACAATGAAAATAACAACAAAATATAACAAAATAAATATTAACATTTCAGTGAAAGAAATTGGAAGTAATTTTTAATAGACTACTTTTTAGCTGCTTCCAAAGTATCATTAAGTATGTGATTTCGACATCTCAGGAAGTAATTATTAAGAACATCCAGATAATTTATTAAAATATTATTTTACTTTCGTAATCCTTTCGGACAAAGAGATTTATGCTCCATCTACTCTCAAAGTTATTTCCCAGTGGCGAACACTGCCTACCACATTACATCTCTTTAATGATGTTTGCCACACTTTGTGTTCAATGAATGCTAGCTTACAAAGTGTACAACGGTAGTGTATGGAATTGACAAGCAGGGCTGCCAGTTTAGGGGTTCTGACCCCAAATTAGGGAAAATGTCATCGCGAAAAGGATGAAAGTTTTCATTTGGGGGTTGAGGTTTTCATTGGGGTTATTTAAAAAATACATTGGGGGTTTTTTTTTGGAAATTCCTTAAAAGTTTCTTTCCTTTGATCTATAATTAAAACTACTTCTTCTAAAATATGTTTAACATACATACATACGAGTATATTGAGATATTTGGACCCCAGATAATGTACTAATCCCTATTAACACAAAGTTCAGTCATATCAATTTTATTTAAAAGTTTATTAACTCTCAGTTTGCCTGAACTTAAGTTTTAGCTGAAAGTTTAACATTATCGTTAACATTTTATTAGTACTTTACCAAATCATCAGTAATTTATTAAAAAGCATTAAAATTTTCAGCCGTTTGTAAACTTTTGTAACACTATGTTAACAATTGTCTCCTGATACATAATATATAAGTCCGTGAATAATATAGACTAAATTTAGATGATAAAATATTTCATGAAACATTTTTATTTGCTTTTTTAAACTGTGGAGATACAAATGGGGTAAAGAAACTTGACAAGAATCATATAAAAATTCATTTCATACCACTTTTTCTACCAAATTTCTTCCCTGACCATAAACAAATTTCATGCAGCAAATTTCATGACATATTTCATCGTGTAAACTTAGAATTTAAAAAAAAATACGTTTATTTTTTCATTAGGATTTGGTTGGGGGATTTTCCTTTTAACAGGGGATTTTGCGGGGAAATATTTTTTCCAAAATTTGGGGAGCGCGATGAAAAGTACCTGGCAGCCCTGTTCACAAGAATGAATTTCGTTCATCTTTTGTATCAAGGCGTCTTTTACCTGCTCAAAAAGTAAACGAGATTGGATTTGAGGTGCTTACTGCTAGCTTACAATGTGTTCGAAGAAGTGTTCAGGACGTCTTTTAGCTGCTCACAAAATAAGCGGAATTGTATTCGAGATGTATACTGCCAGCTTACAACGTGTTCGAAGAAGTGTTCAATATTTCTTCTTGAATGAATTGGATGAACACTTCAGTATCTCGCTTACCTCGTGTACAGGTGGAAGGCGTTCACTCCACAAATGACGCAATGGATTTGAAAATGTATACTAGCTTGGTATATTAGATGGTGTGCACTACTATCTTACATGTGTGCATCGGATCATCACTTCTGTAATCGAAATTTTCGCCGCTGGGTTTATGTGTATGTTAGCTTCGTGCATGGCTGCCAGATATAGGGCTCTGACCGCAGATTAGGGGAATTTACATCACAAAAAAAGGATAAAAATTTTCACTTGGGGTTTTCACTGAGGTTATTTAAAATACATCGGTTTTTTTTTTGGGAAATTACTTTTTTTTATTGATTTATAATTAAAACTACTTCTTGTAAAGAGTAATTCCAAATGAAATCAACAAATAGGTGCGCCGCATGGTTTTCAATTTTAATTAAAAGAATATTGAGGATAATCTAGGATGTACCAGACATGGAAAACCGCCATCCTTTAATTTTTTTATTGTATAACTTAGGAGTAATAACCACCCGAAATAAAAATGTTACCCATTTCATACTTTAGCTTTTTTTTATAAAACTAGCTATACCCGGCGTGCTTCGATACCCCATTGTTGTGCAGATATAGAAAAATTTTTTAACTCATTTAAAAATAACCATAAAATTGGTTAGTTTTTTTGGAGATCTTCATAGTTTTGGCGAATTTTTGCGTTTTAGCGATTTTTTCATTTTGTCGATTTTTCGTTTTGACTTTTTTAATTCTGGAATTTTTTAGTTTTAGAGTTTTTCAAAATTTCAAGAGTTTGCCTCTTACGGTTTCCAAGATACAGCAAACTGTTTAAAGTACATAGGTAAAATTACATTAACTTTCAGAACACCCTTTAATTTTTGTTGTGCTAAATATTCAACAGACTACACCAATTAGCACTAACATTGAAAATTTCGAGAGTCTATATAAAAGTGTCTGTATATTACATTAGTATTTCAACATGTTTCGTTTTTCGCTTTAGAACACCCTTTAATCTTTAGCCCGTAGTTCTTATGGCTCTCGAGAAAACAGCCTGTGACAGACAGAAAGACAGACGGACTCACGTACAGCGTATCGAAAACAATAAGATTAATTTACACTTTTGGTGTACAGAGCCCTAAAAAGAACCTTTTCCAAAAAGTAACTTTTCAAAAAGTAACCATTTTCAAAAGAGTACCATTTTCAAGTACCCTTTCCAAAAAACATTTTACAAAAAGTAACATTTCTTAAAAATACACTTTAAAAAAAGTAGGGTTTCGAAAAAGTACCTTTACTTTAAACCAAAATTATATTTTTACCCTTTTTTGGCCCTTAAATGTACAAATTTCAAAAAGAGTACAAAAACCTATCCACTAATTTTTCTATCTTATTATGACGCTTGTGGAATTTTATGTCTACCTTACTTAGATTCGGAGATATAAGAACACGGACTTTACCCGTTTTTACCCCTTTTAATCCCGTTAGAATTTGAGTTTTCTAAAATTCGTTCTTAGAGAATATATACAAACATATGCATTCAGTATGTGTACTAATGTGCATAAAAAAGAGTTGTATAGAAAAAAGTACCTAAAAGAGCTACCAATTTTACCCATTATATATTCAAATTTGAAAAAAATACAAAACTGGTTTTGAGGGCGTTTTTAAGGAGAGAAGAATGAATTTCAAGTTTAATTTCTAACTTTATTACTTCAGTAGATAAACTGTTAACAAAAAAACTACCAAAATTATATTTTCCCCCTTTTTCGGCCCCTAAATGTACAGATTTTAAAAAAGTTTCAGACACTTGTCCGCTCATTTTTCTATCTTATCATGATGCTTTTAGAATTTTATGTCTACCTTACTTAGATTCGAAGATATGAGGTTACCGATTTTACTCGTTTTACCCCTTTTAATCCTCTTAGAATTAAAATTTTCAAAAATCCTTTCTTAGTGAAAATATGCCAACTATGTATATCAATTTGCATAAAAAATAGTTGTATGGAAAAAAGTACCAAAAAGAGCAACCAATTTTACCCTTTATATATTAGAATTATAAAAAAGTACCAAAATGTGTTTGAAGGCTTCGAAGGATAGAAAAATCCATTTTAAATTTAATATCTATCTTCATTACTTTAGGAGATAAACGGTTAACAAAAAAGTACCAAAATTATATTTTTACCCTTTTACGGCCCCTAAATATAAAAATTTCAAAAAAGTACCAAACACCCGTCCGCTTATTTTTTGATCTTATTATGCTGTTTTTAGAATTTTATGTCTACCTTAGTTAGATCCGGAGATATATGTTTACCGAATTGACCAGTTTTTACCCCCGTAGCGTTTGAATTTCCGAAAAGCCCGTCCTAGTGGATCTGTACATCCTGAGGGGAGCCCACATACGAAATTTCAAGCTTTAGTGGTTTGGGCTGGGCGATGATGAATCAGTCAGTCAATCAGTCACTCAATAACGTTACTCTTTTATTAATACAGATATATATTGAAATGATTTATGCTTTACTTTATAGTTAGGGTTTTTTATTCCCGTATTTTTTTGTTTCCCGGGAGAGCGGGAAATAAAAAAGAAATTTCCGGGATCCCGGGATTTCCTGGGAATTGAAGACGTACTAAAATATTTAACAAATATATAAATTTCCGGTATCCATTGATTTTTATATTAGCAAAATCAATCATTCTTTATTCTAAACTGAGCTTTATTTTAAAAGTATTTCACAAACAAACAGTGTCTAAAGAAAAGAGATAAAAGGTCAAAAAAGAAAAGCCAAATGATTCAAAGTAAATTAGGTAAAAAAGAACAACACTGTTTTTGAAATTTAAAGGAAACTTCGTATTTAAAAACTATTTTTAGACCGATTTTTATACTATTTTTATTTTGATGAAAATAAAAATTTGTTGCGGCTCATTTTTATATGATTAGTTCTTGGAATATATAAGCTTTTGTTGTACATTCGTTTGTGATATGTATTATAAATATCAAAGGGATCAGACTTCTGGCAGCCCTAATGTACATACACAGAACATCCATCTGTTATATTAAGCAAACTGGGTAAAATTATGGCTTTGGAAATTGGAATTAATAAAACAAAATTGAGAGCAAAAAAAAACTGTAAAATCTGCATAATTTGCAGAAAAACTTAAGCAAAAAACTTTAAAATTGCTCAGTGCTTAGAAAAACTGCAAAATGCAATTAAAACCGCACATTTGGCAACACTGGCACCAACGCATCTCATCACTACCTGAGGTTATCCACTTGGACAAACAATTTTCATTACCTGAGTCTGAATTCGAGATTAAGACTAACTATATATGTACATATCTTCATTGAATGTACATAATTAAAACATTATTATTGGCTTATGCAACATTTGGAAACTAAAATTTCAACCATTAATTGTAATTTTAAAATTATTATTTTTTCGTCTTTCTTTGTAGATTCAACACGTTTATTATTTGCAACCTGGTGGATATTCATCACTATATTGACCTCGTTTTACACAGCGAATTTAACGGCTTTCCTCACGCTATCAAAGTTTACATTGCCCTTTAATACGGTCAACGATATATTGATTAAAAATAAACACTTTGTTTCACAGCGTGGTAGTGGCGTTGAATATGCAATTAAAACGGTAATTTTTCAATATTGAGTCATCATCATCATGACCATTGTTTGTTTATATAAAGTTGTATTATCTGATTACTCTATTGCAGACAAATGAAAGTTTATCGATGCTTAATCGTATGGCGATACAGAAATATGCGGTCTTTTCTGATGCCGTTAATGACACCTATAATTTACACAATTATGTAGAAAAGAATGGTTACGTGTTTGTACGTGATCGTCCGGCTATAACACATGCACTCTATTTAGACTATCGTTATCGGAAAACTATAAGCTTAGATAATGAGAAGATTCATTGCCCATTCGCCAAAGCTAAAGAACCATTTTTGAAAAAGAAACGTTCATTTGCTTATCCTAAAGGCAGCAATTTGAGTGAATTATTTGACCGAGAGTAAGTATGCCACTGATATATAAAAAAGTAATTACAAAAAGTCTTAGCGTCATTATTACAACTCGGCATTAAAGTATAAGTTAATTGCAGGCACCTTTAGCAAAAGTTGGCGATAAATAAACCGTTAACATTTTTTCATTATTATAACTTGCCTGTATGCCAATACCAAAGCTTTTACCTACTATTGTGAATTGTTAAAAAAATGGCAACGTCATACATATGAATTTACTTGATAAAGTAGAAAGTATGGCAGCATATGAAAATGTAGCAACTTCAAACCACTAAACTTGCCGATAAAAGATATAGATAAATGAACTTGCATATAACTTATCGCTTTCTTTCAGCTTAAAGTAAATTTGTAATAATGAAAAACTATTTATCCGTTCGATAAAATCCGAACTTTAGCTAAAGCCAAGTTGTAATAATGGCCCTTCCAAAATCATATAATCTTCCAAAATAGCAAATCTCTTATACATTTACGTCCCTTTTCACAATATACGATTAGAAGTTAACATGAACTTTAATGGCTAGTTCGGCATACAAAAATTGCCGTTAAAGTCCACTTTAACTTCTGATCGTACATTGTGAAAAGGCCCGTTAATGATATATTACGTTGCACTATTGTTATTGGTTTTTAACCTTTCACTCTTGTTATAAAAAGTGTTTCATAAATTACAAAAGTGTTATAAATAGGATACAATTTATTCGCTCATATTTTCGTATAACTAATTGCCAGCAGACTTATTAATACTATAATTAGGGTATTCAGTTAATCGCGTTTCTATTTTAATCGGTTAATTGCTCGATTAATTAATCGAGATTTTAATTTAGTCGGTTAATAATTTGTTAATTTTGCATTAATCGGTTAACCGAGAAACAAAGATTTTCCATAAGTTGAGTAATTTCAAAAATTACATATCGTCACAGCAAATGCAAAAAGCCCTATCTAACATTTTAAAAGTTTAACAGGAGAATCATAAAACTTGTTTACATGAAAAAATAAATTGACAATTAGTGCAAATTTTTGCAATAAATATATAAATTTGTGGATCCTTTTTTACTTGTATTGTAAGATTTTGCACTAATTGTCAATATTGTTTTCATTTAAACAAGTTTTATGCTTATCCTGTAAAACTTTTAAAATATTAGATAGGGCTTTTTGTATTTTCTGTGACGATATATATAAACTATCCCCACTGTTCTGTAAATCGAGTCGATATGAAATTGTCTTAAAAAAAACTGTAATCGACAAATATCGTTCCTGACAAATGCCATCAAGTAGTCCTTGATGAAAATGTCCTCTACGACGAGTTGGCCAACCGGGAATGTTAATGTTTGCATATACAATTATACTTATGTTTACAAGATTATTAAGCTACTTAGAGGCTATTCACATACGAAAATCCGAAAATAGCCTTACCTAATATATGCATAACCCCTTACACAAATTATGCTGCTATCCAGTTTACATTTCTATCATCTATATTGTCTCTTTTAGCATTCTCGATTAATCTTCTAAGTTCTCGTCACTGTTTCCAGAAATTTCCGCAGAGTTCCGTTTCCGTTATTTTAAATTGTATCGGATGTTGAAAAGTGTTGCCAATGCTTTTTCATACCCAGTGTTGTATTTAGTGTTACCCAAATACAGATTATCATTTGAACTGTTAGTTTATGTCGTTATATTTCAATCTACATTTTTTCATTTCGTAACACTAGTTCGACAGTCGTTCCAGGTGTACTGTTATAATTTTATTATTTTAAAAGAGAAGTAACACAATCAGGCACAACGTAGGGTCCTAACCACTAGACGATCACGATCAGAGCACCTCTTCTGTCTATGCCCCGCTCTCTCTGAGCAAAGAGTGGCTTCACTGGACAGCCCGCTGCTTCAGGATCTAGCAGCCTTTTTAAACTGCGATATTAGACGGATAAATTCTTCCATTCGATCGTCGGGTTGGTTCAACACTGGTCCGAATAGGGAAACGTAGAAGTGGGTTCTACCTATCTTCACGTTCCCGCTTCAGGTAATACAACGGGACCTATAAGGACCCAATTGGGCTGGTTTTAATCTTTAAACTGGCAACCTGTACAACCTAACCTAACCTAACACAATCAGGCAATTAATGCCTACCAGTTAATTAATTAATGTGTTGCCTTCTTTGGGAAAGGGGTAGTGTAAGGAGAACAGGTGGTGAAGTGGGAGAGAGGTAGAAAGCTTAATTCATTTACAGCCCTGCTATTGCGCGTTTTTTGTAGAGTAGTGTTGCAAGCCCCTCTGGTGTCACGTAATGGCATTGAGTTGTTTAAGCTGTGTAGCCATTTTATTAGTTTTTTTACTTCGCCGACGGTTCTGCTACAATACCGACGAAGGAGGGAGCTGTGAAGTGCATTAGGACATGTTAGTATTAATCGCTGCCGGTCCTGCCAAAGTGATCAGTGCTATGCCTTCATCACTTTAAAAGTCCAATAACAACCAACACAATAACACATTAATGCACATGAGAAAAATGCATGATGTTGTTGGCTTGCCTGAAACTTGACCTTGACGTCGTTTAACCTTTTAATCACCTTATACGGTCCATCCAATCCTTTCTTTCATTGTGGTTTGTAAAGTAGAACCAGTTGACCCTCGTCAAATCCCTCAGAATTTGCAGCTCGGTCATATCTAGCCTTCATCTTCTCACTGACCACTTTTAATTCGACCGCGTACAAATTCATGTAGCTCATTTTAAATTTTCTTGCTCTTAAGAAGAGTTTGCGCCCTCTTCACTTGTTGGTGTATCCAACCCAATAAAAACGCTGTTTAAACTTCTCAAGTGATTCTATCACTCCAAGATGAACGTCACTAGGACCATTGTGGAATTCCTGCAAAACCTTATTAACCTTGGAGGATGGCACAACTTTTATGTTGGAAGCCGTTTTACATCTGCACTTTCCCATATGCGATATAAGCAGAAGTTTATTAGCTTTATGGTGTTCCACTGAGCTGTCCAAGCGACAAAATCAACAATCATCTCTACTGAAGATGAGCAAAAAATACAATTAAAAATATGTTTTAGATTTTCCCAGCGACTTTCCTATAGTTTCCTACTTGGGAAGAACTTATTTTAAGTCACTAATTTGTAGATCGGCTATCCCAACCAGTTCACGGTCAGATCTCAAATGGGATAACCTTTTTTGGGGCTGCTACATGCATTCCCAACTGGTCCCCAACATGTGTATGGGGAAAATTTCTAATCGCGTAGTTTACATGAAGTTCAGGTAGTATTGCAAGATTATAACTTTTTGACAGTTGCAAAGGATTTCGAAATTTCAACACAATTATCCATGTGAAACTTTTGACAAGAGTTAGGCTGATCCAGCCTTCTAGCTCCTTTTTGAGTAAAACTTTTGGTTCATACTTGATTTTGAAAGTGAAACACCTTAAGTAAATTTGATTTTGTTTATAATATCGTCGGCTTAATATGCAAACCTCCTAACTGCCTTTCTGCACATTTTACAGGAGAGACAAGAAACTTCTTATGTTTCATATTTGCAGCTTGAGAGGAAAACCAAAAATATAGTTGGTTTAGTTTATGGTATTCTTCATATATGACTACAATCTATAAAAATAAAAATCGCAAAAAATAGCTAAATTGGAGTTAGTAATAAACACTGAACTAATAATGTACTGGACTTAGCAGTTTTTCTTACAAAAATTTTTTTCTGAGTGCACTTTTTCTTTTCAAAATTTTTACATACATCCACTACATCAAGACACATTGAAGAAAAACTACATGCTGGTCGACGAGGCGTATCTTTCTCTACCACACGGCAGCAAAATCTCAATTTACTTAAGAAGTGGATTTAGCCGACAATATGTACTCACATATGTACACATATATAGATTAAGTTGATTTTTTTTGCAAATATTTTTTTCGCACACCCCACCTGAAATTCTGTTGGATATGCCGAAAGAAAAGTATCCTGAAAGTTACAGGCCCATTATTAATTTTAAGTACTTTCCCATAGCGTGGAAGGATTTCCCATACAAAATAAACGTAAAAAATTTATTTTTCTTAAAAATTCTATAACTGAGCTGCATTTTATGACATTACATTGTACTTAGTCTCGTTTTACTCGGAATAAAGCAGTCTTCAAAAGTCCCTATAGCGACAAAAGTGTTACTTATACTGGTGAATTGGTACGGGTCACTGAAATTTCTTTTTACCTAAAATTTTAATTATTTGCTGTACCAAAAATTTGTTAATGGAAAATTTGTTTGAGACTTAATTTCCTACAAAAATGTTATAAAACCGAAAGAGTTGTGGTTAATATTTTTGGAGATATCCCCCCTAAAATATTGACTATCGCATCCTCCATTTATGGACCGATTTTCAGACTTTTTTTTATTCTTTGAAAGGCTTTGCTTGCAGGTTGGTCCCACAAATTTTTTCGAAAATCGGTGGGGAAATTCCCCCCCTCTCCCCCAAAATATTGATTATCGCATAACTCCTCCATTTATGAACCGATCTTCAAAATTCGTTTTTTTTGTTCGAAAGGCTTTGCTTGCAGTTTGGTCCCATAATTTTTTTTTCGAAAATCGGTCGGGCAATTTGCCCCCAACCCTTCTCGGAAATATTGATTATCGTATAACTTCTCCATTTATGGGCCGATTTTCAAAATTCTTTTTATGCTTGAAAAGCTTTGCTTGCAGTTTAATCCCATATTTTTTTTTTCGAAAATAGGACGGGCCATTGTTCCCCACCCCTTCTCACACAAATATTGAATATGGATTAACACATAACTCCTCTATTAATGAACCGATTTTAAAAATTATTCTTTTGTTTCAAAAGGTTTGCTTGCAGTTTGGTCCTATAATTTGTTTTTAAAAATCGGCGGGGCGATTTGCCCCCCCCCCCCCAAAATAAATTATCGCATAACTCTGCCATTTATGGACCAAATTTAAAGTCGGTTTTTCAGAATTATTTTGATTCGATAAACAGTAAAATTGTTTAAAAATTTGTATTTAAAATGATGAGCCTGATGTCAATTCTTTTTTTATATAAAAAACGTTATAATAAGTATTTTTATTCGTCGATATTTCGAGACTCCTTTGTACAGCATCTTTAGGACAATATAATAAACTATAATTAAAACAATATTAAAAACAACAATGATTGAACAGAAATGGTTCTAGGCTCTAGAGTTTTTAAGAAAAACACATAATCTTTACATGTACGAGGGCGGATCAATAAGTTCGTGACTTTTTGAATGAAACATAGTTTTTTTTGCAAAACAAAAATTTATTTTTCAACATAATCTCCTTTTAACTCAATACACTTAGTCCAACGTTTATCTAGGTTTTGCTTGCCTTCCAAAAAATAGGATTTTTCGAGGTCCTTAAAATAGGCATTTGTTTGGTCAATAATTTCATCGTTGGAGCTAAATCTCTTTTCACCGAGTCATTTTTTTACCTCATCCGGAGAATATGGCGGATGAAGTACGAATTCGTAGCCCAATTCATAGAGTTTTGCCATTGAGACTGCACACGTTTTACGTTTACGTTTATGGTCAATTAAGAGCCAACGCGGCACCCATCTTGCATACAACTTTTTTAAACCCATCATTAGTCTCACGAACTTTTACTCTTCGATCGGCCAACACCATATAGTGAATTGTTTCGACATTTTCGGGTGTACTGACCTCAATTGGCCGTTTAGAACGGTCAGCAGCATTTGTACTTGTGCTTTTCCTTGGTTTGATCGACGGTTTTTTTTCAAAAAATAATGTTTAATGAGCACTCGAAATTCACTTTTTTCCACTTTTAGAAAAATACACGAGGTTGTATGTTTTGAACAGCTATTAACAGGTGGTACTTGATGGGAACAGTGTTGCATTTCATATAAATACGAGGGAAGTTCAAAAAGTCACGGACTTATTTCGATCCAGGCTTTGTGAAAGTACTTAAAATTAATGTTGAGGCCTGTAACTTTCAGAATACTTTTTTCTTTCGGCATATCCAACAGAATTTCGGGTGGGGACTGCGAAAAATAATATTTGCTAAAAAAAATCATCCTAACATAGATATATATATATATATATATATATTTTTTTTTTTTTGCTTTCAGATTATTAAATCTCGTTGAATCGGGCATTATAAAACATCTATCGGCTAAAGATTTACCTAATGCTGAAATATGCCCGCAGGATTTGGGCGGCACGGAAAGGCAACTACGTAACGGTGACCTTATGATGACGTATTATATTATGTTTGCTGGATTCGCTACAGCTATTGTGGTATTTACTACAGAAAATATCTTTCGCTTCATTAATAGTCGCAACGATCCTGATTTTCAATGGTGCAAACATGGTGTCGGTCGTTCACCAAATGGTGACTACTTTAAACCAGTCAAACATTTTTGGCGTAAGACTAGTATGGATAGTGCGAACATATTGCTTGGTAGTTCAAAGTACAGCAATGTAACACCACCACCACCTTACCAAAGTATTTTCAGCGGCAAAGGTCATGAAAATAATTCAAGTTTGAGAAAATGGCATAAACCGTTAAAGTTTGGTGATAATGTTAATAGTGGTGGTTTTGGTGCGCTTAGATCACCAATGGCTAACAATCCATTTGGTAGGGTGGGTATAACATCGACAGGCTTAAGGAAATTCATAAATGGTCGGGAATATATGGTATATCGTACGACGGATGGTCAAAGTCAATTGGTACCGCTTAGAGTACCTTCTGCAGCACTGTTTGAGTATACTTTTTCAGAATAAAAGTGCTAAAGCAGACGTTGGAAGTTATTGTAAATAAGTTTTTTTTTTCAATTTATGTATTTCTTAAAATTAAGTATGAGTTTTAAAGAAGTTTCAATCATGGAATATGTACATATACAATATCTCTGTCGTCTTATCATAACATCTCAAGTCGAGTTAGGTAATATTTTGGTTCGTTTTCTCACAATCCACATATGTGTCCAATCCGTTTTCAAATATGTACCACAATTTTCGAGAAAGTTATTACAGTCTATTTTTTAACTTTCTAGAATAAAAACACAACAGATTTTATATTGAATCGTTAATATGTATCTCCAAACACCATTTTTATACAGAAAATATTATGATAAAACGACAGATATGTATGTATGTATGTGTGGGTGGCTGTTATTGAATTATTATGTGTATTTTCGATTTTAGTCAATATTTTTCTTAAATCTTCACAATCAATAAAATTATTACTTCATAGTTGTGGAAAAATTGATTTTGTTTATATTTCTCACTACATACATACGTACTACATACATACGTACTACATACATACATACATAAATATTTATTTTATACTTTACACACGACATGCTTGCTTCAATACTTTGCAAATAGACTTTGGTTTTAACTGCATTGTAATGGTTATAACTAGGGATGTAACGAATACCGATACCGATACCGATATATCGGCGATACTTCAGATTTTCCGATACATCGGTATCGGCGATATTTTACTGTCGATACGACGATACTTTAAAATTTTTTTCAATTTTTTTTTGACAAATTATTTATTTTTTGTTAATTTTACCAAGAACTAAGGCCTTAATTGTGTATATCACATCACCGAAGTGAAGTTTATGTTAAAGCAACAATAAATTGAAAAAATTTCAAATATTTGTTTTTGTTTTTCATAAAAATTTTTCACCAAACAAACGTATAGAAATTAAAGCGTTGCTTTACCTATCAAATATTTTAAAATTTTTATGAAAAATAAAATAAATTTATCAAATATTTGAAATTTTGTTTTTGTTCTGTATACAAATTTCACTTTGGTGACGTGATTTACACAATTAGGACCTTAATTCATTTCGTTATTTTTTAAATCTTATTAATATCAATTTTAAAAATTAATAATATTTTACGCTGTTATTTTTCAAAAACAATAATTTATTTATTGTTAATTTTACCATGAACTCAAATTTAATTCGTTGTTTTTTAAATCTTATTCCCAGCAAAAAAAGACACTCCAAAGAAGTAATAAAAATGTAGAATTCGCGATCCGGAAATATTGCAAATTTGGATAATTTCTAATTAGTTTCACATTTGCTTGTCATTGCAAGAAGTTCTCTTTTTCGATTACCAATACCGAATTTGAAGCGATGTTAGGACAAATATCTTTTTCGGTGTTCTATAATGATTCCTCAAAAAAAGGATGAAAAAAATACCCATTTTTAGAACTCGTTTCTTTTTATGCGAATTTAAACACAAAATTGTTTTCATGTAAATTTAAGTGAATAAATATAAACTTTTAGAAGACTTTTAATAATTAAGCTATTAAGTTATTTAGAAGAATAATAGTTGATAAATGTCCCTTAAAAATCGATTTTTTAAAAAGCATGGCGAGTATTTTTTAAAATTATAAAGGAATTACAAATTTGTACTTGCATTTCTACTAATGATCTGCATATTTTTAATATAGATTCTTTGGAAGCAATAAAAATGTAGTTAATATCAATTTTAAATATTAATAATCTCTTACACTGTAATTTTGTTTAATAAAAAAATGTCCCTTCTTGAGTTTTGTTAATCTAAATTTGAACTCAATTTAAATATTCGTATCGGTATCGGAATCGGTATCGGCGATATTTATTTTTAAGTATCGGAATCGGTATCGGATCGGCAAAACGGCGTATCGTTACATCCCTAGTTATAACAATGTTTTTCGACTGTAATAAATTAATAATTGTCTTGTTCACGATGTTGTTTGCAAATGTGACAATTATATTTTTCTTGTGATTATATAAACATCAATCAAAACAATAATCACCAAGAAAGACATACGCACGAAACATGGATAGGTTGACTTAACAAATAACAATGTGTTGATAATGTTTGGTTGATTACTACGATTATTATGTATTTACATATAAGAGCAAGTAAGTATATACGATATAAATGGTGAAAGCAATATACGAAAGCGGTATCAAAATTATGCTACCCTTATGGAAAAATTATAGTTTTAAGCTTTTTAAGTTTTCAATCGTTACGAAAAGCTTTCCGGCAGTTCCGCGGCGAACATTTGAATCAATGTACCGGGATGTGTTTGCAAATACTATTGCCAGAGTCTTTGTAATGATTTCATCAGGCCAGTAAATAAACATGCATATGTGTGTCAATTTAGAATTTACATTTTACTTTTTTTCATAAAGAATTTTTATGATAAATTAAAATGTTTTTTATTGAGAAAGGAATATTAGAAAAATGTTTTTTTTAAATAGTTAATATTCCTACTCACTAGTATCCACTAAAGCCTAGCAAGAGTACATATATTTGTTTGGCTGCACACAAAGAAAACAACATTCATTCAAATATTAAACGCTCAATGAGAACGAATAGAGTAAATGTTATCAAAACGCAAGAGTGAGTGAAATGCTTGTAAAGCAAGGCTGCCGAAAAATACTTTGCAGCTGTATTGATGAGAGAATTTTGAATTACAGTAACACGATAAAGTAAACCCAAAGGTTTTCATTAAAATTTTATCACAAGAAATTATATTGGTAGTAAAAATTTATAATAATGCGGTTAACACTGAATTTATTATTTCTATACTTGGTAAAATGGAGAAATTTTCAATACATTATGTGCCCCAATGCCCTTAGTTTTTCCAAAAATATATTTTTATTTCTAATAAAAAGCACTTTCTTTTCCATTATCATTTATTTTACACACTGCATGTGGCAAAATACCGACACAGCTACCATGCATGTACACTCTCCGCTCTCACATTACCGACTAAATAAAGAGTATAAAAAGAAATGAAATAAAGAGTATAAACAATTGTTTGGTGAAATGAGCATCCTTGCTGTAAAGCAGTGGTGGGCAGTATCTCAATTTCCTATAGTCGCGAGTATAAGCTGTACTTTTTACCATCAAACACGCACACTGGTGTGAGACCCACAGCCAGTGCTACCATATGTGAAGAGTTATCTTATTTTTGAAGTTTTTTTTGCATGGTCGAAAAGATAAAAAGATTATTACTCTTAAAAAAGATTTTTACTTTTTCTGCCTCAATTGGAGTTATTTTTAGGAGATCACGTATACAAGTCACTGTACACAGAAAAAATATCATCAAACTGCAACTAACAATTTCATTTGTTTATATGTAATTTAAATTCAAACATATATTTTGTTAATATAAAAAATTGAGTTGTTGATACGACAAATACAGAAATTTTTTTCAACAAACTGAACTAACCAAATGTTTTGTTATGTATTGTGAAAAAAATTCGCAATAATCATTGTCGATATAAAAAATGAATGCGTACACGTAAATGAAACAAAGCAAATCAAGAAATTTTTTTCAACAAAGTGAACTAACCAAATTTTTTGTTAGGTATTGTGAAAAACATTAACAATCACCATTGTTGATATAACAAATGCATACACACACGTAGATGAAACAAAGCAAATCACGTTTTGTGTGTATTCATTATTTGCGTATTTAATAACGAGTTGCTCTGTAGCAGAGGTCACCGGTTCGATTCCGCCCAAAGACATTTAGTCTTTTTCGCAGACAAGCAAAAAGTCGGTTAGAGGATTGTGATTGTATAAAAATATTGTTAATACAACAATTATGATTGTTAAAATTTTTTCGGTAAATCAATAATTCACATTGTTGATATAACAATAATCTTAATTGAATTAAATTTGAAATCAACAAAAAAATTTTAAAAACAAATTTTTCTGATTTTTATTTAATTTACAATTTCGTAATTGTATTTACAAAAATAGTTGTAGGTTCAAAATCAATTAATTATTTAATTGATATAACAAAAAAATAAATTGTATTTACAAATATTTTTCTTCTGTGCACAGGAAAAAATATCATCAAAATGCAACTAGCAATTTCAATTGTTAATATGTAATTTAAATTCAAACATATATTTAGTTAATACAACAAATTTAGTTGTTGATACGACAAACACAGAAATTTTTTTCAACAAACTGAAATAACCAAATTTTTTGTTAAGTATTGTAAAAAAATGAACAATCATCATTGTTGATATAACAAATGAATGCACACATATAAATGAAACAAAGCAAATCAAGAAATTTTTTTCAACAAACTGAACTAACCAAATGCAGACTTTCTGACCGAAATCGGCAAAAATTGTTTGTACTGCTGTAAAGCATGTCTCTTCGTATATGTATAAAACTCATTTGCAAATACTAAACCATAGCGATAATATTCTTGTTATACATGCATACACACATTCATACATATCGGCATACATACATACAAACACTAAAAAGCAGGAAATTTTTATGTACATTTTGCAAGAGCAAAAACAAAAACAAACACAGAAATTATTAGTAGCAGTTGAATTAACCCACTTATTTGAGAACACATTCAAATAATTTTATACTCGGGTTATAGTCTAGTATGTACACATTTCACTCTGTTGTGTTTATTTGAGTGATGTAGTATTTTTTGAAGTGGCTTGTGTTTCTCTTTCGCCTTGTGTATGCATTCATTTGATTTTTCAACATTGAATGAAATCCTTTTAACAAATCCGATGCAGACCATTAAGGGCATTATACACAGTCAACATGCTTGACAAGCGTGGTAATAGTATGTGTGAAATTTCGTTAGTATTAGTGACACCGACGACGATTGATGGAAAATCTACTTGGTTTTGATTTTTCGTCAAGCACACGTACACGAATCTGACATCAAGCTGATTGATTGTGTAAGGGCATAATGCATAGTATCCACCTTGACCACTGCTGCCAATTTAGCATATTTAATGCTAGATCTAGCATTTTTGAAACTGATTTTGCATACAAAAAATGCTTTTATCATTTTTTTTCATATTATCAGATTACCAGTTTACAAAATTTTTAATATTAGGGAGAAAAATATTGGAGAAATTGATCAGAGGTAAAGACAGTAAGTGATTTAAAAACATAAATATAATATATATGTTTATTCTGAAGATGCTGTGTCTTTTATTGTCGAATGCTAACATAGAATGTGTATTAAGGCAAAATAGTCTGGCGAAAGGAAATTCATACACAAACAATTATGTTTTCTTTCAGCCATGAAAATATCTTTGGTTGTAATAAAATTAGCTTAATGTTTTGCTTTTGACTAAAGTGTTGTTAGTTTTTGGGTTTTAATATTCATATTTATTTGATTACATAATTAATATATTGTTTTGACTTTGTTTTAGCACATATATTATTTATCATATTTTTAGCATTTTCTAGCTTTTTTTCATGATAATTTAGCATTTTTCTTCATCAGACTTTGGCAGCACTGACCTTGACAAATGGTAAATTTGATCAAAGAACGCTAATGAAATGGTGTAGCGGCACCGAAATCTGCTCTGATCCGTTCTGGTAGTCTAATAATTAGATATTTTAATATTCCTTTCTCAATAAAAATATTTGAATATGTCATTAAATTCTTAATTGAAAAAGTAATTTGTAAATTAAAATGTTGAATGAACTTAAGCCGAAATAATAGGTTTCAACTTAAAACGATACAGTTCAAAGAAATTACGCATAAATAATAGTTATACCAATTTAAGAAATGTGTATTAGTAGTACAGTACTACTAGTTTCCAGCCGAAATAATAGGTTTGAACTTAAACCATTACAGTTCAAAGAAATTACAAATAAATAATAATTAGACCAATTTAAGGAATATGTACTAGTAGTACAGTACTACTAGTTTTCAGTCGTTAATTTTCATAAAAATAATTATCAAAAATTTGTTTTTTATATATTTAGTTAATATTTAAGGCGTATTTGATAGGAAATTATATTTTAAATACTTCTTTATTACGATGTAAAATAAATCCTCACAAATATAGAAATGTTCCTATCCAAAAATTTCGTCTGTAAAAAGTACTGATATCAAAATGAAGACCCAGTTTGTGATAGGTAAAATACCATCTCATTTTTTTTCCATATTAGAAAGTTAAATAATATTGCCAAACTAACAGGTTGCCTATTAATGAGATGGTATTGTACCTATCAAGAACTTGGTCCTGATTTTGATCTCAGTACTTTTTACGGCCGAAATTTTGCATCGCAACTTGGTCTTATTTTCGGTGACATGAAATAAGGATGTATGAAGAAATAACGCCCAAAGAAATAACTCCAAGATAAAAAATGAAAAAATTCCAAAAAAATTTCCATACATTTTGGGAATTATTGTATTATGAAATAATTCCCTAATTTCGGGACTTATTTAATTTTATTTTGGAAGTGATTTTACTTTTCTGGGAACTATTTCATTTTATAAAAAAATCTCCAAATGAAATAAAACAAGAAAAAAATAAAATAAATTTTTTTGGGTCTTATTTCATTGAGAAAAGAATTTGGGACTTATATCATTTTTTAGGGATTTATTTCATTTTCCTTAATATAATGTATTGAATAATTAATATACATCGTGAAAGAATAGTAAATGCAGTTTTGTTTTTCAAGGAGAAAATCCTTGCGATAAATGAGAATTTTCGGCATTGTCGTCCTTAAGGACTTTCACCTCTGAGGTATTTCCTAGACCGGCTCCGATTTCTGAAGGTTCTCTGCATTGCCGACCTTCGCGTTTTTAGAGTTTTCCTGCATTGCCGACCTTCGGCCAGGCTTAAGGCTTTTCTTCTCTAATGTATTTCCAAAGGTGACTTCGCCTACTGAGGGTTTCTTGCATTGCCGGCCTTAAGCTGGGCTTAAACTTTTTTTTCATTTTTTTATTATTATTTTTTTACTTAACAACCACAACCCGCTAAGCGATTAGCTTGTCTACGGAAAACACCCGGGGTCTATGGCAGGAATCGAGCCCATGACCTCTGGACTGACATGCTAGCATCGCTACCACTCAGCCACAAAAGCACCCTTCTCCTATGAGGTATTTCCTTAACCGTCTTCGCTTACTAAAGGTTTTCTGCATTCCCGATCTTCTGCCGGGCCTAATCATTTCTTCTCTAAGGTATTTCCAAAGGCTTACTGAGGGCTATCTGCATTGCCGGCCTTTGTCCGGTCTTAAGGATTTTCTCCTCTCAGGTGTTTCCACAAGAGGCTTCCCTTCTGAAAGGTTTTCTATGTTACCGGCATTCGACCGGTTGAAAAAATTTCTAATCTGGTTTATTTATAAAACCGGCTTCACTTACTGACGGTTTCTTATATTGCCGACCTTTGGCCGGGCTTAAGCATGCGAAGCCGGGCTTATAACATGCAGGAAACCATCAGTAAGCGAAGCCGTTTTAGCAAATACCTAAACCATGAAATTTATTGCACAACCTAAATCAGAGCGTTAAACGTCGCATAAGTAACAGGGCACGTATTTACAGTACATTCAAAGAAAATATTATATGGTAAAATGTACTGTAAATACGTACCCTGTCGCTTACGCGACACTCAACGCTCTGATTTAGGTTAGTAAAAATCCTTTAGTTTAGGATACCTCAGAGGATACAATACTTAAGCCCGACCGAATGCCGGCAATGTAGAATATCGTGAGTAAGCGAAGCCGCCTTTGGAAATACCTAAGAGAAAAAATTATTAAGCCCGGCCGAAGGCCGGCAATGCAGAAAGCTTTCAGTAAGCAAAGTCGGTTTTGGAAATACCTGCGAAGAGAAAATCCTTAAGCCTGGCCGAAGGCCAGCAAAAAAGAACACCCCAAAAGTGAAGCTGGTTTTGGAAACACCTCAGAGGAGAAAATTCTTAGGCAGGCCGAAGGCCAGCAATACAGGAAATCGGTCTTGGAAATACCCCAGTTGAGAAAAATCTTTGCGACCGTCCGAATGCTGTTAACACATTAAATATTTAAGAAGCGAAGCCAGTTTTTGAAATACCTTAGAGGAAAAAGTTCTTAAGACCGGCCGAAGGACGCCAACGCAGAAAATCCTCAGTAACCGAACGCGGTGTTCTAAATACCTCAAAGTTGAAAATCATTGCGCCCGGCTGATGGCTGGCAATACATTTGTGCTCAGGGGAAAACATTTTCTCCTCTGATGAGGTATTTCCAAAACCTCAGATGAGAAAAAAACTTACGATATGACAACACAGTATGTCATATCATTTTTTGTTATATCGTAAAAAACTCCAAAAATGAAATCGCAGATATGAGATGAAACAAATAATTAAACACAAAAATATGTTATAATAAAAATTTTGGAATATTTTGTTACATCGGTTAATCGGTTAATCTACTGAAATTAGCCGGTTTAACCGTTAATCGAAAATAGCCAATTTTAAATTAACCAATCAGTTAATCGGGTAGTAATTAACCGGTTAACGGATTAACGGTTAACCGAATGAATACCCTAGTAAATACACATGCCTTTCCATATACTTTTACTCAACCGATTCCTATGAAACTTTGCACAGACATTAAGATTCTGTTTGAATATTACATCATGATTAAAAGAGTGGTCAGTGCCACGCCCATGCTAAGTAAATATTCTGTTTCAACAACTTCTACTAAACAGATTCTTATGAAACTTTGCATACACATTTAGTTATTGTTACAATATAACATTATGGTCAAAAAAAGTAGGCAGTGCCACGCCCATAAAAGGCACAAAAGGAACAAAAAAAACCAACTGCAGATTTGGATTCAGCACTTTCAGTTGCTCTGATTCAAAACCTTGAAAACTTGTGTAATATTCCTTTCTCAATAAAAATACTTGAATGTATCATCAAATTCTTAATTGAAAAAGAAATTTGTAAATTATAATGATGAATGAACCTAAGCCGAAATAATAGGTTTGAACTTAAGCCATTACAGTTCAAAGAAATTACGTATAAATAATGATTAGACCAATTTAAGGAATATGTACTAGTAGGTACAATACTATTAGTTTTCAGTCGTCAATTTTCATAAAAATAATTATTAAAAATGTTTTTTCTGTATATTTACATAATAATTGAGCCCTATTTTATAGAAAATTGTATGTTAAATACTTCTTTATTACGATGTAAAATAAAAATGTGAAAATAAGGCGCAGTTAATAACCAAAAATTTCGGACGTAGAGTATTGAAATCAAAATGAGGACTAAGCTCTTGATAGATACAATACCATCTTATTTCTAGGAAACTTGCTACATTGCAACGAAAAATATAAAAGCGTGGAATGAACACATGAAACGAAAACGCATCCAATAAATAAAAAATTGCAAAACGCGGAAAAGTCGCAAAGACCGGAACGGAAAAGTGAT
Organism: Panzeria rudis; assembly: GCA_956483635.1. Taxonomy (NCBI): domain Eukaryota; kingdom Metazoa; phylum Arthropoda; class Insecta; order Diptera; family Tachinidae; genus Panzeria; species Panzeria rudis. Next base: position 30,068,092 of record OY101451.1, on the reverse strand, counting down.
CAAAAAGGAATAAATTAGGTAAAGTGCGACTTTAGCTCGCACACGCAGGGTTCCGTACGAATACACATATGTATATCCCTTTTCGTTTTTGCCCCCTTTTTTTCATTTTGGCAATTTTTTCATTGTGCTTTTTTGCTTAATTTTATTTTTCTTATTTTTTTAAGTATTTTTCGTTGTTTTTGGGGATTTTTTTGATTTTGGCGCTTTATTAATTTTCGAGTTTTTTTTCGCTTTTTTGCAATTGCTTTGTTTTTTGCCCGTATTTTTAGTTTTGACCATTTTTTTGTTTTTGGCGTTTTTTAACGTTTTTTTCACTTTTTAACGATATTTTTTATTTTAGCGATTTATTTTAGTTGCTGGCGATTATTTTCAGCTTTGGCGCTCTATTCTGTTTTGTGGATTTTTTTCGGTTTCTTGTGATTTTTTAGCTTTAACGTTTTTTTTGTTTTGACACTTTTTTCGTTTTGGCGATCTTTTTGGTTTTTTTGCGAGTTTTTTAGTTTTGGCGTTTTTTTTGGTTTTAGCGCTTTTTTTTCGTTTTGATGATTTTGTTTCATTTTTAGTTTTAGCGATTTTTTTTATGTTGTAGGGCTTCTTTTCGTTTTGACGACTTTTTTCGGTTTTCGGATTTTTTTTTAGTTTTTTGGCGATCTTTTTAGTTTTGGTGATATTTTGCGTTTTAACGATTTTTTTTTTAATTTTGGTGCTTTTTCCTCTAAGCGCTTTTCTCATTTTGGCGATTTTTCGTTTTGAAATTTTTTTAATTTTGGAATTTTTTAGTTTAAGGGTTTTTGCAAATTTCAAGAGTTTACCTCTCTCGGTTTCCAAGGTACAGCATGCTGTCTAAATTACATAGTAAAATTACATTAAGTGATAGGATACCCTTTAATTTTTATTGTTTTAAATATCATTGTTAATTGGTGTAGTCTATTCTATAGACTACACCAATTAACACGAACTTTGAAAATTTAAAGTGTCTATATATTACATTAGTATTTCAACATTTTTCATTGCTCGCTTTAGAACACCCTTTAAGTTTTATTTGTCATATATTTGTTGTTGTATCGGCCGAAGTTTTACATATTTTGTGAAAATTTCAGGTCCGTAGCTCTGACGGTAACCGAGAAAACAGCCTGTGACAGACAGACAGACGGACAGTCAGACAGATGGACAGCGTTGCGAAAACAATAGGCTTCCTTTACACTTTTGGTGTACGGAGCCCTAAAAATCGTATAAACTGTAAAGAGCACAACAAGTTGAAAAAGTCGTTTCTATTCCGCATATTGCACAAATTCGCGAGAAACAATATAAGCCGTCGATATATTTGTTCAGAATCATTAAAAATATTAAAATCGTGTGCGAAAATGTGTCAAAAATTTCAAAATCTAAAGAAAACTTCACAGTTAATTTAGAAGCAACAATAATGTAAAGGAGTGATATATAACACTTTTTCACTTTTTCAACGTTTTTGGCATTCCTTACGATTTTAGCGATGTTTAATAAATTTTAGTGCTTGTTTGCAATTTTGCATTTTTTCGCGGATTTACGCGATACAAGGGATTTTTTTCTTTAGTTTTTGGCTTTGTTACAGTTTTACCGATTTTTAACCAACATCAAACTCTAATATCTTTTTGATATTAACAATTTTTTGCAAATGTTCGTCATTTTCGCGATTTTAGCTATTTCTAAGCAATTTTAGGGCTTGTTTGCAAATGTTGCAATTTTGAGCGAAGTTTCGCGAAACAATTGATTTTTGCCAGTTTTTGGCTTTTTTACAGTTTTACAGATTAGTTAGGAAGTTTTGGCGAATTTCCGTAATTTTCGCGATTATTTCAGAGTTTTTGCCATTCTTTACAACTTAAGCGATGTTAAATCAATTTTAGAGCTTGTTCGTAGTTTTGCATTTTTCGCGATAAAGTGATGTGTTGCGATTTTTGGGTTCTTGCCCTTTTTATATTTTTCACGACAATTTTCGCATGCTATTTTATATACTGGATAATTCTGAGCGAATTTTGAAGCCATTCCTTCTCATATGAATAATAAATCTTTTTTTATTTCTCAATAAAAGTAAATTGATATAATACATTCATGAGTGAGCATGGGCAGACATTTATTTGTGGTCATTTTTTAAATAAATAAAAATTTCGATTTATTATTTATGAGAAATTTCCAAAATGATAAATTTCAGTGCTCATTTTTGAATATGAAAAATAAATCAAAAATTAAAAATTTTTCATGAATGAAAAATGTCTTAAATATTTATATTTCAGTGCTCATACATGAAAAATTTTCAATTCTTTTTAACATTTACAAATAAAGAAAAATTCATTTAATTTTACTGAACTTTGAATTGATTATTTAGCAGTAAAAATAGCAGAAACAAGGGAAACTGAAGTTGCGATTAGTTCTTGTGGCAGTTCAATTGATCCAAACAAAGAAAGAATCATTCAGTTTTTACGGTTTTAAATCAGCTAATATTTTAACATTTAAAATTTAATAAACTTTTTGTCAAATTTAAATGAAAAATAAGTAGACCGCTTTTTAATTTAATTTTAATTTATTTCATTTTACAATTTCAGTTAATTTTACTTACAGAATATTTTGAGTGTGCATCACAGACAGGTACACAGACAGATACGTACTTAAAACTTGTAACACCTATTTCTTTTGGCCGGGTATTAATAAATAGAAAATATTTACATATTATTTCAATCGATAGAATTAAAAGAATGATTAGCATTTATTTTATAATATAATTACTATTTCTTTTAGTTTTGTCCTCCTTACGCATTTCCATTCTATTTATAATTACATAACATATCAACAAACCAATCAGTAATAAATAAAATGTAACCATAATTATAGGGCAAACGTGTTAATTAGCAGGTTTGTTGTTTCGTTGTGTCGTAGTAAATTGGTAAAAATACTTTTACACAAATGTGGGCAGGCGTTAAATGAACTGGAAGGTGTTGATTGTTGTTCTCATTGAATAACCTAAATTTTTAGAGTAGGCGTTAGATTACAATAAATGTGATTGATTGTAGTTTTACATATTTAAGGTCATTGTTGAGTATATAAAAATTGTAACAGTTGGGATACATAAAAAATGGCTCAGAATATTTGGTTCAATAAGCAATCTGCTTAACGAAAAGTTGCACTAAATTCTTAATTTTCATTAATATGAGGCAAAATATTTTTAAAGTAATATCACTATGAAGGCTTCTAATAACATCCAACCTAAGGACTTCTTCACAACAGACAGAATTGAAATATTTTTGAGTTAAATCAGCTATTTATAAATGGATAATCTGATCAGTATAAAATTGCTAGACTTTTCGACATGGCAGAGGAGAAGTCTTATTTAAACTAAAAAGACGATCTTCCAAAAATGACCGGGAGCCCCAAAGTGGGGCACTTCGGGTAGGTAAAATTTTTCAAAGCTTAACATTGTTTTATTACTTGAACGATTTCAAGAACTTTTAGTATCCTTATAGCTCTTACAGCATTCTAAAATAAATTAAGTAAAGTCCCTACGGTAAATGGAACTGACACAAAACAAGCCACGTAACCGGTCCCCAGGTGGTAGGGACCAGTCCGAGTTCTAACACTTCCTATGAAGCGGACCAGCCACTTTTACATGGGGATGACCTAGGATGGGGTTAATTGATACTTTGTGCGCACCTTGTAACTTGTCTCTGAACTATCTTATGGATTCCTAGTCGGTGTAGAATAATATAGATTATATATAAATATTATTCCAAATTCAGCTGTAATTCGATTAATTTAATCGATTAATTTATTTTTTTATTGTTACAAATCCAAGTAGAAATTGTATTTTATTTTTAAGCGGTGTCTTTGATAGGATTCGAACCGGTAACATCCGGCACGACAAGCTAGTACACTACCCACTCGACCACAGGGGAACTTATATTTCAATGTTATAAATACCAGTTAAGCTGGAGTTAATATCTGAATATAGTTACGGAACAGGTTCCTGAGTGGCATGGCAGTCTCATTGAAGTGATGCAATTAATATTATATAGACACTATGTGATAGGCCTTAGATCTAGGTTCATCAAATTTGTTCAATGCCGTTTACTACAATACTAGCGGGAGTACCAACTAAATTGACTGAAAATTGTTAATATGTGACCATCTACACAATATGTCTTTTTTCAACATTCACTACTCCTTATTTTTGGTACCAGTCTCAAGTCATAGGACGAGTACTTTTGGATCATTTGTCACCAAATTTTCCGCAGGGGTGCGACTTTGGCTCGCACACGAAGGATTCCGTACGAATACACATACATCCCTTTTCGTTTTTGCCCTTTTTTCATTTTGGCAATTTTTCCGTTTAGCTTTTTTGTTTAATTTTAGTTTTTTATATTTTTTTTGTTGCTTTAGGGATTTTTTGATTTTGGCACTTTTTTTAATTTTGCTGATATTTTCTTTGTTTTTTTTTATCGCGATTTTTCGTTTTTCGCCGGTTTTTTAAGTTTCGCCAATTTTTTGGTTTTAGCGTTTTTTTCTCTTAACGTTTTTTCGCGATTCGATATTTGACGATATTTTTAGTTTTAGCTTTGGCGCTTTTTTCAGTTTGTGAGCTTTTTTCGGTTTTTGGTGACTTATTTAGCTTTAGCGATTTTTCGGTTTTTGGCGATATTTTTAGTTTTGGCGTTATTTTTGGTTTGGCGCTTTTTTTCCTCTTAGGGATTTTTTTTCCATTTTTGACGTTTTTTTTTCGATTTTGATGATATTTTTAGTTTTATCGATTTTTTTTGGTTTTAGTGCTTCTTTTCGTTTTGACGACTTTTTTCGGTTTTTGACGGTTATTTTAATTTTTTCGCGATATTTTTATTTTTGGTGATTTTTTGCGTTTTAGCGATTTTTTCATTTAAGTGTTTTTTTTTTCATTTCAGTGTTTTTGTCCTTTAATGGTTTTTTTCATTTTGGCGATTTTTCGTTTTAACGTTTTTTGCATTTTCTATTTTTAGCGTTTTTTTAAAATTTCATGAGTTTGGGTCCTACGGTTTCCAAGATACAGCAAATTGTCGAAATTGCAGAGCCAAAATTACATTAACTGATAGAACACCCATTAATTTTTATTGTTTTAAACATCAGTGTTAATTGGTGTATTATTCTATTCTACAGACTACACTAATTAACACAAACTTTGGAAATTTAAAATGTCTTTATATAATTTTTATTTATATTAATTTTTTATTTTTAGCGTTTTCTAAATTTCATGAGTTTGTCTCTTACGCTTTCCAAGATACAGCATATTGTCTAAATTACATAGTAAAATTACATTAACTGATAGAACACTTTTGGTGTACGGAACCCTAAAAAATCTGCCTGAAAATTATTAATCTTCAACTTTTAATAACTTTTGAACGGAGGGTTTTACAAATAAATTTTTAAAGACCTTTTTTGTAGGGAATTACATTTCCTACAAACATATGGGACGAGATATTTTTTCCCAAATAGTAAATACCGAGATATGAATTATTCTTTCTAATAATTGGGGAAAAAATAAAGACCTGCGAGGCGGAGGACCTTCTTATTAAAATTAAGAGCTCATACTTGGAGAGAATTTTTTGAGATGTCTACCAACCCATTTTTCAGAGTATAAAGTGAAAAAAAATTTTTTTTGGCCCACCCTAATACACATGTATGTTTTTTCCATTAGATAAAATTATTTGGAAAATTATTTGAATTATTCGAGTTACTCGACTAATTCAAAAACCTAACTGGATTAATCGAGCAATTTTAAAATCCCAAAATCGATTAATTCCTTACTCGAACAAAACCAAAAGTCAAATAATTGGATACTCTACTCTCTACCAAACAGGTTGTTAACTAAATATGAATTTGATTTTTACTTAATTTTCAAAGTAAATTAAATTTTTGGAACTTAGAAATCAATAAATAAATCATTCTGTGTATGATATAATTAAATTTTGTAATCTATTAATTTGTGAAATCTTTTTTTCTGTTTATGATTTTTAAACTGATATTTGTAACAAAAATTCTTATCTACTGTGCAAGCTAAATACAATCTTGCTTTAATACAACACTTGTTTAAAAAAAACGTTAGCATTTGTTTTTCACTTGGTATCTATGAAGCGTTGCTATGGCAATTTAGTGGTGCAGAGTTTAATCGATAAGCACAAGAATTCACTATAAGAACAATTTTAAAACGTAATAATATTAAAAATAATAATTTATTTCTGTTAAACTTATGAAGAAATGCCCCTACTTGAGGCACCATCAGATTTGAACGAGTCTTCACCGGATGTGTCTATCAATCAAGAAGCACTAGTACCAGAGCAAGCACAAATACCAGTATTGCCAGTTGCAGCCGCACAAGTGCGTTTGCCAACACCGGAACCACGTATACAAATTAGTGCAGAGGTTTTACAGCGAAATAGCAGAAATCTTGAAAGGAACTATCGTGCACTTGGCTTATATGATCGTGATATAATAGAAGCCGAAGAAGAAAATCATTTTCCAGCTTATGTACATTTATTACCGGTGGTATTGCCACCACAAATTCCAGAGCCAACACTCGATGAGTTATTGGTGGGTATTCTACTAAATATTTTAATACACCCCTAGTATGTAATTTAACTTTATTTTCAGAGACGTGTTACCACGCGTACCGACTTGCATAATGTGGAAACTATACGATTACGTGTAATTTCTTATACATTAAGTTTGTCACATTTAGCGTTGTTTTTGCCACGTCTTCAACATTTGGATTTAAGTGGCTCAGTTTTATGCACTTTACGAGATTTAGGATTTGGTCTAATACATTTGAGTCATTTAAATGTAAGCCATTGTGGTTTGAATAGTTTCGATGGAACTAGTGGTTTTCCTACTCTACGTGTACTTATTGCGGATGATAATATGGTGCAACGTATAAACCCTTTAACGGATTTAACATTGTTGCAACATTTGAGTGTACGCAACAATCGTATTAGTGAATTGAGTATGTTGACATTTCTGGGACTATGTTCAAATTTGCTAGAACTGCATTTACAAGGGAATCCCGTATGCCATGAAATTTTTTACAGGGAGACCTTACAACGTAGTATACCCTCCTTACAAGTGTTGGATGGTGTGGCTCTAGAAAATGATTCAGTTAACTTGGATATAACAACAAACACTTTGCCGTCTTTTGAAAGTGATGATATTTCGTCGCTATCCTCAGCCTCCCACTCTTTCAAGTCGCCTGAAGAAAATATTGCTGATTATCGACCAGCAACTGCACCAACAGTTAATTGTAATAGCTCAAATAATTCCTCTTCCTTAATTCCTCAAAGACCTTATTCGGGTGAGCTAGTTGTTGTTTCACACAAATTTATTAAAAGATAAATTTCTATGATATTTCTTTTAGGTTCTCCAGCCTCCTGTTGCAACTCGTTTTCTTCTGGGTCTCCTGTGATAGGTTCTGCTATTGGTGTCGCCCGTCAAAGAAAACATCGTAAACATCATATGGCCAATGCCTGGGCATCATCCGATAGTTCAATGGCTTCCTCCAATCATTCAACACGTCCACCTTCCTCTGTCTCCTCAAATGATAGTTACGATTGTATGCCAGCTACTGAAAAATAAAAAAATAATGATACCAATCCAGTTGATAAAATACACTAATCAAATACATTACGAGGGCAGATATTTGCTTTAACATTAGTGAGCATAGTCCCTGTTACAAAACATTTTTGATCAGTGCTGTTGGTAGATTCCCCATAAAATATAAGATTATTAGGTACACAGAGAAAACAGATCCGTTGAGACAATCGAATTTGTTGCTAATCTAATTTTGACAGTTGCACTAACTATCATAGAATTCTTATTGAAAATGAAGTTTTTTTACAATAAAAAATAATTGCTAATAAGAACCGTTTAATCGGTTAGGTAAATCAATCATAATATAATTAATCACTAGTTAGTTGCAACAAACGATAAAAAGTAAAGTAATTTTATAAAGACAATTTTTTTAGTTGCAAATACTAATAAATGGTAATAAAATGGAATGCATAATATATTATTCGATTGTGCTCATCATATCATTACTTAGTCGTGACAAAAGCATACGATTGATTGATCTAATCTATTTAAGAATTGTCAAAATCATATCTTTATTACAATTATGCTCTTATGGTAATGAACGTGCATTGTTTTTTGGATTCATAGACAATTGATAGCGTGAGCTGAAATATAGTCTATTTAACTAATATTTTATCGGCCTAACCATTTTCCAACCAATTTTTTCTCGGTGTAAGCAGCTTTGTGCCAGAGTTTCATTAGAACAGTCATAATGAGTCATGACAGCGAAGTTTTACAACAACAAATTCTACCAACTGGAATATACAGAGTTTAATACGCTAAGCTCAAATTCGGTCTCAGTTTTTTTTTTGCATCAAGGCTAAGGTGAACATATGTCCCGATTTCACTGGGACAGTCCAGTTTTCTGGCTATCCGTACCGATGTCCCGAAGAAAGCTTCAGGACGCCAAATTGTACCGGGTTCGTCTTTATAGAAACTGATCGAAACAGAGAAACAAGCCATCGCACAGTGGGCCCAATAGGAAATAATAAATTAAGTAAAGTGCGAATACACAAATGTATATCCCTTTTCGTTTTTGTCCCTTTTTTCATTATGGCAGTTTTTTCGTTGTAATTTTTGTTTAATTTTAGTTTTTTTTATTTTTAAAGTATTTTTCGTTGTTTTTGACGATTTTTTTGGTTTCGGCGCTTTTTTATATTTCGTGAATTTTTCGTTTTTTCTGGCTATTTTTCGCTTTTTGTAATTTATTTGTTTTTTCCGATTTTTTAGTTTCGTCGATTTTTTGGTTTTGGTGTTTCTTTAACGTTTTTTTTCACTTTTTGACGATATTATTAGTTTTAGCGATTTATTTTAGTTGTGGCGCTTGTTTCGGTTTTGGGGATTTCTTTCGGTTTTTTGTGATTTTTTTGTTTTAGCGGTTTTTTGGTTAATGCACTTTTTTTCGTTCTGGCGATTTTTTGTTGTTTTTTGGCGCTTTTTTTGTTGAAATTTTTTTTGTTGTGTTTTACCGATTTTTTTAGTTTTGGCGTTATTTGGTTTTAGTTTTTTTGTTTTAACGTTTTTTCGCTTTTTGACGATATATTTAGTTTTAGCGATTTATTTCTGTTTTGGCGCTTTTTTCAGTTTTGGCCTTTTTTTCGGTTTTGGGAATTTTTTTCGCTTTTTGTTGTTGTTTTTTTTTGTTTTAGCGATTTTCGTTTGTTTTGACACTTTTTCTTCGTCTTGGCGTTTTTTTGTTTTTGGCAATTTTTCAGTTTTAGCGCTTTTTTCTTTTTGAGTTTTTTTCGTTATGGTGATTTTTTTCATTTTTGGTGACTTTTTCGTTTTTTGATGATATATTTAGTTTTAGCTATTTTTTTATGTTGTAGTGCTTTTTTTTTCGTTTTGACGACTTTTTCGGTTTTTGGGGGATTTTTTGGTTTTTTGGCGATCTTTTTAGTTTTGATGATATTTTGCGTTTTACCGATTTTTTTTAGTTTTGGTGCTTTTTTCCTTTAAGCGCTTTTTTCATTTTGGCGATTTTTCGTTTTGACATTTGTTTAATTTTGGAATTTTTTAGTTTTAGCGTTTTTGAAAATTTCAATAGTTTACCTCTTACGGTTTCCAAGATACATCATATTGTCTAAATTGTATAGTAGAATTACATTAGCTGATAGAACACCCTTCAATTTTTATTGTTTTAAATATCAGTGATAATTGGTGTAGTCTATTCTACAGACTACACCAATTAACACGAACTTTGAAAATTTAAAGTGTCTATATATAAGTGTCTGCATATTACATTAGTATTTGAACATTTTTCGTTTCTCGCTTTATAACACCCTTTAATTTCTAACTGTCATATATTTGTTGTTGTAGCGGCCAAAGCTTACATATTCTGTGAAAAATTCAGGTCCGTAGCTCTTACGGTTCCCGAGAAAACAGCCTGTGACATACAGACATATGGACAGACATATGGAAAGGCAGACGGACAGCGTAGCGAAAACAGGATCTCCTTACACTTTTGTTGTACGGAACCCAAAAAAGGGTAATAAGTCTGTATCTTTGAAACTTGCGATCCGATTACGATGTATGTGAAAATCATAGAGGAGGACCTAAGCTTTACGAATGATGAAATTTAGACCACCCTGTTGAAACATACGGTGAGCTACAGGGTGTAAAAGTTGACTATCTCTGGCATGATAAACTTTGTTGGCCTCATAACTTTTAGAATTGTGTATTATCCGATTTCAATGTAAAGAAATAAAAATTTAAAAATAGAGTTTAATACTATACGATGGTCTTATCACTATAGAGAAATAAGAAATAAAATCTTAATATCCATTTTTCTTTATAAAATTTTATAAATTTTATATATTAATTGCATTTTTTAATAATTGTACCACAAATTAGTTATTTAGAACCAAAGCTCAGAGAAAGTTTATTTCAAAGTGGATGTACAAAAACTCCATGTATAGAAAATTATAGGTAAGTTTTTCAAAATATTTAAGTTTTAAGGGATTTTGGATTTTTTCGAGACAAATTTGGTACGACTATGTGAAAAACATAATTTAAAATAAATTCAGCCTGGGAGTATGTTTTAATAAGTAATTTTTATATGATAATTGCATTGCATTTTCCAACACTAGAAAATATAAATATGCTCATAACGATTAACACTCTAAAACACTTTTTTTGAAAATTAGGTCTATAATAGTCGGCAACACTTTACAGATTATTATCGACCTAAAATTACACACGCATTATTTTTTAACAAAATGTTTTTACTAAAAAAAAGCGATTGGCTGCGTGCAGGTTTGAACCGCGACCTCCTGACTGATAGTCTGACGTATCTGCCATTCAGCCATAGCCGTATTATACTTTGTGTTAAATTTTTTCCACTTGCACTAAATATGTTTAATTTGAAAGGTTTTTTCTTTAATAAAATAATTACAAAATTGATGTAATTTTAGACAAGGAGACATTTTCAACACAAATTTAGACAATATATGATCGTAAATTTGAAGTAATGTTTTAGATTGTACACAGAAAAAAATATTTCCCAAAAATTTTCCAATTAACTGTTTAATCAGAACAATTTTTATTTGCAATTAATATTTTAATTAAATCAACCTTTATTTCAGTTAGTTTTAATTGCTTTTAAAACAATGCTATCAAATAGAAATCGAAAAATATTTTCTTCAATTAATTCTGTTGAGTTAATACTATAATTTTCGTGATTGGTTGAAAGCTAATTAATCTTTTAATTGGATCTTCCTTTTTCTTAATTGAATCATGGTTTTACTTTTTTTCTATGTAGAGCAAAGTAGGCGATTTTTCTATATTGTATTTTACTGTTGCTGACATAGCCGCATAATCACATATGTTGATAGCCTGCATACCGTGAACACCTTAATATCTCAGCTTGATCAAATTTTATTTAAATTATACTTTTCCCAAAAATATCATTCCATCATGAAATTGTATGATTTAATGGTAAATAATATTTTTATAGATTTCTACAGAATTAAATTTTAAGAGCCATAGGTTTCTATAAATGCTAAATACTTTAATAAAAAGTATCTATTTCAGCTCTAGGGCATCCGAAAACCTTGCTTACCATTGCTGTTTTTAACGTTTTTTTTTTACATTCTGTATTTAAAATGTGAATAGGCACATTATGTATGCATGCACTCAACAAGAAACTGCTGTA